>BLSH010219605.1:139047-146012 GCA_018402905.1 Glandirana rugosa | reverse complement strand
TTTTTTTACACTGAAGATGGTTCTTATCCTGCTGTTGTCCTGCTGCAGAATACATTTGTGGCCAATCACACACACCTCCCTGATGGTGTAGCATGATAGATTAGTATCTGTCTGTATTTCTCAGCATTGAGAGGGTATTTGACCTGCCTTATGTTCATTTCATCTGTGGAAATTTCAGGAGCATATAGGAAACATCTAGAAGTGTTTAATTGAGCCTTGTTAGCATCTTGAAAAATGTACATTTTTTTTTTCTTTAAGGACTTGTTGTTTTATGTGGCTTTATGTCTGTGGGTCATGCAAGGCAATGTTTTGCTGGCATGGGGATGTACAAGTGTTGCATGCATCTCCATGCCAGCATTCCCATAGATGTCTAGTAGGACACTCGGCTGCACAGACACAACCACTGTGCCCCAGTGTGACATTCGTGTGGGTCTATGACTCCAAGCACACCCTGGGTGAGTTCGGAGACACACACCCACACAGCTGTCACATTGGAATGCAGCAGCTGTTTGTCCATATAGCCACATGTCCCAGTAGACATTTATGGGACTGTGGGTACGGGGATGCACGCAACACCAGTACATCCCCATGCAGGCAAAGCCCAGCCCTGCACGGCACAGAGACATAATCAGCCGTGTGAACGAGCCCTAATTCCTCCTGAAAAATTGCAGTGCTTTTCCTGGTATACGAGTGTGCCTTGGCACTTCTGTGTCTACAGTCTCCTATCTGAATATGTGCATTGGGAGATCTAGGGCTCTGCTGCCTCCCAAGTCAGTGTTTCTCAACTTAAGTCCTCCAGGCGCCCCAACAGGTCACGTTTTCAGGATTTCCCTCAGATGAAATGGCTGTGGTAATTGCTAAGGCAGTGAAACTGATCAAATCACCTGTGCAAAGTAATGGAGAGCCTGAAAACATGACTAATTGGGGCTCCTTGAGGACTGGAGTTGAGAAACACTGTCCTAAGTGCTATTCTTAAGAGATTTGCTGCTCACTCTTCTCCTCCTTGCTGGAAACTCTAACTTGAGGAAGTAAAGCCCTGCTTCTACAAAGATGGCTGCATTCACATAGACACACAGTGCAGAAGCAGTTTTTTTCTTCTTTTCATTGGATTGTGTTCTGTATTGTAGAACCATAATGGACAGGCTTTTATGCTGCCTTTAGTGAAGGATCAGCATTTGACTTCTGTATCCATACATCAATATGCAGTAACCTGTTTTGTGACATTCAAGTATACCACTTCTGCGGTCACATTTGAGACTATACGTTTATGTGTTCCCATTCACACAAAGTACCACTTTTTTTTTTTTTTTATTGTATCTTTTTAGATGTTTTTCTTAGGAGAAGGTGTCATGGCAAACCAAGTATTTCTGAACATGTGCAGAAGGATTCTGCCCCAATAGAAAGGCAAAGAACAGGCTGATTTCCTATCATTTAATTTAAAATGCAGAAGTCAAACTTTTAAATCTTTATCCTTTGTTTATATGGGGACTGACACTGTCTGTCCTAACAAACAGAACGAAGTAGGATTTTTCAGTGCTGAAGTTATCAGAAGAACATTTCAAATGATAAGCAGAGATTTATTTATTTTTAGTTTCTGCTATATGCGTGAGAACATGTAAGAAATATAAAGTGCCCCAATTTGGAAATACACGTTAAAAGCCAAATAATAGTTTTACACTCCCCAATAGAGTCTCCATAGAGTAAGATAATTGGGGAGACCAACTGTCAGAGGCAAACACCATGTTATGCCCTTGGAGATGACCTTAAACAAACTAACAAAATCTTTACGTTGAATGTTATTCCCATACATCTGTCTGCTTCTCTGCTACTGTTTTTTTTGTGCAATGTATTTTTATGTAATGCTTGGCGTACTTGCCTTTACTGAGTTTGCACAGGAATTTCATGCTCTTGTACTAGTTTACATTGACCCTTCTTTTCCACTTTTATAGCCCTGGCCTCTCATGACTACATCTTAAAGATAGTACCAACTGTGTTCGAAGACCTTAGTGGAAAGCAGAGGTTTTCATACCAGTATACTGTAGCTAATAAGGTAAGCCCATCTGCAGATCTACAAGAATTAAAGCTGGCACTTATGCTGGCAACAGAAAATGCGTGCTGTAGACACATGATGTCAGCTTTATTATTAAACTGCACAGAAAGACGGTTTCCAGAATGCAATAGTCTGAAAGGCAGACTTTTTTTTTTTTTTTTAAAGAAAATAGAAAATTCCAACTAAGTTACATAGCTCCCAAGTAATATAATGCTCAAATAGCCAAAGAAGGCCTCTTTTCTACACGTTAATTATTCCTGGTGAGGCGATGTTCATTTATATTTCAAATCTGAAAAGCTCTATTCTGGAATTTTTCATTGGCTCAGTTTCAGTGCTACTGTCTGACATTACTGATGCTTTTTGCTGTGTTAATGAAAAGTTATATATTTGATATTTGACGTTGTTGGCAATTAGTCTAAGTAGGACTTCCATATTTCACATAGGAATATGTTGCATACAGCCACACGGGTCGAATTATTCCCGCCATCTGGTTCCGGTATGACCTCAGCCCTATCACAGTGAAATACACAGAACGGCGGCAGCCGATGTATCGATTTATAACCACGGTGAGTAATGATCACGTTAGGTGCCAGTGCTTCTACTGGGGAAATTTAGGAAGTGTTTTAAACATTAGCTGAAAGATGAGGTTTAAAATAGGTTTATTGTTGATGCTTATGCCCCATTTTTGTAAATTCCCATTCTCTTCCTGTTCTGGAGGTGCAGGAAGAAAAGATTGGCAGTCTCTTCAAAATGGGGGAGTTTCTCTTAGGGGCCATTTACATTTGCATGTCTAGTAAAGCGACAAGAGAGCAGCTGACAGGCATTCAGAAGGTGTTATGGCCACCTCCTGCATGTGCCCTTCTTTTTTTTTTTTTTTTTTTTTTTTTATTTGGACAGCTGAATGGGCCTTTTAATGGAAATGCCATGCTGCAACCACAAGCCTAGCATTTTGCTCATGGTTGTGGCGTGGCCCCATTCACTTGGATAGTCGCTTTTTTGTGATCATGTATTCCTGCCAAGCTATATAATCATAGCCATGGGACCTCGCTCTCCTGTCTTCTGTGAGTTGAGCTTTGGCGACCTCTCTCTTCTGAGTTTGATCTCAGTATTTTCATTTTTAATCCAGGAAAAGTGATTAATGCTACAAAACACAACATACATTAAACAGCAATTTGTCATAAAACTGGGATTTAAAGTCCCTGATGTTGGAAGACTTCAATTAAATGTTTTATAGTTGTGTAAAGGAAAGGTGGTAGGAGAGCAATTGAAGAAAGGGGAAAATAAGTTCTTCCAACCTGTTTTATATTAGTCATAAAATGGGGGGGGGGGGGGGGGTAGAGATGTTGAGAGGTACATAAGTAATACAGAGACTGTTGGAAACAATTAATGCTTATGTTAACATGTATGCTACAGCCAACAAAGCAAAACTTCTAGAAATGTGTATGATCATTATTGATTTAATTAGAGAGCTAACTTTAGAACAAGCAGTTTTGGGTAGACTCAGCCCAAGACTGTTTACTGACACAGAATATGTACAGTGCAAAATCTGCATGGTATGTAGCATGCGGGCAACTAGCAGAATGACTGGACAAAACCAATAGAAGATGCCAATTCTGGTTTAATATTTAAATACCTGGTTAAAATGCTTGTGCCTCTCAGCTATTATTGCAATGCGAATATTACTTATACTGTATGAGATGATGCTCACTCTAGTGGTAGATATTACTCATTACAGGGGATTTAAAGGGAACTTATGGATATTAACAAAAAATAAAGCAATTATTCCAACAAACGGCTGGCAAAATAAGCATCAACGCAAATAATGTTTTAACCGATCCAGCATCCCTCCAGAGGCCTAATGAAATGGCAAATAGTGACTTTTTCAGAGTTGTTTTTTGCTTCATAATGATTTGCTTCTCCTACGTGTTTTTTTTATTTTTATTTATTTCAGGTACTTGTATAGCACCGTGAATTTACACAGCACTTTACAAATATATTGCACATTCACATCAGTCCCTACCCTCAAGGAGCTTACAATTTAAGGTCCCTAACTCCCATTCATACATACACATACTAGGGACAATTTTAAACAGGATCTAATTTACCTACCAGCATGTCTTTGGAGTGTAGGAGGAAACCGGAGTACCTGGAGGAAACCCACACAGGCACAGGGAGAACATGCAAACTCCAGGCAGGTAGTGTCATGGTTGGGATTCTAACCAGCGACCCTTTTGCTGCCAGGCGAAAGTGCTATCCACTACACCACTGTGCCGCCCGCATGAATAGTGCTCAAGTCTACTGATAGGTCAGTTAGTTATCTGCCTTGTATTGTGAGATGTGTAAAGGGTTCTATACAATTTCTCCGCTATTAGAAAATAGAGAGGTTTCCATGCAGCTCCAAATGGTGCCAACGGCAAAGAATCTATTAAGAATTGTAGACACAGATTGCACTGAAGCAGTTATTATAACTTTCTTTTAGCTGCCCTTTTCTCTACTTTGTACTGCTTCATGTACTCTAAATGTAGGAATTTTAGCTGTGTCCTGTGCTATTTTGTTTGCGAAGACTATCTCTTCATGACATCAGCGTGTTCATGTCTCTGGAGATGAATCAAAACTACAACATACCTTAGCTTTATCAATTAATAACTTTACAGATTATTAAACGCATAAATATATTTGCAGCAGCTGAAGAATTTAGCAAATTAAAATATGCTGACTTTTTTACATTTGTAACCTGTTTGTAATCATGAAAGATTAGCTCTGTAGTACAAAAAAAAAGGCATTTGCTCAGTGTTCGAGAACAGAGATGGCTAGGAATGGTTCCCTGTCCTACACTCTTACATTGCTGACCAGATAGATTTAGGAATAAATGATGTTGCTAGCACGTAAAGAATAGGTTACCCCAACATTTCCTATTCCTGAAATATGCCTGTTGTACATTTTGTTTATAGTATCTTTGCTCTTTCTGTTTTTCTTCCCTTGTGTGAAACACCTTGTGATCCTGCCAGTCCCCCCGCTTCCTATTTCAAATTGACCACGCTAGGCATAGAAGCACATGTGTGGTCAGTTTTCTGTCTGTGCTTGGAGAACAGCCTGCCTCTACTTCAATGATCAGACTGACACGGCATGCCCCCCCCCCACCCCCCCCATACATAGCCATTCACTAGAAAGATCAGTGTCTGCTCCTGCTCCTTCTCCACCCCCAGCTCTCTAAGCCCCTTATGCAGCTGAGAACAGAAATTGTGGTCACTTATTTTTTTTTAAAAAAAAGCTATCCTTTTTTTTTTTTTATACTATGTATATACACAAACATTTAACTTTTCATTTCTATTGTAAACTGAATGGGTTGTTTTACAAGGTAAAGGTTAACATATACTTTAAATTTAATTTGGATCCATTTGTTTGTTTTTAACCACTTAAGGACCGGAAGGATTTCCAGCTTTAGGACCGGAGCCCTTTTTGCGATTCGGCGCTGCGTCGTTTTAACTGAAAATTGCGCGGTCGTGCGACGTTGTACCCAAACGAAATTTGTGTCCTTTTTTTCCCACAAATAGAGCTTTCTTTTGGTGGTATTTGATCACCGCTGCGTCAGCCGCCGCACCCGCTCCCTGGCCCTCCCCGGACACAGTGAGCGCGTGGGCGCGCCTCCGACGGCGCGCGCGCGATCTGGCGGCCGCCGTCATATGACGGCGATTCGCCTTACAGCGCCACTTTGCCAGCGTCAATTGCCGATTGACGGTCGGCAAGTGGTTAAACACTCTATAAACTTAATACTTAAGTACCCATTCACACAGGGGCGACTTGCACTCCGACTTGAGTCGCCCCAAGTCGCTTGACATTTGAAATCCCATTGAAATGAATGGGAGCTGTCTTAATGTACACTACTGAAGTCGGAGCGACTTCAGAAAAGGTTCCTTCACGACTTCAAGGCAACTTCTATGTGACTTGTGCCCATAGAATTCAATAGAAGTCGCATTCCCCATCTAAATGGAAGAGACTTTACAGTAAAAAGAAAATGTATCCAGGGCAACCCCCTCCCCCCCTGCTCTGATTGGCCACAGGCAAAGTCTCTTGTCATGAAGTCACGTTGTAAGTCGCCTGAAGTCGCGCTGAAATCGCCTAGCAAAGCCGTGCTGAAGTCGGGTCTTCCCTGTGTGAATGCAGCCTTATGCTCTGTTAGATTTGGTTCCCCAACATGCAACAGCCCCTCTGCACCTCTGCAACCTTCAGACAACTTGGATAGTTCTTTAATTACCGGATATAAGATTATTTCAAATGTAGGTGCAGAAAAACGCTTACAGGCGTAGGAAAATGGTTAAGATTGACCTTCTTATGCTCAGTGTTTGGCACAGTATTTGGAATACCAAGTGAAATAGGAAAATATGATTGGTTGCCACTTAGTACATCTCTCCTACCCAATGTTGCCAACTCCATAGGAGTTTTGTACAGAGAAAATGTAATTTTGGTAAAAGTGGAAGTGTGATAGAGCCAGCATTTTCTCAGTGTGCCATCTTTTATTTTAAGTCTATGAATGTAGCATTTGGAAGCATAAGAACCCTCTTGGTTGGGACAGATCCCAGTAATGTTGTTTCAGGAATTACAGATTCCTGTAATCGCGTCATGGAGCACTGTTCTCAAAATAGGATTTCTATGATTTCAGCTCTCACACCATGCCAGCTAATGTAAGAAAAAAACACAAGTTTATAAGTAAAACTGAAGCTGTATATGGTTTGCACTTCATTCTGTTATTAAAGTAATACTGTCTACACCCACATGAAGGGATCTGTAGGAGGCATTTTAGGTTATAGATGCCACAGGTTGATATGAGAATTTGGAATGTCTAGTTTGTAATTGACATTTAAAGAGGAAGTAAACTTCCCTCTGTTTGTACCTATGGGTAAGCCTATAATGAGGC
>BLSH010219605.1:116547-134047 GCA_018402905.1 Glandirana rugosa | reverse complement strand
TAATGTAATGTAGATAAGGTACCAAGTGAGTTTAATTACCACCTTAATCAGCCTCAGAACCTGTGTAGTTAATATTTGTCCCGGATTAAAGGGATGATGTGGCAACCCTAATATATATACACTTATAGGGTGAGTCTCTCCTCCTGTATCCAAGCTCAAGACAGGAGTTTGTATCAATTACGGGCTCCCAGGCATCCACCATAGGTAATGTATCAAATAAAGAGAGGATACAATCTCCAATGCAATATATTTATATATATATATATATATATGTGTGTGTGTATATATTAGTGTGTGTGTATATTATATTTTTTATATATATATATATATTACACACTCACCAAAAAATTTAAATTTGGCTCTAACCATTGTCAAAAAGTCCAAAAATTAGACCATCAATCTTTGGTTGAGCTTTGCTGTATTCAGAAAGGGTGTGCCTGTGTATTGTAGTGTAGATAATATAGAATTAAGGATGACACACACCTATAATATGATCTTCCCACCCTGGTGTCTGCATGTCTTGTTCCCCTCTATCACCTCATCCAGCTCGGTGTTTCCTCTGTCCTGCTCCATGCTGGACACTCTGTATCTGTGGGTTTGGCCTGAGAACTGCTGTTCCTGCTGATTCTCACACATCCATTGTGTCCTGATTTCAGGCTCTTGTCCATGGGGTTTTGTGAGTCTTTTTATCTGGAGCATCTGTTCTTTTGATTATTTTGTAAACTCCCATGTACACATACATTACACATATGTGTGTATTCACTACAATTGCATATGAATGATGCACAAGGCAGGGGGTTGCTGCGGTTAAGTGTACAATACCAACATTTAATGAACAAATTGCAGTGAAGGTTCTCATAAACACAGACCCTTTTCCGAGATTGTCAATCAAATGAACTAATAAATCAAGTGTATTAGGGCAGGGAAATGCTTCCAAGGGGCAGTTGTGCTCTCCAGGCTGGTTTATAAAATGCGGTCTCACACTTTACCGGTGAGAAGTCCTCTACTGCCAGTATGTAATGCAGATTATATGATCATTTTTAAGGAGCAAAACCAATCCTAACCATGAACATTCTCAAGGAGGTGAGAGTTGCAAGTCTGTCATAGCTGCTTGCTCCCAACAGGTTCTTATAATTCTGTGGAGCTGATAATGCAACCATACAGTATACACTGCTCCGCTTTCCTTGCCCACGGACAAAAGCCCCCAGCCCCCACTGTAAGGCCTCATGCACACAGGACGTTGTTTGACTGTTTTTAGCTGCTGTTTTCAGCAGCAGACTTTTTTTTTTTTTTTTTTCTACAGTCAATAAACCCTCCATCATGTTATCCTATGTGTTCATGCACACACAGGCTGTTATCAACTGTTTTTAGCAGTGACGTTTTAGAGCTGTAAAAAAAAAAACCCAAGAGCTGAGGGTTTTTTTGGACTGTTTTCAGCTGTAAAAACGTTCAAACACTTAAAAACGCCCAAAAACGCTTAAAAACGTCAATCCCCAACGTTTTTGGACGTTTTAGACCAATTGGAAAAAAGAAAGGAAAAAAAAAAAGCTGGCCCTTTAACCACTTGCCGACCGCCGATCGGCATCTGACGGCGGCAAAGTGGCTCTGTAAGGCGAAACGCCGTCATACGATGGCGGCCGCCAGATCGCGCACAGTGAGCGCGCGCCGCCGGAGGCGCGCTCACTGTGTCCGGGGAGGGCCAGGGAGCGGGTGCGGCGGCTTCGATTGCCGCCGGCCACCCGCGATGCCCCCCCCGGAGTGAAGGAGCGGAGGTCCGTGTATGTAAACACGGACCTCCGCTCTGTGTGAGGGGGAAGGGCTGTGATCACAGCCTTCCTGTACGTGAAGGCTGTGACCACTTCCCTTCCCCAGCTAGGCAAGCCCCCATACAGTTAGAACACGCCCAGGGAACATGGTTAACCCTTAGCGCGCCCCCTGCAGGTTAACCCCTTCACTGCCAATGGCATTTACACAGTAATCAGTGCATTTTTATAGCACTGATCGCTGTATAAATGCCAATGGTCCCAAAAAAGTGTCAAAATGTTCCGACATGTCCGCTGAAATATCGCAGTACCGCTAAAAATCGCAGATCGCCGCCATTATTAGTAAAAAATAAAAAAAAATAAAAACCCCAAAAATGAATTCTCATCAGCCGTAAACGCGACCACTTTTGCGCAAACCAATCAATAAATGCCGATTGCGATTTTTTTTTTTATCGCAAATATGACGAAGAATATAAATCGGCCAAAAACGGTGAAAAAAAATTTTTTTTATATTTTTTTTTTTTTGCAAAATTGTCGCTCTTCTTTTGTTTATAGTGGCGATCAGAAATGACGCAGAGGGGATCAAATACCACCAAAAGAAAGCTCTGTTTGTGGGAAAAAAAGGACGCAAATTTCGTTTGGGTACAACGTCGCACGACCGTGCAATTGTCAGTTAAAGCGACGCAGCGCCGAATCGCAAAAAGGGCTCCGGTCCTAAAGCTGGAAATCCTTCCGGTCCTTAAGTGGTTAAAAACGCGAAAAAAACGGCGGTAATATAACGCTGGTAAAAGCTGAAAACATCCCTGATGAGCTACTGACATTTTTTGGCTGCTTTTTTAAAGTCCTGTGTGCATGAAGCCTAATAGAGTGCCCACTCTGGATAATATACTTGCTTAGTTCTGCAATTACATGGTGATGTAACCTTGCTACCAAACCATCATTCCCATGGTGGTTCTGAACCTTGTTTGGTTAATTTTGACTGTTCTTCCATCTCAGACAGTGGCAACAAGGTATCCACCACTGGGGTCAATTACCCTAAAGGGGACATGAAAAATATGAATCTGGCATCTCCGTTTTGCGAAGATAAGGTTTTCTGCTATGTGGTTTGGCAATTCTAGGGAGTTTGTGCTGTATTTTGGGTGAAGCACCTACTTAAAGGAGTTGTAACGGCAGAAGGTTTTCATTTTAATGCAATTATTTGCATTACGATAAAACATCTTCTGTGTGTAAAAGCCTCCCCAGCACCCCCTAATACTTACATGAGTCCCTCGGCCGTCCTGAACTCTCCCTCCTGATTGGCTGAGACACAGCAGTGGCACCATTGGCTCCCACAGCTGTCAGTCAGCCGATCCGGGGTCGAACGACTGCTCCGTGCCTGAATTGACACACAGAGTTGCAGCTCAGCTCGGGTGCCCCTGTAGCATGCTACAAGCTGTGGGGGGCACGCGACAGGAGGGACGGGCCAGAACCAGCAAAGAGGCACCTGAGAAGAGGATCAAGGCTCTGCAAATCCACTGCACAGAGCAGGTACATATAGACATGTTTGTTATTAAAAAAAAAAAAAACAAAAGAGACTTTACAATCACTTTAAGACTGCTGGAAAATCTCAGACAAATGAACTTGATTTTCTGCTCCACACAGGATATTTACTATGAATCGTTATACAGGTTTTTCTCTCCTCACTCCTTAAATTGAAAAAAAAAAAAAAAACATTTTTTAAACCTCATTTTTGCTGACTCCAGATTCTGCACATGCACAGATATGTTGCAGGGATTCGGGTGCCAACAACCCTACAGCACATCTGCACATGCGTTTTCCCAATACATCTGTGCCCAAGCATAGTTTCCCCACGCATGTGCAAAGACAGGACAGAAGTCTCAGAACTTCCTCATTCTTGCACATGTCCAGGAATTATCCTGCATGTTTTCAGATATGCCGAAGGGCTTTGCCAGGATTTGGCAACCAGGCAAAGTCCTTAAGCAAAACTGCACATACGCTATAATGACCGTACCCGGGCGGAGCAAATGGACAGAGAACCGAGGTTCCTTTTTAAGTTGTGCACAGCTATTTGCTGTATTTGAGTCTGCACTCTGACAAACAGTATTAGAATAATGTTTCATTCTTTTTTTGCATATGAATAGCTTCTGACTAGGTAGGATATATAGATATCACACTGAGCAAAAGATGTGATTCTTCGATGTTGTTCTGTAAAGTCAGATTTGATAGTGAACCGGTGTAGTAATGAAAGCCATAAGATGCTCATCCATGTATTGTTACGCTCTGCAATTAAAAAATCTCATAGAGCAAGAATAAACAAGATGAGTGTTTTTCTGATTCACAAATCACCAAGTTTATGAGCCATTCTTTCCGTCTCTTGCTCAGTAGTTTGCATCTAATAAATCTTTTTATCAAGGGATAAGGCTTATTGGGGCAGAGAGATAGAAAGGTCTGATTATACAACCATATTGATATTATAACTTGCGTGTGATGGAAAAAATTAAGTGTGATTCATTTTCAAGGTATTGCAACATTTTCAGGGTAATGTACTGTGAACAAACACTACATATAGTCTGTATATCATTACTGAACTCCTACTAATCATGAAAAAAATGTATTTTTTTACTTTACCAAATCAAACATTAAAGCAGTATTAAACCCAAAAACTAAAAAATGATTATATTGCAATATACGAATTATTGGATGAGGTGGCTGCATTTGTTTCACCGGGTGAAAATAAAGGGAAGATCAACTCAAATCCAAAGAAAACAAACGCAGCCACCACATTGAATGGTTGGTAATGTATTATATTTTTTGTTTTGGGTTTAATGCTACTTTAAAGTTTAAAAATGTAAAGTATCAACATAAGCCAACATCAAATATTGCTGCATAAAACTGTAGGTTTGACAAATATGACAGTACTGACATACACTATATTACCAAAAGTATTGGGATGTCCGCCTTTACACGCACATGAACTTTAATGGAATCCCAGCCTTAGTCCATAGGGTTCATCCATGTCTTTATGGACCTTGCTTTGCTTTGTGCACTGGTCTAAATCATTTCAGGGGTTAGGCTTGGCCCCTTAGTTCCAGTGAAGGGAACTCTTAAGGTGTCCGCATACCAAGACATTTTGGACAATTTCATGCTCCCAACTTTGTGGGAACAGTTTGGGGATGGCCTCTTCCTCTTCCAACATAACTGCACACCATTGCACAAAGCAAGGTCCATAAAGGCATGGATGAGGGGGTTTGGGGTGGAGGAACTTGACTGGCCTGTACAGAGTCCTGACCTCAACCCGATAGAACAGCTTTGGGATAAATTTGAGACTGCGAGCTGGGCCTTCTCGCCCAACATCAGTGCCTGACTTCACAAATGCGCTTCTAGAAGAATGGTCAAACATTCCCAGATTGCGGTAACGGCTAGTTACCGCCTACAGTACACACTGATTGTCCCCATTAATAGAGTACCTGTCCCCAGTCCATCGGCGTACCCGAGTACCTATCTACAGTGCATCAGAGTAACCAGTTGCCTATCTGCAGCCCATTAGAGTACCCGAGTAACTATCTGCAGCCCATCAGATTACCTGTCTCATAGAATATATGTTGGGGTGTTTGCTTTCCAAAATGGGGTCATTTTGTGGGCGTTTCCATTGTCCTGTCGAAAGTGTAATAGGTCGTCATGAAATTAGATATGCAATTTGTGCTTCTAGAAAGCCTGAAGGTGCTACTTGGATGTTAGGCCTCTGTATGTGGACAGGCTGTGTAAAAGTCTCACACATGTGGTATCGCCATACTCAGGAGTAGTAGAATGTATTTTGTGGGGTCATTTTTGCTATGTACATGCTATGTGTTCGAAATATCTTATGAATTGACTTTGAACTTTTTGTAAAAAAATAAATACATTTTTTCTTTTCTTTCCATTTTCCAAAAACTTTTGGAAAACATGACATGTTTAAAAGACTCATTATGCCTCATAGAATATATGTTTGCGTGTTTGCTTTTCACAATGGGGTCATCTTGTGGGCGTTTCCATTGTCCTGGTGCTCGAGGGCCTTCAAAAATGTGATGGGTCGTTAGGAAATATGTGTAATTTATGCTCCTAGAACACCTGACGGTGCTCCCTGCATGTTCGGCCTCTGTATGTGGCCAGGCTGTGTAAAAGTCACACACATGTGGTATCGCCATACTCAGGATGAGTAGCAGAATGTATTTTGGGGTGTAATTGCAAGTATGCATATGCTGTGTGTGAGAAATAATTTATTATGACAATTTTGTGGAAAAAATATTAATATTCCTAAGAATTGTGGGGGGAAAAATTTAACTTAAAAAAACTCACCATGCCCCTTCGTAAATAACTTGGACTGTCTATTTTCCAAAAAGGGGTCGTTTTTGGGGGTATTTGTACTGTTGTGACATTTCAGGGCCTCAAGAAATGAGATAGGCCGTCAGTACATCAGGTATAATCAATTTTCTGTGATAGGCACCATAGCTAATAGACTGTATAATAACGGCAGGAATACAAAATAAGAATATCGGCCGAAAACTTCCGTTCTGTAAACTATCGGCCGATATTCTAACCATTGATGCCCACCAAGTAATACCCGATATCGTGGACGAAAAAGGCCGATTGAAAAAGTGAAAAATGTGTGTTGTATCGTTTGCGAGCGAATGATATTTTATGCGTTGGTGTGAAGGTCGGCAGTGAAAAATCTCTTGAACATATCACACATGAGCGGAACGTTTTCGAACACCGACCTCTCAGCGGTCAAGCGATCGGCCGATTTTCTACCCGTGTATTCCTGCAACATTTTTGACCACCCATCATCGCTGTTTCGATGGTCGGTGGTTGAGCAATTGGCCGATTTTCTAACCTTATATTCCTGCACACAGACCAAATAATATTTGGGTTATTTTTACCAAAGAAATGTAGCAGTATAAATTTGTCTCAAATGTATGAACAAAAATTACTTATTTGCAGAATTATATAATAGAAACGAAAAAAGTGTTAGTTTTTTTTCACTTATATCACAAAAAATAAAAATCCCAGTGGTGATTAAATACCACCAAAAGAAAGCTCTATTTGTGTGAAAAAACAGATAAAAATTTTGTTTGGGTACAGTGTTGCATGACTGAGTAATTGTCATTCAAATTGTGAGAGCACTGAAAGCTGAAAATTGGTCTGGGCAGGAAGGGGGGTTATTAGTGCCCTGTATTGAAGTGGTTAAACGGTTTCAGCTATTCCCTTACTGTTACTTCTGCTGGGCAGCTTGGCCTGTTGAAAAATAACCCACTTATTGGTAAGATCAACAGGTGAAAATTTGAAAAGAAAAAAAAAAAAAATTAATGCAGCAACCACTTCTAACAATTGGTAACCTACAGCATAATATTTTTTTGTTTTGAGGTTTATTACTGCTTTAATCAGATATAATCTCCTCAACCAGTTGTGTAGATAAGCACCAGTAATTGCAGACAATAATGCTACTTCCTGGGAGGTCCTGAGAGGACACGTGCATTTACATATGGGTTCATTCTGCTTTATGGTACCCATTACTTGCATACAGGGGGGAGTTGTTTTGTGTACCTGCATCTTAATCCAGAAGGCTCCAATTACATGGGACGCTATTTCAACCTCCGCTGAACGATTTTTAAAAAAATTTTTGACCGCTAGAAGCCGGCGTCTAAAACGGCCGTTTTACTGCGTTTTGCATGCCACGTTTAGCTGTGTTTTGCCGTGTTCGTGTCTCGGAGCGTTTTTGAAAAAAAAAAGGCGCGAGTTATCGCGTTTAGCGGCATTTACAAGCTGTTTGGCGCTTCAAATGCCTCTGAACTGGCGTCTGAACCCATTTTTTTTTTTTTTTGCGTTCCAAAAAAAGCCTCAACTGAACTGCCTGGAAACGACCTTAAACGACCCTGTGTAAATGTACTGATAAGATAACATAGAGTGAAGTTCAGGGGCAGCTGAAAAAAAAACGTCCAAATGCCTCTAAATGTCCATTTACCAGCAGCAGTATAAATGAGGCCGAAGTGTCACTGATATGAGCAGGCCCTCTGATTCCTCCTGTATTGAATTGTATTGTTACCGTACTATCTGCCCCCATGCTGTAAAGTGCTGCACAAACTGTTGGCATTATATAAATCCTGTATTATTATAATAATAATAATAATAGTATAACATTCAGCATCTAGTTGTCTGATGTAACTGGTCACTTGTGATCACTCATTGGTCAGTGTATATGAATGCTGGGGATAAACGCGAGAACCGCCAAGAACATGGAGAGCAATATACACCTCCAAAACAAAGCAAAATATAGCATTTTCTGGGGACTTTATTAATGCTTATTTAAATGAAAACTGTATTTAATGTTGGAAAATCTTAATTCTTACAAGCTAACTGGTAAATCTAAAGACAAGCATATTAGCCATTCATTTAGTGTGTTCAAATGTCAACAGTAATGAATAAGCGATTTCAGTCCTATAAATTTTATTCTGGAATAATGAGGAATTCTTAAACTGTATTCCAAGCTTATGACGTGTAGGCACTTTGGGGCACCTACTGGTATTTTGTGTGGGCTGACGCATTCTACGGACAGCTGTCTTTCTAAAATTATATAGTGCCAGTTGTGTGGTTCCTTGTGGTAAATATGACCAGGAGGGTGGAATTTGTCTCCTTATTTCTGTGTCATAGCATGCAATGAAAAAAATAAGTCACATTTTAGATCTTTGCGATGTAGTGTTGAACAAATCCCCAGGAGATGGGTAGCTGAGAGAAATATGGAGGCTACGATTTCTAACCCTTACTTTGAAAATGCTAGCTGCTTGACTGTTAGGACTTGTTCAGACTAATGCGGGTGCGTGACCCGAACAAACAGACATTGAGCTTTTGGGGCAGTGCACCCACAGGGCTGTCTATTGGAATGCCTGCATGGGGATGGGCCTTCTACCGATCTAATGGTTTCAGTGCTTTCTGATTTACTGACCCAGAACAAGTATTCAAATCTTCAAAAGACCTGGATAAATGCTAAAGTGCATGAAAATGCAAAAATGTAAACCTATACTGCTAAAAATACATTTAATAAATGATACATGGTGCTCATACAGGTAAGTGACGTGACCTTGAATTTCCTGTTGTAGGCTGAAAATGTCCATTTGCTGGCTACGAAAGCAACAAGACATAATCACCCTTCTGACCCTTCTTAGGAGTACAGGCAAGTGTGGCTGCAAAGCTTGGAATACAGTTTAAGAATTCCTCATTATTCCAGAATAAAATTTATAGGACTGATATAGCTTATTCATTACTGTTGACATACTTGCACATACCAACATAGTGACTAAAGGTCAAATATTTTTTTACCTTTAAAGCGTTTAACCCAAAAAACTAAATAATAAAGATCCTGTTCCCTTAAAGCATGTTATACAGCAGAATGCTTGTATTGTGTCATTTGTCCCCTGTATCACCTGTAATGCCTGTCTGATCCTGCCTGGCTATACCCCTCCCCTGTACTTTGACCACAATATATCAGGGCTGCTGAGCCCTGACACTGTTGTCCAAGTACGTGGTCCCATCAGCCACAGCCCTGCTCTGTCTCCTATGTCCTCTCCTCCATCCTCTCCCCCTCCCCTCTCTGACTGTCTGCTCGTGTCAGTGCTCCCATCCCTTCTGTATTAGAACAATAAGTTCCCCTGTGTCTGTGTTGTATCATATAGATATGCTGATCTGTACTGATAACAGTGTCTTCCTGCGATCATGTGGCTCCTCGACTGTGCAGTGCTCAGCTCCACCCACTGGAAATGTCAGCTGGGCAGGGGAGAGGAAAGAGGGGGAAACTTATCACAGGAAGATGTAGTGTTCTCTGTACAGAAAAGCATGTTTATGACCTAACACAGACACAGGGGAACTTATTATTCTAATAACGAGGGGATTGGGAACATTTTATACAAGTGGCTTAACAACCACTTTAGTGCATTCTCTGCATTAGGGTAAAAACATTCTGTGTGCAGCTCCCAATCACGTTTGCAGAAAACGCTCAGCAGCGGCAGCCCTATAGTGCTCTCAGAACAGGATTCTTTCAACAAATATGTATTTGGCTTCCGGTTAAAGCAGTTTGGCTGAATTTGTCCTCTGTGTTGTAATATCCAAATTTTCTCAACCTTTTTTTTCAGTCACAGCGCTCTTGAAAATTATTTTTTATTCTCAAGGCACCCCAGTCTAAGGCTTGCAAAAGCACACATGCTCCCGACATGCCAACAAACGTGCTGCTCTTTAGCAGATGCACAGGTGTGCAGTTAAAGCGGTTGTCTACCAAATTTGTATAAATAATAATAAAAAATAAGGCTTACCTGTAGGTAAAATTAATATCTCCTAAACCTGTACGGTTTAGGAGATATTCCCCTTCTAATCATCTGCGGCGTTACGATGCATGCGCCATGTATGTCCCGGCAGAGGCCCGTCAATAGGGCCCCGGACCTTGCCGGAAAGACGGGTCCCGAGCGCATGCGCGGGAGTGACGTCTCGTGGCTCCGGCCAGTCACAGCGCCGGAGCCGTGTACCGGGAAGCAAGATCCGAAGGAAGATGTCCGCTCCCCCAGAGGGGACCGTTCAGCCCGGTCGGATCTTAGTGTCAAGGTGAGTATATCATAATGAGCTAGTATGCGGTGCATACTAGCTCATTATGCCATCGTCTTGCAGGTTTTTATTTTTTAATTTTTTTTTTTTTTTTTCCGGGTAGACAACTGCTTTAATTCTTAATGGGACCCCACACATTGACAATCCCGCAGCCAAATCAATGCAGCCCATATTTATTTATTTAAAGGGCCAGGGAGTTTTCTTTGCCTTTCTGCAGGGTGATATGAAATTAACGGGCTGACCTACTCACAGCCGCACAAATGTGACCCAAGGGCTCATTCACACATGAGTTTGAAAAAAATATGAGGTTGAACTTTGTTTACCGCCATCCCCAGTTGCTCCCCCTTTATCTGCAACGGCCGTGGCAGGAAGTATACTCCCCAGACAGCTTGCTAACATACAGTTACAACACAGTGGTTCTGCATGTAGGGAGTTAAACAGGCAGTGAGAAGGTGGCATATCCCCTCTTTACCAACTGGCAAATGACTCTTAAAAGCGTTCCAAGCCTGGATCACTTTTCAGAGGAGCAGCAATCCTTGTTGCTATTCTGCATGAGTTAAAAAAAAAAAAAAAATTTCTGATCGTACTAGATTAGGGGTCAAGATTAAAAAAATTTGCGTATAAATATACTGTACATACACACATAAAGGCATGCATACGGTAGAAACACACATACACACACTCCTGTATGCAGTACTGTACCTTCACCCACACTGCTGGGTACTGCACTTTAGTGGGAGACGGAGCAGGTCAGGACTCAGGACGCCTCTTCCTTCCACTGTTCTGCAGTTACTGTTCTGATCGAGCGCCTGCTGTGCCAATGTACAGTTCGGCGGAGCAGTGTGAGCTCCATCTGATCTAAATGTCTTTCTCAACCAGTTTGCCATGGCACTCCAGTTGAGAATGGCTAGTCTAGAAAATGTATAAGATGGAGCGTCTTATTAGAAATAAGATTTGACATTATATTGAAAAGTTCCACGTTTGCTCTGTTTACGAAAAATGACGCACTCGATTCTATTTGTGGTTGTTGATCCTTTATAAGAGAACAGTGCTAAGTGGTAACTGTATGCTATTTGATGGATACAGATGCTGAAATTCTAAAAATATTTTAGTGTTCCGTTTGAAAAGCACACCCGCTGGAAGAATTGTTCACTGTTCTGAATGACAAACTGGCTGATTACAGTTGTCAAGTAGCCATTTTTGATTTATACTTGCAAACATTGTGCTTTTGTCCATTAAGTATTGTCCAATTGTGGCTCCTGTAATGTTGAATGCATGTTTCCCAACTGTCAGTTCAGTTTGAGCATTAAAATTTTATTTTTTAAAGTCCAGAAAATAGTGATTTTCAATGGTGAGTCATTGTTCTGTTTTTCTAAAGCACACAGTCAATTTTTCCCCAGCTCTGTGCTGGCAGCTCTGATCCCACGTCACTGCTAATACTCAGTCTGGGCGCACACTGATTAACACCTCATATGCTCTGCCAGCCAGCAGTGACCTTAAAACCATGATTGTCTATTTTGGTTGGTACCTTTTTTAACATTCTGTCAATTTTTGCCAGCTTTAAAATGTGTAGCGGTACAATTTTAAAGAGATCCTAACATTTATCACCTGTAGATGTTTTCTTTTATATTAACCGTAATTCAATAATTCTATATGATGTTTGTAGAAGTCTTAGTGATGTGAATGTAGTTTGGTGATTTTATGTATGCAGTGTATATTCTTGTGCACCGCTTTATTCAAAGTTTACATAAAGCCAAAAAGGTTTTCTTTTTTTTAGACAGAAAAGGGAAGAGTGACAACCCCTATCATTTTTTTTTAGCTATGCCTAGTACACACAATGAGAAAATCAGATGAAAAATACTACTTTCAAAGAAATCGTATGATAATCTGATCGTATACCGCTTTAGAGAGCCGATCCCGACCATTTATGCAAAATTAAAGTTTTTCTCATACGATACCAGAACTAACGATTTTCGTTTTAATCCGTTCAGTTTTTGTCTGAAAAACTAGTGATCAAGTCCTCTCATGCTCAGAAACAGCAGAATACAATACAAAACATTACAGCACATCTAAAGTTGTGTTCTGTCGTATGAGAATTTTCGTAACTTCAGTAACCTCTTTCGATATGAGACTAGCATGCAAAAAAATACCGGATGATTAGTCATCTGATATTCTCATTGTGTGTACTAGGCTTTACTGTATCCCATTGGGAAGATTTCCTTTCACTTCCTGTCCCTTAGATACAACAGGAAATGGGAATCTCTTTAAAGGGAAGGAAATCCCCTTTTGGACAGTTGTCACAGGAACAAGTATCCTCCATTGGAAGATTTCTCCTCTAGTCCTGTTCTAATGCCATCCTAAAATATTGGGTTTTCCCTCACATTGAGTGGTAGTTGTCGATGGGACAGACAGTAAGGCTGAACCGCTCTACCAGGGACACAGACGACAATACAAATCTGAGCGATTTTAACCCCTCTTAGCTGTATACACTTTAAAGTAAACTTATTTTAAAATATTGCCTAAAGCAATTTTAAAGATGTAGTAAACCTCTGCAGATTAAAAAAAAAAAAAAAAAACATGTAAGACAATGGCATCTCCTCCCCCCCCCCCCCCCCCACCCCTGTCTTTCTTCCAGATTTGCGGGCTCCAGCACTGTGTATGCCCGAAACGACAATGGCGTCACTCTCGCGCTTGCGCACGGGAGCCCTTGGTTCCGGCAAGAATCTCTGAAGGTCTGGCATACCGCGCAGGACCTTCAGAGCGCATGTGCCAGTGATGTCACCCGCTGAATCCAGGGTGAATATCTCCTGAACGGTGTACGTTTAATAGATATTCATTTTTACCTACAGGCCTATTCTAGGCTTATCTATAGTTAAAAATCCCCAAGCGGACTTTACTACCGCTTTAACAACCTTGCATCGATGGAACAAGAACAACTACTGGCATACTATTTGTGGAGAAAATGCTGCTTCAGGCTCTCTGGTGTTCCAGCCATATGTGCTGAATGCTTAGGCATTTGGTCACATGATCTCTGCTGAAGTAGGAAATCAGCCAGTCTCCCCTACAACAAAGATCAAATTACTAAAACTGTATATATATGGTTCAAATTCAGCTATTTCCTGCCAAATCTGTTTGGGGGGGGGGCGGGGTTTACCTAGCAAGGCATTGTTTCCAGGAAAGCCAAGTTGCTACTACTATTTTATTTATCCTGCCCAACAAGCCTATTAACCACTTCAGCCCCGGAAGGATTTACCCACTTCCCAACCAGGCCATTTTTTGTGATATGGCACTGCGTCGCTTTAACTGACAATAGTGCGGTCGCGCGGCGTTGTACCCAAACTAAATTGACATCCTTTTTTTTTTTTTTCCCCATAACTAGAGCTTTTGGTGGTATTTTATCACCTCTGCGGTTTTTAGTTTTTGCACTATACAAAAAAAAAAAGAGTAACCATTTTGAAGAAGAAAAAAACCCCTTTTTTTTTTTTTTTTTTTACTTTCGGCAATAATACATATCCAATAAAAAATATGTATAGAAAAGTATAAAAAAAAACAAATTTATTCATCAGTTTAGGTCAATATATATTCTACATATTTTTGGTAAAAAAAAAATTGCAATAGGCGTATATTGATCGGTTTGCACAAAAGTTATCACATCTACAAAATATGGGTTATATTTAGGGGCTTTTTTTTATGGTTTCTACTGGTAATGGCGGTGATTTTTTTTTTTTTTTTTTTTTTTTGCTGGACTGCAACATTGTGGTGGACAAATCTGACCCCAAGTGACACTTTTCGGGGACCAGTGACATTACATTGATCAGTGCTATAAAATTTCACTGATCAATGTATAAGTGACACTGGCGGGGAAGGGGTTAACATGGGGGGGGCATAAATAGGTTAAGCTTGTTCCCTGGGTGTGTTCTAACTGTATGGGAGCTGGGCTGCCAGGGACTTGACAGAGATTGCTGTTCCAGATAATTGGGTCTGGATCTGGCAGAACAGGGATCCGCATTGTTTACATAGGCAGATCCCCATTCTGCCTCTGTGCACCGCGATCGCGGGTCGCCTGCAGATGTCGAGTCTGCCGGATCCGCGGGTATGCGCGCACCCGCTATCTCCTATGCACAGACCGACGTACACCTACAGCGGTTCGTGCGGGAGAGCCGACCTGCCGCCATAGAACGATGGCAGCTGGTCGGCAAGTGGTTAAGGTTTATATTAAAATTTTAAGTATGGATTCATTTTAACAAGGCAGTTCACAAATGATGTCCAGAGTGCTCTGTACCCCAAGCCCACCCTTTTATTTTTATTTTTTTTAAGCCTAATTGCGTGCTTCTAAGGGGGGCTGTGCCCTGCATTACCAGCTGCCACTGATGAAAATGCACCTCAGACTTTCCTTTGCCTGATGATGCTGGAATAGAAAGGCTGCCTATAGAAAAGTGCATTCTCAGAACATCAAATATACATCTAATGCTTTGAGATTCCGGTAACATAAATGGAGTTGAGCAATATTTTTTTTTTTTTTTTTTGTTTTTTTTTTTTTCCATTTCTGTTAATATGGAAGCAAAAGTCACTAGTGCAATTCTCGTTCTAATCTACTTGGAAATCATTATTTCTGACATTTACATAATACTATTTAATTAATCAGATGGGAGAATAATAGTAGAAGAGTGTGGATCATATTTATCTTAGAGGGCAAAGTGACAGTGCTCCTGCAAAGGGACTTCCTGACCCACTTTTATCATTTCCTAGCCTTTGCTCCCTCGCCGCTCCTTCCTCCTTTACAGGCAAATACCTAGAGCTTCCAAACAGCATGTAACCTCCTCCCCTGTGACAATGCTCAAGTCTAGTAGCCAGTGTTTAGGCCCAAGCAAATTGTGTTAGAGGGCTCCCTTTGCAGAGACACTTGACAGTCTACCCCAAAGGGGCAAGGTGACCGTGACTCTTTAGGCCTCATACACACGGACGTTTTTTGATGCCAGCGTTTTCTGGCGTTTTTTGCAGCTCTCCAGGTTAGTCAATGGCCCCATAAAAACGTCAGCGTTTTTGAGCTGTAGATGGCGTCGGCGTTAGTGAGCTGAAAGTAGAACCCACGGCCATCGCATTCTGAGGCTGTAACATTTTGGCATTTTTTAACGCCGACGCCGCAAAACGCCAACGAACGCCAACTAATATTGTACCGGCGTTTTCCGGCGCCGACGTTTTTAGGTTGAAAAATAGCAGAGGGATGATTTTTTTTAAAAAACGCCTATTCGACGCCGACGCTCACTAACGCCAATGCATAACGCCGAAAAACGCCAATTTTTTTTCCTTGACATCGGGCCCAACGTTTTGTTTATTTTTAAAGATACGCCCGTGTGTATGAGGCCTTAAAGTGAAACTCTACTTTGTGGGTACAGAAATGGTCTCCAGAGAAGTGTTAAAAATAATTGCAGTTTCTTACCTGCTTGTGTTCTGGGTACTGTCACATGTATTCCAATAATGAAGTCTGTTATCACATAGGTCATAAATTGTAATTTGAGAAAAACCTATCCCAGTGCTATAGTTTAACCACTTCAGCCCCGGAAGGATTTCCAGCTTTAAGACCGGAGCCCTTTTTGCGATTCGGCGCTGCGTCGTTTTAACTGAAAATTGCGCGGTTGTGCGACGTTGTACCCAAACGAAATTTGCGTCCTTTTTTTCCCACAAATAGAGCTTTCTTTTGGTGGTATTTGATCACCTCTGCGTCATTTCTGATCACCGCTATAAACAAAAGAAGAGTGACAATTTTGCAAAAAAACCCAAATTTCTTACTTTTTGCTAAAATACAAATCCAAAAAAAAACATTTTTTTTTCACCATTTTTGGCCGATTTATACTCTTCCTCATATTTGCGATAAAAAAAATCGCAATCGGCGTTTATTGATTGGTTTGCGCAAAAGTGGTCACGTTTACGGATGATGAGAATTCATTTTTGGGGTTTTTATTTTATTTTTTTATTTTTTACTAGTAATGGTGGCGATCTGCGATTTTTAGCAGTACTGCGATATTTCAGCGGACATGTCGGAGCGTTTTGACACTTTTTTGGGACCATTGGCATTTATACAGCGATCAGTGCTATAAAAATGCACTGATTACTGTGTAAATGCCATTGGCAGTGAAGGGGTTAACCTGCAGGGGCGCTCTAAGGGTTAAGTATGTTCCCTGGGCGTGTTCTAACTGTATGGGGGACTGCCCTAACAGGAGAAGGGAAGTGGTCACAGCCTTCATGTACAGGAAGGCTGTGATCACTCCCTTCCCCCTCTCACAGAGCGGAGGTCCGTGTTTACATACACAGACCTCCGTTCATTCGCTCCGGGGGGGGCATCGCGGGTGGCCGGCGGCAATCGAAGCCGCCGCACCCGCTCCCTGGCCCCCCCGAACACAGTGAGCGCGCGCGCGCTCACTAGGCTCTGTATCGCGGCCGCCGTCGTATGACGGCGATCCGCGTTACAGAGCCACTCTGTCGCCGTCACTTGCCGATCAGCCGTCGGCAAGTGGTTAAAGAAAGTGAATTTTATTTATTTATTTTAAGGTTTTAGAAACTGATAGTCACAAAATGGTAAAGTAATTTTAATTGATAACATGAAGGCACACATACATAACATGAGTTATCAAGTTTGTGTCATTTGATCAGGCTCAAATGATATTCTGAAAGTATGGGTCCCTCTCGGCGACGAGAGTACATGTAGTAACCTAACTCTACCCCGAGTCCATTCATATTCTCCCCCGACCTCCCCCCCCCCGACGTGGGTCTTCCAAAAAATGGAATTACGTATCTGAGTCATTTTTTGACTCATATATTTTGGTGTAATTATGCCAGTCTACCTAATAAATGGGTGATTCCAAACTTTCCAACAAGGATAGGATGTATGAAAGTCTTATAGTAAACTCGGACTAGTTTACTGTGTTTGAACTATTGAGTACAATACATACACACGGAAGTACAATAGTTAATTTTAATGAAATGGTAAAACACTGATAGTCAAAGATTTTGGAATTTTATTTATTTATTTTAAGTGAAAGAAATTGGTGAACGGCTGCCGACTAGCCGTTCACTGCCGCTGTCTCACCGAGACATTGCGCCTAGCGGCAGTATGC
>BLSH010219605.1:76116-89415 GCA_018402905.1 Glandirana rugosa | reverse complement strand
CATATTCCCTATTTCATAAAAGGAAAATGTACAAGACGGAGTTATAAAATATACATAACCTTTACAAACAAAAAGAAAAAAAAAAAGCAAGCTATATAGTTGTTGACATCCTTCATTAGGCCGGCTTGCCTGTCCCACATTGTATTATGGGTAATGTAGTTTCGCTCAATTACAAAAGACAATTCATGTTTAAGCGGGGCGGACCCAAGGGCGACCAAAATCGAAAGCAAACCATCGGAACTATAATTTATTATATAAAGGACCACACATTTAAAATCTCCAGGTCTGTAGTTTATACTAGACAACGAGAATAAAAATTATAATGATAAAATAGACCTGAATTTGATATATCGAACGAAAAAAAAAAAGAAAAACAAACATTTCCAATACATATAAAATATTGAGGCAGAACATGTAAAAGGAAAATACTTTATCCCTTATACCAATATCAGGGGAAATTTCATCATAAAATAATCTAAATTAGATTCATCTAATAATTATATAAATAATGCATAGACTCCCAAACTAGAATATACAAACTTTTGGAAAAGACAGAAAGAAGACTCGGATAGACTCGGATAGATCGGGTATGAAACTATCTATCCCTATGAATAGGGTCCCTGTGGGGTCTGCTGCAGTGCCCGTGTGGTCTGCAGTATGTGGGCCGGACTACAAGAGCCCTGAACGTGAGATTGAATGAGTATTTAACCAACATCCGTAGAGGCTTCAAGGAACACAGTGTATCCAGGCATTACGATAGGGTCCACGATAGAGACCCCACAGGGACCCTATTCGTAGGGATAGATAGTTTCATACCCCATTGGAGAGAGAGTCTAAAAGTGAGGGAGCTCTCTAGATTGGAATCCAAATGGATTTTCCTGCTTAAGAGCCACTCTCCCGTGGGGTTGAATATAGATCTTGATGTCAACTGCTTTATAGATAATTCTTGATCAATAAAAGGATATACCTCGTCATGATAGTCTTCCTAATATGCCTGGTGTTTGGGAATTAATATAGTTGATGTCATGCCAATCCTCCTTCACTCACCCTGAGAACCCCTCTATCCGAGTCTTCTTTCTGTCTTTTCCAAAAGTTTGTATATTCTAGTTTGGGAGTCTATGCATTATTTATATAATTATTAGATGAATCTAATTTAGATTATTTTATGATGAAATTTCCCCTGGTATTGGTATAAGGGATAAAGTATTTTCCTTTTACATGTTCTGCCTCAATATTTTATATGTATTGGAAATGTTTGTGTTTTTTTTTTTTGTTCGTTCGATATATCAAATTCAGGTCTATTTTATCATTATAATTTTTATTCTCATTGTCTAGTATAAACTACAGACCTGAAGATTTTAAATGTCTGGTCCTTTATAGAATAAATTATAGTTCCGATGGTTTGCTTACGATTTTGGTCGCCCGTGGGTCCGCCCCGCTTAAACATGAATTGTCTTTTGTAATTGAGCGAAACTACATTACCCATAATACAATGTGGGACAGGCAAGCCGGCCTAATGAAGGACATCAACGTGGGATGCAAGGCACGCACGAAAGAGTGTAGCGCATGCGCAGTATATACCAAGCCTCGTTTTGGTCCGTTCCTTCAGTACGGTCATTGCGGACACTTTACCAAACAAGAAATGGCGCTTCTCATGTTGAGTCCACCAGGCAGCTTGGTAAAGCGTGTGATGTTAAGGGCAACGGATTGGGTGACCAAAATCCTACAACAGCCTATAGGGACATTTATACTAGTATATAATAGCGGTGGAAACAGGCAGCCTTCATGCTCCGGAAGAAGTCCGTTGGGACGAAATCGATCGGGCGGAAGTGCTGTTTTGGATCCCACTGCTATTTCGCATATTGTCTATTCCAGTATATGGCACCTTTCTTTTGGACCTCTTGTAAGTGCACTCTATTTTAAATAAACGTGTATGCTTTTTAACGGTATTACACTATTGCGGTCTTTCTTCCATATGATTGTACGGACCCTACGGCAAGCATTGAAGGTTGAAATAGTGACATCTAATATCAGGGGCTGAGTGGAGGCCTGGTGTCCATGCAAGCGTTTACTGACCCCCCTTAATAGAGGGTCATGGAGATCTGGTAAGGGCAATTTTTGTTTGGTGGAGGAACCGTACACAGATGGATTGGTGTGGTGGAGGATTCTTTTAATGAATATTTATGCTGTCACTACACTTGGAATTCATTATGTTTTGGACTGAATTGGATTTCGTCACTCACAATTTATGGGCATTATTTTGATGCACTCATTTATTCTCACATATGGTCATGTATGTTTTATGTAAGTTGTATATCAATTTTTTTGCATATTATCGTTTGTCACATTTATATATTTAGACACACGTAGGTCATATTCATTTATTGTTGTTATGTGAGTACAAGGCACAAGCGCAGATTTTTGTATATCATCAACTTCTGTTCACATCCAGCCCTTTTCTCCCCATCCAGCCACTGACAATGACCACACGGTTTTCCTGATCAATTCACCATTGTCTCGAGGAATTGGCCATCTCAGGTGAACACAGCAGCATACACGTATACAGTGATATGGTGTTTTGGTATTTTAACATTTTTTCAATAAAATTCAGTTTTATGGTTAAGCGGTTCTGTTAGAGGTACTCTTTATGATCCTAAATCATGTTTCTTGCTTATGTTTTGTCAGCCTCTGGAACCACACCCTCCACTTGGGTGAAGCCTTATTATGGGGAGTATGGCTCTGATCTAGGGCCGCCCCTCACTGAGCATTGTTCAATTGTCGCTACGGGTGTGTTTTTACCCCCCCTTGTTTATGACCTGTAGGTTAAAGTGGTTGTCAAGGGTTGACAACCACCTCAAAGTGAATTTATCAAAAATATGAGCATACTATATAAAATGAATGTAGTTGCCTTTAATTGAAAACTGCATGTCAGAACAATTCAAGAGTGCTTTTGTGCCCGCCGCAAGCTCCAGGAGTGGGGCCACTTACAATAGAAGAAAAGCGGAGAACCACCAATGTAAACACGGCAGTTCCCCGCTCAGACAGGGAACATAGCACTGATCTATTGATCCCTGTCACCGGGATCAGTTAGATCTCTCATGCTCCTGCCAGCCCAGCCCCCACACAGTTAGAACACACCTAGGGAACACAGTTAACCCCTTCACTACCCCCTGCAGGTTAACTCCTTAACTGCCAATGACATTTATACAGTAATCAGTGGATATTTAAGTTTCTGATCGCTGTATAAATGAAAAAAAGTGTGAAAAATGTCCGACATGTCCGCAGCAATACCACAGTCCCGATAAAAATCACAGATCGCCGCCATTACCAGTAAAAAAAAAATATTTAGTAAAACCGCCATAAATGAATTCTCGTGGTTTGTAAATGCGGAAACTTTTGCACAAACCAATCAATAAATGCTGATTGCGTGTTTTTTTTGTTTTTTTTTTACCACAAATATGTAGAAGAATATATATCAGCCAAAACTGATGAATACATTAGGTTTTTTTATATATTTTTTTTTTTTTGGATATGTATTTTAGCAAAAAGTAAGAAATATTATTTTTTGCTTATAGCGGTGATCATAAGTGACACAGAGGTGATGAAATACCACCAAAAGAAAGCTCTAATTGTGGGGAAAAAAGGACACCAATTTAGTTTGCGACGATGTGCCCAATCGCCAGTTAAAGCGACGCAGTGCCGAATCGCAAAAAGTGCTCTGGTCCTAATGTGGGAAATCCTTCCGGTCCTTAAAGCGGAGTTCCACCCAGAATTTTTTTTTTTTTTGCCATCCACTCTTTTAATACTAAATAGATGTAACCTTTTGTTGCCTTACTTTCAAACCGCCTGGTAATTACATGTATTTTTTACTCACAATTTCGTTTCTCTCACTGCTGGACCTTTCCATTTTAGGTGAGGGCACCTGAAGCCCATCCGTACTCTCCTGGCATCTCTTCCTGAAAGAATTGCATGGTGGGTAACCATCATGCACTCCTCGATCTTGGTCCACCTTAAATCATGTAATTTCCTGTCTGGAAATAGCACAATTTTACAGTACAGGGAAGCCCACTGACTCCTGGGAAATGATGAGTCCCATCTCCCAGGAGGCCAAGGAAAGCAGGAAGTGAGGAGAAGAGCCTAGGACCTAATAGTACAGAGACCACCTAGCAACAAGCGACTTAGGGTGAGCATACATTCTTTTTTTTTCCTTCAAAGGTAAGTCTATATAGGCAAAGGACTTGAATGATGTAAAAAAACATTTCTGGGTGGAACTCCGCTTTAAGTGGTTAAAGTCTGGATCTCTTAAGTACCTGGACTGACTGACGTCACCAGCAGTCTGACTTTGATTATACTGAATACAATACAAAACATAATTACAATAAAACACTTTGGATGTATTTATATATTTTTCACCCAGGATTCAACGTTTTTTTCAGTTGAATCCAATTAGAAAAATGTTGGTGAAAGCTATGTGAAAATATCTCAATAGACCCCCTTAGTGTATATAACACCACATTTTTATTTCTTTTTTTTAGTTTTAAATGGGGGCTATGGCCCCTCCATAATCTATCTGTATTTTTTGCTGTCTGTGTGCAGCTGGGGATATTTCACTTCCTGGCTTAAAATGCACATCAGGAAATAAAAGAATCACTCCAAAGTGAATGGATTTCCTATCTTACAGAATTGTTACAGGAACACTTTTTGTCCTTGCAGGATTTTCCCTAATCTCTTGCGTTAAATCTTTGAATTACATTTTTGTCTTGCTGGCAATAATCATCAGAACAAATAGAGAGGTGAATATCCCCAGTAGGAACACAGTAATAAGAAAAAGTTGAAAAGGGATCTACAGTACTCTATAAAAAGAAAATTGCCTTTACATACACTTTAAAGAGTAAAGGCCCATACATACGGTACAATTATCGGGCAAAAATTGTCGTACGACAGCCTGTCATGCGATAGTCCAACCGTTAGTACGCTCCATTTGTACGGTCGTGTAAACCTACATCTGTAATTCACAATTCACATTCACCTGAACTTCCTCTTTATACGCTCGTAGCACGTCACCACGTTCGGTTTGTCGAACGATAATTTGATTACCGTCAGTGCGCTAGACAAAATCACGGACAGTCAATTTTGGGAAAAGTTGAACGTGCGGTCGTACAACAATTGCATCGTGTGTACAAGGCTTTACTCTACTTTTGTTGAGGGAAAAAAAAAATATTCCCCTCTGGGTGATCTATATACATTGCAACGATTTTACCAAACTTTGTTGCAGATTCCTACCTTTTGCCATTTGTTTGTCTGTGTCCATGTGCAAAGCGAGTGTGAATGGGAGTGATTTCATAATTATCAATCACCATCTGTGTACAGAACAGCTCCAGGTTGCCATATTGCATTTTGCAGAAAATGACAGCTCTGCAGATGGAAAAGTAATTTTTTAATAACATTCACTTGCGATATGGCTTGTGCAGGTAAAAAAATGTGCATTTATTTATTGGAGCCTGTAAAGCGGGGGTCAGCATCCTGTAGAGCGCGATCTACCAGTAGATGACTGGCAGATCTTGGTCTGGGCTTGCTGACCCACCATCCCAGAGCATCAAACAGTGCAATGCAGAGGGACTACTTGTAAAGTTGCAAGAGCCACATAAGCTGATGCCTCCTCTGTAGTGCTGGTTCCTGTCCCATGTGGACCTATACCAACTGCACTCCTTATCCTGACTAGTGGTCTCCAGAGTGGTGCCAGCAGCAGGAAAGAAGAGATCTTTTGTCAGTGTGAAACAATACACTGGGCATAATAGTATAGGGCTGCTTTCACACCGATGTGCTGCGGTTTACCCACACCGTGGGTGCAGTGTACCTGCAGCTTTCCTGTGGGTTTGCTGCGATGAGCCATAGACTTCTATTATGTCCTGCTTTTTTACCACCCCCCTAACTTTAGTGTGAACGAGCCCTAAAGGGGGGATCTGACGAATGCAACTAAGGGCTTATTCACAAGTGCAGAAAGTACTGCTGCTCCTCTGAAAAGTGATCCGAGTGGGTGTTGGTGGTGAGGAGGCGATATTTTGCTTCTTCCCCACCTGATTTACACCCATGAATGCCATGCAATGCATGCACTTGCGACACGGTAGTACAGCAATTAGGGGATTAAATCGGGTGTGAGAAGGCAACACTGTGCCCCGGTGATCTTTGACTTGTCCTATGTTGTTCAGGTAGATCTCCACCTCTTTAAGGTTGCCTTCCCCTGCTGTAAAGCATTGCACCAGCAGATCTGCCAGTGTATGTGTGCCCGTACATCCCATACGGGCAAGCAGATACAATCTGAGAGGAAGAGAGAATGAACTGCCCCAGTGCTGCACATCTCTGTGGTAGTTCATTGAAAACTGCCGCAAAGGCTGTCTGAGCTTGTAGTTTTTCATTTACAGGACACTGTGAACGAGTGACTTGGGCAGACCATGTTTTCTTTTAAATAGTGGCAGCTAGTGGGAGAGGGGAGAGAGAGATCCCCGCTAGCTGTCAAATTGGGGAAACAGGGAGGTGCATGTTATAAAAGGTGAACTATCTTTTAACGACTTCAATACCGGCGTATTGTCAAACGACGTCCGCAGGGTAGATCTCCCATCCTGGGCCGGCGTCATGTGATGTCCTCAGCATTTCGCCGCTACTGCGGGAACCCAGGGGCCTGCAGCACAGCGATCGGGGATCAAGCGTGTCCTCGGGACACAGCCCATCCCCTATCAGGGTAAAGAGCCAATAAAAGCTGTCTCTTTACCACATGACCGGCTGTGTCCAATCACCCAATCACAGCAGGTCACTATGGACATTCACGTTCCCGCCACTCATGCGTGGCGTGCAGCGTGGCGATCGGAGTTGAGGCTTGTCCCTCGGACAAAGCCCAGCCCTGATCAGGGTAAAGAGCCAATGAAATTGGCTCTTTACCACATGACCGGCTGTGTCCATGTGTCCAATCACAGCCGGTCACAGAATGTCAACAAACCGCGGTAACGAGCTGTTACCTGGTTCTCCTCACACACCGGTCGTGTGTGAGAAGGAGATTGCTGTAGCAGCCCATTACCGCTTACAGTATACACCAAGCACACTGATTCCCCCCCAGTAATAAAGAGTACCTGTCACCAGCCCATGAGAGTACCCGAGAACCTGTCTGCAGCCCATCAGATTACCCGAGCACCTGTCTGCAGCCCATCAGAGTACCGGAGTACCTATCTGCAGCCCATGTCTCATAGAATATATGTTGGGTGTTTGCTTTCTAAAAAGGGGTAATTTTCTGGGTAATTCCACTGTTCTGGTGCTCCAGGACCTTCAAAAATGCGATAGGTAGGAATGAAATTAAATGTAGTGTAATTTATGCTCCTAGAATGCCTGAAGGTACTACTTCAATGTTGGACCTCTCTATGTGGCCAGGCATATTCGAGACGAGTAGCAGAATGTATTTTGGGGTGTAATTTTTGCTATGTACATGCTATGTACTATGCTAATATCTTATAAATTGACCAATTTGTGTTAAATAAAATATGTTTTAATTTTCTCTCCACGTTTTCCGAAGACTTGTGGAAAAAAATGAACCGTACAAAAGACTCCATAATGCCTCATTGAATATACGTTGGGTTGTTTGATTTCCAAAATGGGGTCAATTTGTGGGTAATTCCATTGCCCTGGTGTTCCAGGGCCTTCAAAAGTGTAATAGGTCGTTAGAAAATTTTATGTGTAATTTATGTTTCTAGAGCGCCTTATGGTGCTCCCTGCATGTTGGACCTGTCTATGTGGCCAGGCTGTGAAAAAGTCTCACATGTGGTATCGCCATACTCGGGGCGAGTAGCAGAATGCATTTTGGGGTGTAATTGGAAGTATGCATATGCTATGTGTGAGAAATAACTTGTTATGACAAGTTTGTGTAAAAAAAAAAAAAAATAATAATTTCTTAATTTTCCCAAGAATTATGGGGAAAAAATTACAACTTCAAAAAACTCGCCATGCCCCTTACTAAATACCTTGGACTGTCTACTTTTCAAAACGGGGTCATTTGGGGGGTATTTGTACTTTTCTGACCTCAAAAAATGAGATCGGCCATTAGTGCATCAGGTGTGATCAATTTTCATTGATTGGCACCATAGCTTGTGGACTCTATAACTTTCACACAGACCAAATAATATACACTTATTTGGGTTATTTTTACCAAATATATGTAGCAGTATATATTTTGGCCCACATTTATGATCATAAATTACTTATTTGCAAAATTTTATCATAGAAACTAAAAAAAAAGTGTTTTTTTTTCAAAATTTTCGCTATTTTTTCACTTATGTCGCAAATAATAAAAATCCCAGAGGTGATTAAATACCACCAAAAGGAAGCTCTATTTGTGTGCAAAAAATGATAAAAAATGTTGTTTGGGTACAGTGTTGCATGACTGAGTAATTGTCATTCAAAGTGTGAGAGCGCTGAAAGCTGAAAATTAGTCTGGGCAGGAAGGGTGAATAAATGCCCTGTATTGAAGTGGTTAAGGAAAGGCCACACTTGATATTTGTCACATGACTACAACTATTACAATCTAACTACAAGACCTCTGTAAAATCTCCATTACATTTTCCCAAAAACTTTGTAGCGTAAGGATCAAAATCAATATATTAACTTTTTATCCAATCAAGTCATTCCTTGTTTAGCACCCTCTACATAGGAAGGTGCTAGGAGTTAGTTTTTTGGTAGTGTAGGCAAATTTAGGTAGGCCTGGCTCAAAGTCAGGCCTGTTTGTTTTGATCTAATCTGGGCTGGGAGTGGCTCAGTGTAGGGCTGGGTGATTCACAGGCAGCATCACTGAGATCTCCCTCTTCTTTCCAGAGGCTCTAGAAAGCTCTGGAAAAAGAGGATGAGAGGAGAGGTGGAGCTGCCTGGGGTGTTCTAAGGAGCCCTGACCAATCTCCAACCTGGATTGGCAGGGGGCAGGCCGCCTTGAATACCTAGAGTCTGCCCAGCTGGGGAGGAGTTGTTGGGTGTAAGAACTGAGGATGGAGTACTAGGCTATCGGAGCCTTTGAGGGAGCTCCCCAGTCTCGAGGGGAGGGTGACTTTGGGCCTGGGCTCGGGTGCAGGATGGAGCCTTTCAAGAAAGCATGAAGCTTCTGGACAGGAGGCACAGGAGGAGCAAGCGAGGACAGCAAGAGCTAGTACTGCTGGGCAAGTCTTCAGGAGGGATCCACCAGTTGCAGCCAGGAGAGTTGGTGAGTGACATGCACCGTCAGGAGGACTGGAGAGGCACGCCTGAGAGAACTGGGAGGTTGCAGTTTGAGACAGGTACAGAGCCAGTGGAGTGGACTGTGGGCAGTGGCGTTGTGCAGCTGCAGCCAGGTCCAATTGTGGGGCAGCTAACATCAGAACTTTCTATTTTGGGGCCCGCAGTCCCTGCCTGTAATAAGGCTATTGATAAGGCCTAGCTGAGCCAGTGCTAGGCCCAACTCTCTATATGCTAGCTGTGCCCTGAAGTTCAAGCAAGTGAATGTTGAGGAATGATGTTCTGCAGCAAGCGTTTTGCAGGAGGAAGAGACGCAGTGTATATACAGTTGGGTGACCAGATATCCCCGGTTTCAGGGGACAGCCCCCGGATTGAGGACGCTGTCCCCAGAGCCAGTGTGTCCCCGGATTGCAGTGGCGTGGGGGGGGGTTGCAGCTGGCACTCTCGCCCAGGGTGCAACATTTAGGTGGGTGTAAAATGTGTCCCCTCAAGTGTGCTGTGTTGCGGCCATGTGCGGCATGCCTCCCCCGGCCACCTACATCTCCGATGAGGCATGCCTTGTATCCCTGGCATTGCTCTGCAGCACCTTCCCACCTGCCACCGCCCAGGGACTCCTGTGGTCCAGCCTGTCCCCCATGATCTCTCTGGTGTGGGCAGAGGCCGTGTGCGTGAGAATGGCGGAGGGGGAGGGGTAGTGTACAGCGTATGGCTGCTATTAGGGCAGCTCTCGGCAGGGGTGGGGGGGTGCGAGTAGCGTAGGAATCAGGTAGGTCAGTGTAGTGGTCAGTATAGGAATCAGTTAGGTTAGTGTAGTGGTCAGTGTAGGAATCAGGTAGGTTAGTGCAGTGGTCAGGTAGGTCAGTGTAGGAATCAGGTTGTTCAGTACTATTGTACTAGTGGAAGGGACTCAGAGAGTGCTAAAAGTGTGCGGGTTAAGGGGTACAAATTACTTGTCTTGTCCCAGGCGCTGACAACCCACACTACGCCACTGACTGCATATATAATTTGAGGAAAATATGCGTATAAAATAGTTTACCATTTGCCAATAAAAAAAAAAAAAAATTTGGGCATCCCATACTTGCTAAACCCCATCCATGTTCTAATCCCTCAATAAAAATACAAAACAAAGCTAACGGACTGTGGAGTGCCTGGGAAGTGAATGTCGGGTTGGGCAGAGTGACAGGTGAACCACAATATTCGGCAGCCCCTCCGGTGGTACCGTTACACTTGCATTATATAGTTATTGGCAAAGATAGATGAGATTGTATAATCAAATTGGAATGTGTGGCCACCACGAGTGTGGTAGGGATATTAGATTGTAAGCTTAACGGAGTTAGAATTTGGGTGAAACCCCTATAAGTTCTTCACATAAAGCAGGCTCCATGCTGCTTACAATAGTGCATTCCAGCAGTGTTTTTTACTACAATAATCACTTGACACAAGGGCTGGAGCTTGTACAAAAAGGCATCATGGTTGAGCCATGCCAAAGGCAGCAAGATGTCTAAATACAGCCTGTGTCTGGAGTAATCTAAAAGCTTCTTTATTTCAGATTCCTTTTTGTCATTTGTGACGTCATACTTCTTCCTAAGCTCAGGAATTGAAATATTTTATACATTTCTGAAGTATTGCTCATCCTACGGGAGAAAACGATGTGAGGCAATGCTGTGCTGACACTTGGCTCTTTTTGCTTTAACTCCTGTATTACGCATCAGATAAATGTGTAAATAGCTGTCAAGGCCAATCCCCTTCACTTTTGGGTCAGCAGTAAGAAATGTGCAAGACTAAATAGTATGGATTCCTTTGTCATTCTGGCATCTACAGTGACATAATCCAGCTGAAGCAGCTACAGTAGAGTATTAATCAGCTGCGGCCATTCTGGCTAAATAACAGCAAAACTAAAACATAATGTGTGTCTCTTAGGCCTCATACACACGGGCGTTTTTTGACGCCACGTTTTTGGGCGTTTTTTGCAGCTCTCCATGTTATTCAATGGCCCCCTAAATTCGCAGACGTTTTTGAGCAGTAGAGGGCGTCGACGTTAGTGAGTTGTAACTAGAACGCAAGACCAGGGCATTCCGAGGCTGTAGCGCTTTGCCGTTTTTGATGCTAAACCGGAAAAAGGCTCACTAACGCCGTACCGGCATTTTTGATGCCGGAGTTTTCAGGTTAAAAAAATAGCAGAGGAATGTTTTTTTTTTACAAAAAAAAAACTATTGTCGCCAATGCTCACGAACGCTCATTAACACTCGCTAACGCCGATGCAAAACGCCGGAAAAAATGCAGATTTTTCCCTGACGTCGGGCCCGACGTTTTGCTTATTTTTTCTCATACGCCCGTGTGTGAGGCCTTATAAGTCTGAAATCTGCCATTTCTCAAACATTGAACCAGCATTCACACCTGAGCAGAGTGTAAGCAGAGGGTTGTCTGATTTTCCAGAATTTTTTTTTCAGGCATGCGTCAGATCTTTTTGAACATGTATTAAAGTATATAGTTTAGGTTGGAAATATTTGCTATGATTTAATCTGTATAGGAATCTTGTTCATTGAGGCCCTATAAAATACCATATTCCCTCTATAGACTATAATAAATAAAATGCTGAATCAGGACAGTAAATAGTTCCAGAGGCATGGCAGCAATCCCTAAATCTCTGCGGCTGTCAGGTCACGGGTAATGGCAGAGATGTAACGGCGTGCATGCTTGGGGTATATATGGCTGTGAGTGCTTTGAGGCAGATCGCAGATTCTAGAAGAGATAGATGTTGGTCAGGTGGAACCATAGCAGCTTTGTGTGTACATGCTCAGCAAGCTCAGTCAGCAATAAGTAGATATGTGAGGCAGAAAATCTTATTTTCTGTACATAGACGGGGCTAAATCTTTCTAAAAGATTGAATGTGTACCCAGGTTTGAGGTGCTTGTAGCCATATTGGTGCACTTGCAGCAAAACAATGGAGTACAGCCTGTGATACTTATTTTATATGTACCAACATTCACATTTTCAGGACAAGCTTTCAATCATTGGAGTGCAAAAGCAGAAAAACAAAAACCCTCTCATTCCATAGCCTTCTTCTTCCTTTATCTTACTATTCAAGTTTAATTACCATTGCTGTGTATGTTTGTGTGATTTGTTTGTCCTTTTTTCCTCAGTGATTGTCTGCTGATGTTGTGTATCCGTCCTGCTTGAACCTTGGAAGAAGGGGGTACACCAGTGGCGGCTGGTGTTTTTTTGTTTGGGGGGGCGGCAAACAATCGACCCCCCCCCCCCCGCGCGCATTGTCTACCGGTCGGTTAGGCGGTGGGGATCGGGCATCCGAGGAGCGGTGGGGATAGGGCATCAGTGGGCATCCGAGGAGCGATGGGGTTTGGGCATTCAGGAATCGGCCAGCGGCTCTTCTCCTTCCGCTTCCGCTGTGCGTCTCCTCCCCTCCTCCTAAGCTTCCAATAGGATTGCCTGGCCTTTCAGCCAATTGGGTGAAGGGTATCAGACCCTCTTCCTGTCTGATCCTCCTCCCGGCCAGTGATGCAACAGCGAATATTTATTTGTTGTTGCAACACACCTGGGTGGGCTCTGGACACATGCTCTGCACCCCGAGCCCACCCTATTTTGAAGCCTCTGGCTCTAATCAGTGCTTCAAAAAACACACCCCCGCCATAGAAATTCATGTGACCAGCGTCCTGAAAGGGGCCAGGCGCATGGCTAGGGAGGGCGGCGGGGCAAGGATGGGGGGGTGGCGCCCTACAACAACTCATATCTTTGTTGCATTTAATTTTAGGATCGTAAAAAAAAAACGATGTCATATTTTTCGTCAGCGGTAGACGACAAACTTTTCGTTTAACGTGAACACATGACTTTGTTGAAAGGTTCTGTGAAAAGAAATATACTTGTTAGTTTAAAAGTCCTGGTCGAAAGTCTCACATGGGGTCCCTGCCGGGCAGGTAACACCCGCGTGCCCGCGGTGGGGGGGTAGGAACGGGGCGGCGGGAGGGATCGGTACGCGGACCGGGGAAAGTCCTGCGACCAGTGTACTTAAAGATACCGCCCCCACACAAAAAACTTCGT
>BLSH010219605.1:58533-71663 GCA_018402905.1 Glandirana rugosa | reverse complement strand
TAATCTCGGTCTCCGAAGTTTTATCCCACCCGAGCCCCACGTCTCGTACACAGGTCTCGGGTGGGTCCACACAACGTTGTTGTTTATTTATAAGCGACAACGTAGTGACCGGCCCTCCTCCTAGTCTGTCCTTCTCCCAGACTATGGGAAGTGGGTTAACCGACTTTCCGGTCCGTTAGGATAACCTTCGAATCCTCCTCCCCTCCTCTGCGTGTCGCCTTCGCCTTCCTCTTCTCGGCGACCGGCTAAGGACTTACGGGTTTGCACCTGGGTGGGCTCTGGACACATGCTCTGCACCCCGAGCCCACCCTATTTTGAAGCCTCTGGCTCTAATCGGTGCTTCAAAAAACACACCCCCGCCATAGAAATTCATGTGACCAGCGTCCTGAAAGGGGCCAGGCGCATGGCTAGGGAGGGCGGCGGGGCAAGGATGGGGGGGTGGCGCCCGTGCGCCCACAATGGACGGGCCGTCCCTGGGGTACACTCTGAAAGCTGGTCCTGAAAATTTGATTGTTCATATAAAGAAAAGTGTCTTGGAAAGTTGTTTCAGTACACAAGTGCAATTTGCTTTTCAAACAGCAGATGGCGACTGCTTTTTATACTGTAGCAAAAAAAAAATGCTAGGATTTTAATTTACGTTGTTTCTATACTCAACAACATATATATATACCAAATAATACATTGCCTTTGTCAAAAATCCAATGTCTCAGAAACATAGCAAGAAGCATCATAACAAAGTACAGTATACAATAAAATTACTATGTAATTGCTATATTATTGAAACCGCTTAGTCAAATCTGGTAGGCAAACCTTTAATTTGAATGGGCTGCCCAATGCACAATGTCGGACTTAACCACTTAAGGACAAAGCCTCTTTTTGAGATTCGGTGTTTACAAGTTAAAATCAGGTTTTTTTTGCTATAAAATTACTTAGAACCCCCAAACATTATTTTTTTTCCAACACCCTAGAGAATAAAATGGCGGTCATTGCAATACTTTGTCACACTGTATTTGCGCAGCGGTCTTACAAGCGCCTTTTTTTTTTTTTTTTTTTAAATTCACTTTTTTGAGTTAAAAAATAAGACCACAGTAAAGTTAGCCCATTTTTTTTTTATTGTGAAAGAAAATGTTACGCGGTGTAAATTGATATCCAACATGTCATACTTCAAAATTGCGCCCGCTCGTGGAATGGCGACAAACACTTGGCACTTAAAAATCTCCATCGGCGACATTTAAAAATGTCTACAGGTTACCAGTTTTGAGTTAGAGGAGGTCTAGTGCTAGAATTATTGCTCTCGCTTGAACGATCGCGGTGATACCTGACATGTGTGGTTTGAACACCGTTTTCATATGCGGCCGCGACTTCCACATGAGTTTGCTTCTGTGCGTGGGCTCAGCGGGACAGGGCGCTTTAGATTTTTCTTTTTTTCTTTTATTTGTAATTTTTTTTTTTTTTTTTACACAGTCCATTTAAAAAAAAATTTGGGTCACTTTTTTGGGCCACCTTTATGCCTATTACAAGGAATGTAAACGTTCCTTGTTATAGAAAAAAAGCATGCCAGGACCCTTTTAAATATGAGATCTGGGGTCAAAAAGACCTCAGATCTCATATTTACACTAAAATGCAATAATAAAAAAAAAAGAATAATAATTTTTCTCCTTTTAAGAGCTATGGGCAGAAGTGACGTTTGATGTCGCTTTCACCCTTCAATGCAATGGAGCCGAGTGGGCGGCATCTTCCGCTCACTTGGCATCCAGTTATTGTGACATGAGGACCCGATCGTCTCTGCTGCTACCGATGGGTCCGGTAAGCAGCGGAGACGATGGAAAAGTGGCAGGAGGGGGACACCTCTCCCGCCCCCGATAAAAGTGATCTTGCGGCGAATCCGACACAGAGACCACTTTTAGCTGAAAGCCAGCTGTCCGCTGTTTAAAGAAATACTGGGATTATGGTAGCAATCTGCTACCATAACAACGGTATTCCACGTCAAAGTACCGACGTACAACAATGGTGGGCAGTCTGGAAGCAGATTTTCACTCCAAAAGGGAAGTTACAGCAGCAACCCCCCCCCCCCCCCCCAACATTTGGCACAAATTTTTTTTTTGGGGGGGGCATCGTGTACCTTGTTCTGACAGGTACCAGCTCCCCCACCACCAGTCTGCTTCAAGTGGATGTTCCCCCTCCTTTCCCTGCAGCCCTCTAGGACACGTCACAGGTCCCAGAAAGCTGAGTGACTAATCAGATTGGCTTGAGCAGCCACAAGCAGTCTCAGCCAGCTGCCCGCAGTTAGTATTCTGGTGCCAGGGATTGAAGCCCAGTGAAGAAACTGGTCGGGTGAGGACAATGCTGGATCCTGGGGCAAGTGAGTGTTCGTTTAGTCAGCTGCTACAGTTTTACTGCAGCACAGTGGTATGGACATGCCCAGGTAGACTCAAAAGGAAGGGTAGGTGGCACTCCACGAATACATTTTAGCAGCTTGAAATTTTATTCATCAAATAGCCATGTACAGGAAAGGAGGTAGACGCGTTTCACTCGTACACCACAAGCTTAATCATTACCAGGCCCAGGTCATGCTTTCCACATGACTTTGCAGAATCATGGGTAGAATTGTAAATTTGATTCAGTTAAAGTAATCTTATTTTCAAAATGCTATCAAGGGAACGGTCTACTGACTACAATTGATTTTAACCACACCCCCATTTCAGTCATTATTTATTATGCTAACAGTACTCATTTGGATAATCTGCCCTGTTTTACTTTCAAAAAGTCAAAACAATGTGTCAAAATGTGAGACGAATCATAAAAAAACCTAGGGCAACCTGGAAAAAAAACACAGAAACAATACGTGCACTGGAGAGGAGTGGGTATGGCCAGATTGCACCTTGCAGTGGGAGTGCCTTAAAAGTAGGTGAACACTACATGTGCTTATTTGCTGTACATACAGGATATGCTACAGTCCCACAAAATACTCCTAAGTGCTGTGCCAAAACTGACAGTATCATGGACACAGATGTAAGCTAGGGGTCTACACTGGGGATGGACGCACAAGGGTACACCGGTGCCGCAGGAGCCCAGTTGCTGAGCTGAATACCAGCCCACTTGCCCCTATGCTTTTTTGGAGGGAAATAGTAGAGCCTGAAGCCCTCCTACCAGTTGTTGTTGTAGAACATAAGGTACAATGACCAGACGTCCCCGTTTTTCCAGGGACAGTCCCAGGACTGAGGACACTGTCCCCGGACCAAATCTGTCCCCGGATAGCAGGGGAGGACTGGGCCAGGGGCAGTGTCCTCAGTCCGGGCACTGGGCCACTCTGATGCCCAGGAAAAAAGGCCACAGTAAGACACTGTATATGGCCGCCGCTGCACTACACTTGCAGAGCTGCAGTGGAGCAGTACCCTATCACTTTCCTGTCAGGAATCTCCACCCAGCCTGACAGGAGCTTCCTAGGCCATGCCAAGCGTGACGTCAGTGAGAGGCGGGATGGAAGAGGAGTGCTGCCGCTTCGACCTGCGGGGAGCGTCTACTACTGAGAAAAAGTGAGTGAGGCTGATAAAAATGCTGTACTGCTTTGTCTTAAATGTTTGATATTAGTGAAGGTTTTTTTTTTTTGTTTTTTTTTAAAGCGGGGGGTTAATTAATCTACAAGGCTATTTGTATTATGCAGCATGCAGGGGGTTAATGTGCTGTCACTGGTGTATTAGTGACCAGTGGCAGTTAATTAACCCCATTGTGCTGCATTAGTGGCAGTGGTGTCAGTGGTTATTAATCCCTTCATGCTGCAGCTGTGACCAATGGCAGTACATTAACCCCCTGCATGCTGCATATTACAAATAGCATTATAGATTAACCGCTTAACGACGGCCTGCTGACGTTTTACTGCGGCAAAGTGGCTCGCTCCCGCAAATCGCCATCATTGTACATCGGGGCGGGAATGACCCGTTGTGGGCGCGCGCACTCCCATTGGTCTGTGGGGGAACCATTCAGTGAGTGGGGCAGACTCGATGTCTATCAGCCACCCACAATCGCTCCCGGCAGTGACAGATCCCCGTTCTGACTGGGGAGATCACAGAAATCCTGTCTTTCTGCTAAGCAGGAAGATGGATCTGTGTGTATCTCCAGTCACACAATCCCCCATACAGTTAGAACACACTGTGAGGGAACACATTTAACACTTTGATTGCCCCTGGAGTTAACCCCTTCCCTGCCAGTGTCCTTTATACAGTAATCAGTACATTTTTATAGCACTGATCGCTGTATAAATGTGACTGGTCCCGAAAAAGAAGTGTCAAGTGTCCGATCTGTCTGCCACAATGTCGTAGTCCCGCTAAAAATCGCAGATCGCTGCCATTACTAGTAAAAAAAATAGATAAATAATAAAAATGCCATAAATCTATCCCCTATTTTGTAGACTATAACTTTTGCGCAAACCAATCAATATACATGCTTATTGGGATTTGTTTACCAAAAATATGTAGAAAAATACAAATTGGCCTAAACTGATGAAGAAATAATTATTTTTTACAATTTTTTTGGATATTTTTTATAGCAAAAAGTAAAAAATATTTTTTTTTTTAATTGTCACTTTTTTTTTTATTTATAGCACAAAAAATAAAAACCGCAGAGGTGATAAAATACCACCAAAAGAAAGCTCTGTTTGTGGGAAAAAAGGCTCTGTTTGTGGAAATTCTGTTTGGGTACAACGTCGCACGACTACGTAATTATCAGTTAAAGCGACGCAGTGCTGTATCGCAAAAAATGGCCCGGTCATTAAGCGGGAAATCCTTCTGGTCCTTAAGTGGTTAATTACCCCCCCCCCCCCCAACGTATTAGTGTCGGTCAGTGCCTCCTACCAGTGCACTGTATCAGTGCCCATCAATGCCAACTTATCAGTGCAGCCTCATTAGTGCCTCTTCACCAGTGCCCATCATTGCTGCCTATCAGTGCCCATCATTGCCACATATCAGTGCCCATCATTGCCACCTATCAGTGTCCATCATTACCGCATATCAGTGCCACCTATTAGTGCCCATCATTGCTGCATATCAGTGCTGCCTATTAGTGCCCATCGTTGTCACATATCAGTGCCGCCTATCAGTACCTAGCATTGTCGCCTATCAGTGCCCATCATTGCCGCATATCAGTGCCACCTGTCAGTGCCCATCATTGCCACCTATCAGTGCTGCCTATCAGTGCCCATCATTGCCAGATATCAGTGCTGCCTATCAGTGCCCATCATTGGCGCATATCAGTGCCACCTATAAGTGCACATCATTGCCACATATCAGTGCCACCTATCAGTGCCCATCATTGCCACATATTAGTGCCATCTATCAGCACTCATCATTGCCCATCAGTGCAGCCTTGTCAGCACACATCAGTGAAGGAGATAAATTACTTATTTACAAAATTTTATAACTGAAACTAAGAAAAACTTATTTTTTTCAAAATTGTTGGCCTTTTTTTGTTTGTTTAGCAAAAAATAAAAAACCCAGTGGCAATTAAATACCACCAAAAGAAAGCTCTATTTGTGTAAAAAAAAAGATAAAAATGCCATATGGGTACAGTGTTGTTACCATGCAATCTTTTACTGTTCTGAATTGTTAATTTATATTGTTATTGTTGAACCAAAATTCTTTGGTAAGAATAAAATACAAAATATGCACTGAAAATTTTTTTTCTCTATCTAATCCTTTTAACATTTGGTAGTCATATCCCAAAAAATTCTAAAACTTATTATTTTTTTTTTTTATCTCCTTAAGGAAATGTGAGAAATGACGTATATATCATACAATCATTTCATAAACACATACCGCACACACTGCATATATAATTTGAGGAAAATATGCTAATAAAAGTTTACCATTTGCCAATAAAAAAAATGTCCTCAGATTTGATTTTAAAAATCTTGTCTCCTTAACATAAGGTCCCTATCACTCCTCAGCTCTTGGGCAAGGACTGCATTGTAGTAACCAGGTGAATGTGCCAACGACCTTGTCTGACAGCTCCACCACCAGGACCTACTGTCACCTGGCTACCACCAGATCTTGTCTCAAACTGGTCACTTGCCAATTGTCCATCCTCCATTAATACTCAAAGGCTGTGCTATGGTCTACTGAGGCCTACCTCCACAACATTGTGTGACATAAGGATGAGGTGGTTTATTGCAGGATGCTTCTTTGCTTACATTCCAAATAAAGTGATAACCGTTCCACACAGTGGCATTCATAAACAGATTTCCAAAACACAGCAAAGTCTCATGCTGCTATTTGCTTACTTGAACAGCTACACAAGAGGGGGTGCTTCGGTTCTATAAATTCTTTTCCCAGTAGTGAGACACTGCTCTACTTATCTGCTTATCTATCCAGGACAAAATCCTTTCAATCCCATAGGGAAGACTTCTAAAGGTATGTGTCAGGGCAATGATTCGCTTCCCAGAAGAGAACACACCCAGAGCTTAATCAAAGCTACAGACTGCACATTAGGTTGTCCCTTATCTAGCCCAACAGGGGACTGTGTTTTATCAAGATTATGGGGTTGCTCGTGCACACATAAACCTCAGGACAAAGGGTAATTTAATCACTTAAGGACTGGAAGGATTTCCCACATTAGGACCAGAACACTTTTTGTGATTCGGCACTGCGTCGTTTTAACTGGCAATAGCGCGGTCGTGCGGCGTTGTACCCAAACGAAATTGACGCCCTTTTTCCCAGAAATAGAGCTTTCTTTTGGTGGTATTTGATCCCCTCTGCGTCACTTCTGATCACCGCTATTAGCAAAAAAAGATCAACAATTTTGAAATAAATACAATATTTTTTACTTTTTGCTATAATACCATCCAAAAAAAATATATATAAAAAAAAATTAATTTATCAGTTTTGGCCAATTTATATTCTTCCTCATAATATTGTAAAGCGCTGCGCAAACTGTCGGCGCTATATAAATCTTGTATAATAATAATAATATATGTGGTAAAAAAAAAAAAAAATCACGATCTACGTTTATTGATTGGTTTGCGCAAAAGTTAGTGTTTACAAACCATGAGAATTCATTTATGGCATTTTTTACTATTTTTTTTTTTTACTAGTAAAATCTGCAGCGGACATATTGGACATTTTTGACACTTTTTTGGGACCAATGACATTTATACAGGGATTAGAAATTTAAATATCCACTGATCACTGTATAAATGTCATTGGCAGTGAAGGGGTTAACCTGCAGGCGGAGATCTAGGGGTTAACTGTGTTAACCTCCCCCCACTTCTAATAAGCCCCACCCCTTATAGTTTCCACCCCTTGTGTCAGGAGTATACAGCCCAGCATCACCAGATAGGGGTATACAGCATCACCAGATAGTGGTATACAGCATCACCAGATAGGGGTATACAGCATCACCAGATAGGGGTATACAGAGTCACCATATAGCAGTATACAGAGTCACCAGATAGGGGTATACAGAATCACCATATAGCAGTATACAGTCACCATATAGCAGTATACAGAGCCCCAGACAGCAGTATACAGAGTCCCAGATAGCAGCATACAGTCACCAGATAGGGTATACAGGGTCCCAGATAGGGTATACAGTCACCAGATAGGGTATACAGTCACCAGATAGGGTATACAGGGTCCCAGATAAGGTATACAGTCACCAGATAAAATCTATTATAAAAAATAATATTGAGTACATTTCCATAGATAACATATTAAAAATGATACCATGAATTCTATCTCAGTGGTTAGGAATATTATTATTAAAATAAACTGTTTCTATACATAAATATGATTATTGCTTGATTTTTTTAAACTGCATACATAGTATTTTGGTCTTTAGGCCTTGTTCATATGGGGGTAAAAACAGTTGATTGAGCTGCATTTTACCTTCCAATTACCTAAAAGACATCATGCAGCCACATAGGGTCTTACACATGCAAAGCATTGCAGTTGTAACAAAAATTATACTCCATGTAGAGTTGGCAGTACTGCTGCAAAACGCAACCCGTTCAAATGAATGGGGCTGTGCTGCAAACATGGGCTAATTGCTTGGCTTGAGGTTGCAGCTCCATATTTACATAGGGAATCCTTGATCGCCTGTCAAAAAAAAAGCATTCAGAAAGGGGCAGTATTACCTCCTAAATGCCAAGCAACGGCTTCTCTATAGACCTCTTAAAAGCGACCCACCACAGAGAGGTGGTAGAGAGTGCTGCAGGTGTGAACAAGCGCTTAAAGTTGAACTCCATGTGGCTATTAAAATAAGGTGACCAGATTTTTAAAATGAAATCCAGGGACATATTATATTTTTACTAGTAATGGCGGCAATCAGCGACTTATAGCGGGACTGCGATATTGAGGCGGACAAATCATACACTAAGTGACACTTTGTGGGAACCAGTGACACTAATAAAGTGACCAGTCCTAAAAATATACACTGTCACTGTACTAATGATACTGGCTGGGAAGGGGTTAACATCTAGAGCAATCAAAGGGTTAAATGTGTGCCTAACAAGTGTTTTCTCTCTGTGGGGGAGGTTGTTTTTACTAATGGAAGGCACAGATCCCTGTCCCAGCAGCCATGTTATGTGACACACTGTGGCAGTGCAATGCCAGCCAGAACCATGATAGAATGCCTGCTGCCTGTGAGTAATGATCCCATTCATTATGCCAGAGAGACAGACACAGTGCAATGCAGTCTATTCACAGACACCCCCGAAGCACACCGGTGTTGAAGCCTTGAAGGCACTGGCAGCCCCATGATCAGATCCGCTTCCCCTCTGTGCCTGCTGCTGGACACTGTCAGCTGAGCTCAGCTGCATTTCTCTGCCTGTCACCACTACTGCCCGCCTCACAGCCTCTCTTCGGGCCCCGGTACTACTGGGTGGGGAGCGGAACTGAGCAGAGGAAGATTACTCTGCTGGGGAAGGCAAGGAGATAGGCAGGCAGGTGGCTTGGCGAGACTTGAGCCAAGGCAGAAGAACATGCGAGCGGGAATTAACCCCCCCCCCCCCAAGCTAGTAGGAGCAGCAGAGTTGGGGGGGGGGGTGTAATTCAGAATTTTCTTTTTAATTCTGGACTGTCTTTGAAATGGTTTGGGCCCCTGTTCAAATCCAATCAGGGGACAAAACCGGGGACAGATTTGGTCCGGGGACGGTGTCCTCAATCCAGGGACTGTCCCCTGAAACCAGGGACATCTGGTCACCCAATATTAAAAGCGCCATGCAATTATCTGTAAAAAATAATTACAATTATTTTTGAAGGTTAACAGTATAAGTACCTGAATGTCTCTTGATTGCAATGTAGACTTTTTTTTATCTCCTGCACAGCAGCACTAACACTGTGAGAGGGAGAGGCAGAACTAGAAATCAATCAGCCTTTTTTCAATACATATATGCTAGTAGGGAATATGCTTTCAGAAACCAAGGTGTACAGAGAAATGAGTTTGAGTCTACTGCTTCTCCTTCACCATCCAATGATTGGAGTGGCAGAGTAGTATAGCTGGCCGGCTGCTACTGGGAGGGTGTCTTACTGGGGCAGCATTTGCTAAAGAGGTTGGCAGGTGGCTGACACAGGGGCAGGTCAAAGTAGCCTGGAGCGAGTGGCAGCAGTAGTACTGGAGACTGGTGCTGACTACAGCACACAGCAGTGTCCTCCTACTCTGTCCCTCCTCACACTGGAATGTCACATACTATGACCCACCTGTGCAGTCTGCAGCCGGCCAGGGCCGGGATGTCCTGTTTCTGGCTCACGCTGTCACGACTCACTGGCTGCAGTGCTATCCGTCTGGTCTGGCTGCTGGCAGTGGTGGCTGGCTGGGCCTGGCTGGCTGGCAGTGGAGTGCTGTGGGTGGCAGTTGACTGTCCTCTTCTCTCTCTTTCCTCGTGGACGGTCTTGCTGCTTGGAAGTCCCGGCATAGTGCTGCATCTGTGTGAGTAATCACGCAGATGCAGCACATCAGCCATAGTCCCACCCCTGCCCACAGCATCCAATGACAGAGAGTCATTGACTCTGATGGCTCAGGGGACAGCCAATCAGACTATGTGTGTGCGCCTGTACAGCGCACACACATAGTCTTTTATGACTGACCAATCGGCTCACTACTTGCTGTCAGCAAGGAGCCGAGGAAAAAAAAAAGAAGTGTCAATATACTGGTGCCTCCTGCAGGTGGACCGGGCTGACTTTTTTTCCCATGTCAGCGGCGGGGAGGCGGCGCCCACGCGCCCCATATGGACCAGCCGCCGCTGTTCTGTGTGCAGCAGCCCCCTAACACTTACCTGAACCTCATCTAGTTCCAGCGATGCCTCTGCTCCTACTCCCACTCCTGATTGGCTAAGGCACTATTGGCTCCCACGGCTGTCAATCAAAGTCGGTTAGCCAGTGAGTAGGGAGAGGGGGCGGGGACTTTGTGTCTGAATGGATACATGGAGCTGCTGTTCGGCTGCTTGCTGTGGGGGCACTCAACAGCAAGGCAACCCCAGGAGTGCCGGCGAGGGACCTGAGAAGAGGAGGATATGAGCTGCTCTGTACAAAACCACTACACAGAGCAGGTAAGTATGACATGTTTGTGATTTTTATAGAAGAAAAAACAAGACTTTACAATCACTTTAACCCATTGAGCACAATAAAATAAACATTTCCCAGTAAACTATTTGTTAAATATCTTACTCCGTCACTTACAGTTTACAACATTCAGTGCTTCTGACCCCTGTTCTCTCAGTGCTGCTTCCCTGAACTTTCAGTCTTCACAGGGAAATTAACAGTGGATAGTGCAGTCTCCAGTCATTCTGTTGGTTTGGAGTGGGAAGGAGCAGGGGAGTGCCATGTTAACTTTAGGGCTGTGTGTGTCTAATGATGCACACAGTGTAGGGAAACAACTCTAGTTCCTGCATACATGGGTAGCTCCATAGGATGCTGCAAGAGAAAGAAGCCACCCTGAATTAGGAAACCTGGGGCAGTGGTCTTGGCATCAGCTTAAACTGGAACACAGGCAAGAATTATAAGATAAGGAAGCTAAATACTCAGTAAATAATTAAATCATTTGCTAAAAGTGCTTAAAAACTGAAAATTTTGTTTAACATTTATTTCTTGTAGATATGGAAGGCCTCTGGACACCTTCTACATCAAACCTCCTCCACAGGATCCGCCATCAGCAAGTGGCTTATTTGATACCATTCAGAGGACGCGGCTGGTATCCGCTGTGGATGACTTCACGGAATTTGCATAGAGGAGGCGTGGATGTGCTGGACTGGATGAACGGTACACTCCAAAGCATTGAAAGGAATATACTGCCATTACAGACTACCATACACTGAACACTAAACATTTCAGACCGCATGTAGCAAAACTGCATTACAGCATTTTAGAAGAGATTCTGAATTCAATTATTTTCAGTACTGGAATGGAACCCTAATTTATTAAAGACTTCTTCGTTGGAGAGGATGCAGAGAAGACCATAAAACATTCGCCTGAAGATCATCTTTCTTTGGACACACTTTTGCTTAAAAGTTGTTTTCTGCACAATTCTAAAATAAAGTTTTTAAAAAAATCTATATCTCTTTATTACTGGAAGTCTGTTACTGTTTGTTAAATGTGAATGTTAGAAAAAATAGGTTTGTGTACGAATGCTTTATTCATTAAACCAGAACTCATTTGTAAGCCTTTCCTCTGCCAAAGTTTGTTTTAAACAATACAGTACTTTACTTCCTGGGGTCCTCCAGGTAGTCACGTGGCATCTTTGTGTTGTCTTCTCCATTATGACATCTCTGCAGTATTGTTCCTGCCTACATCTGTAAGCCCAGTCTGATATGGTGACCCACCATAGGGGTGTGTCCTTGACCACCTGAGCTCATGGGAAATAAGTTGAAGGACACTGGCCATGGTTCAGCTTGCAAGAGGACCTGTGGCAGTGGGGGGACCCCACTGGAGACCAGATGAGTGTCGCAGTAAGAGCTTCAATTTTATTTTTCCAAAAGGATTGACATTTCTCTTAATTAAAATTGGAGTTCAGCTTGAAGGCAAAGATTTAATAAGATATTGAAAACCCCTAATATAGACACTACTGTGCAAGAACATTTTTGCGGTATGTTTTCCAGCTAAACAGCAAATGTATTTTATATTTGTCAGCTAGGACTTGAACAGTAAAAGTTTAGCATCACTAGATCCTATAAAACTTAGTAAAGAATATTTTATCCCTGGCGTGCCCCAAAACCAATAAACCGGTTCTTCTGTGTACAGAATACAGGGTGTAGAGGTGCACTGTGTTCAGAGTGCAGGGTTCCAGAGTGCAGGGTTCAGGAGTGTGCTCTGTGCAGGCTTCAGGAGTGTGCTCTGTGCAGGGTTTAGGAGTGTGCTCTGTGCAGGGTTCATGAGTGTGCTCTGTGCAGGGTTCAAGAATGTGCTCTGTGCAGAGTTCAGGAGTGTGCTCTGTGCAGAGTTCAGGAGTGTTCGCTGTGAAGGGTTCAGGAGTGTGCTCTGTGCAGAGTTCAGGAGTGTGCTCTGTGCAGAGTTCAGGAGTGTGCTCTGTGCAGAGTTCAGGAGTGTGCTCTGTGCATAGTTCAGGAGTGTGCTTTGTGCAGGTTTCAGGAGTGTGCTCTGTGCAGAGTTCAGGAGTGTGCTCTGTGCAGAGTTCAGGAGTGTGCTCTGTGCAGAGTTCAGGAGTGTGCTCTGTGCAGGTTTCAGGAGTGTGCTCTGTGCAGAGTTCAGGAGTGCATTACATACAGAGTGAAGGGTGTGCAATCCAACACCCCCCCCCCCCAAAGCTCCTTTGCATCTTTCCTATCTGGCCCAGCTCTAGTACCTCCCTTGCAGGGAAATCATTCTCTCTCTGGAGATCTGTCCCTGCCATGAGCATGTGCAGGGATCTGTTACATCCGGGAGCTGCTGAGCAAAGCTGTCCCTAGTAAACAGAAAAGGCTTCTGTGTTTACAAGTGACAGCGGAGGTGAGAGCTGGAAGTGGCGGAATGGCGTTCTGGGTGCGAGAGCCACATGATGCAGCCCGTGGGCCTTGTGTTTGACATATGTGTTATAGGATTATCTCTGCCTGTCCTAGGAGTAGGTTTTCCTTAGTTTTGGATCCTGTCCGTCTCTATTAGGATATTGTGTATACAGTTTGTGTTCCGGGTGCCCGACGTAGTACACCG
>BLSH010219605.1:24535-39868 GCA_018402905.1 Glandirana rugosa | reverse complement strand
TTGGGACTAATGTGATTTTTTATCAAGTGTATTAAGAAACTCATATCCTGTAGCTCGATGTACAATGATTCGTATCTCTACACTTTTCCGTGACGGTTTGTTTTCTCGAGACGTACAATTCGCATCAGTCCACATCCCTTTGTGTGGTGTTTTCCGAGTGCACCCTTACCCGTTATCCCTATTCGAGTCGATACAAGTCTGTTCTCAGATGTGGGCGTACTCGATAGGGTGGTCGTCACCGCCGACCACTTTAAAATCCTACCCTCCCGCGGTCTGGGGTGGGAAGGAAAAACTGGGATGCTGGGCTGTATACTCCTGACACAATGGGTGGAAACTATAAGGGGTAGGGCTTATGAGAAGTGGGAGGGGTCAAAAAGGAAGGGTGGGGTCTGGCGCCCTCCCATCCTAAAATTTCACCAGCCGCCACTGCTGGTGGGATAGCTCATGCGGGTGTAGACTCTTGTCTGAACATAGCTGAGCTTATCCCTATTGCCCATTCCCACGTGAGCCTTTTGTGGTGTGTTTCCCTACACCTGACTACGCTTAACATGCAGAGCTCTTTTGTTTGGCAGTGCCTTTTCACATCTCTATGCTTAGTAACATGTAGCTCGATGTCCTATACTCAAAGAATTATGTGAACTATTTTTTAGTGTAATCAGGGTTTTGGGTCAACAGACTTCAAAGGGAGCACCTGTAAATGCGTGACATGCACATTTTTACGATTGAAGTACTTCTCTCCACTTCTTCCCAGCCCAGGTGACAAACACCTGAAGTTTGATACACCTGAAAAAAATGTTTGAAAGCAGTATGTAAAATGTTTACGGGTGCAAAAACATAAAAGAAAAGCTTTAAAAATGCTCTGCTCAAGTGTGAATGCAGGTTTAGGTAAGTCTGACTGTGGTTAAAGTGTATGTAAACCCAACAGTTCATATTCCTGATATATGCCTGCTGTACCATGTATGTGTATGAAAAAGTATCCTGTTCTCGTATTGCTTCCTTTATGTGAAGTCCATGGTGTTCCTGACAATCCCTCTGCTTGCCTATTAAAAACTGACCACACTAGGCACCACAGCACCTTATGCAGCTGAGAACAGAGAGTATGTGATCACTTATTTAAAAAGGCATTTATAATATATATATATATATTCACACACAGTTGTGCTCATAAGTTTACATACCCCGGCAGAATTTATGATTTCTTGGCCATTTTTCAGAGAATGTGAATGATAACACAAAAACACTACTTTCACTCATGGTTCATGTTTGGCTGAAGCAATCATAATGACAACAGAAACTACCCAAATGACCCTGTGTCACGAGCCTGGTGGTGGAGTCTGTCTTGTGCAGGGAACAACCGCTCTTGCGCACCCGATTCAAGGACCCCTAGTAGAGTAGACAGAAGTCCAAGAGTGTGGGATGGCACGAGGGCTGGATGGTCATTGGTGATGATATGATGATCCAGGTGGTCGTGCTGGTCAGAGGGATGGTCGTGCAGGCAGGGTCGGCAACAGGTACAGATGGGTCAGGCAGAAGGGTGGTCAAGTCCAAGCAAGGTTCGTTATCAGGCGGGCAGCAGAAGTACAAAGGGAGCAGACAATCGGAGGGTCGTAGATAGCCGGGGTTGGTGCAGGCAGCAGGTCAGGTCAAGCCGAGTCAAACAGGAAGCAGAGCAGTACAGGAATAGAGGTTTGGAGCTGGGGCTCACAGGTCACAGATGCTGTAGAACGGACAGCACTTGCTGCTGGGAGCACAGGGTTTAAATAGCACAAGTGCTGCCCACCACCGCGGAAACGGCCAGAAAGCATCTGGACTGATGCTTTTTCCTAACACCCTGACCAAAAGTTTACATACCCTGGTGATTTTGGCCTGATACCATGCACACAAGTTGACACAAAGGGGTTTGAATGGCTATTAAAGATAACCATCCTCACCTGTGATCTGTTTGCTTGTAATTAGTGTGTGTGTATAAGGCTGGGTTCACACTATCAAAATTGAGCTTTTTGGCCACAACCATGAACACTACATTTGGAGGAGTCAACAAGACCTATGATGAAGGGTACACCTTTCCTACTGTGAAACACGCAGGTGGATCGCTGATGTGTGAGCTACAAGGCACATGAAATTTGGTCACAATTGATGACAAGATGAATGCAGTATGTTATCAAAAAATACTGGAGGAACATTTGCATTTATCAGCCAGGAAGCTGTGCATGGGACGTACTTGGACATTCCAACATGACAATGATCCAAAACACAAGGCCAAGACGACCTGTCATTGGCTACAGCAGAATGAAGTGAAGGTTCTGGAGTGGCCATCTCAGTCTCCTGACCTCAATATCATTGAGCCACTCTGGGGAGATCTCAAACGTGCAGTTCATGTAAGAGGGCCCAAGAATTTCCAGGAACTGGAGGCTTTTTGCCAAGAGGAATGAGCAGATTTACCATCTGAGAAGATAAAGAGCCTCATCCACAAATACCACAAAAGACGTCAAGCTGTCATTGATGTTAAAGGGGGCAATACACGGTATTAAAAACTGGGGTATGTAAACTTTTGATCAGGGTCATTTGGGTAGTTTCTGTTGTCATTATGATTTAAAAAGAGTAAACACAGTTGATTGATAATAAATGGCTTCAGCCAAACTCTAGCCATGAGTGAAAGAAAAGTTTTTGTGCTATTCATATTCTCTGAAAAATGGCCAAGAAATCATAAATTCTGCCACGGAATGTAAACTTATGAGCACAACTGTATGCACTGTGATTCTGTACTTGCCAAATATGCTGCAGAAATCTCCCTCCACTAAATCTGGCCCCAGCCATTTTAACTGTGGGCAGCTGAAGCTGCTGCCTGTTCATTTCCTGGATGTACACAGACACACCTCCAGCTCTGCAGATCACATTGGCCCTCTTATGACTCATCCCCCCTCGCTTCCTGGCAAACTCCCACAAGAGTGAGAGAGATAGCTGTGCATGATGTCATAAGCCTAAGCTAATGACCAGACAAGAAAGATGAAGTGAATGCATAAGGCAGGGGCGCGCCCGTCGATTAAAAATGCACGGGTGCCGCCCCCCCATCCAGCGCCGCCCACTCCTATCCATGCGCCTGGCCCCTAGCAGGACGCCGGGTGCATGGATTCCAATGGAGGGGGTGAGATGGGTTGTTTTTTTTTTTTTGAAGCACATGAGTAGAACCGGAGCCTCTAATCTGCTTCAAAATAGGGTGGGCTCGGGGTGCAGAGCATTGCGTCTGGAGCCCACCCAGGTGTGTTACACAGTGAATGACCCTCCTACTGGCCAATCAGGAAGCGGGTATGAAACCCATCACTGGATTGACTGAAGGTACAGGCGATCCTATTGGACAGCTAGGAGGAGGAGAGAGGAGATGCAGGGGAAGTTAGCAGGATGCCTGTCTGTCGCCTGAAGAGAAGCTAGGCTGGTCGCCAGGAGGAGACCTGCCACTGGAGCAGACATGTTGGTCGCCCGGAGGGAAGCCTGCGGTAAGTGTTGTGGCTGCTGGGTGACCATGATCAACCGACCCGGTGGGAGGCAGGGGGTACGGGGGACTCGACTCGGTACCAGCTGCCACTGGTATAAAGTATTTACTGGCAGAAAAAAAAATGTTTTACTATTCAAAGTTCAAACAACAAGGGCAGACGATTTAACAGATAGAAGGTTGAAAAAAATGACTGCAGGTCCGCTTTAAAGGATAAGTTCACCTTTCGTAACATGTTGCATACTTACTCAGGATATAAACATGTAACATGTTACAGATGCAGCAGCAGATCCCCATCCCATCCTCCGTTTTGACAGCGAGTAGGGGGATAATCTTCTGATCACTCCCCTGCTCGTTGTTACAGCCGCATCTATCTTTCACAGTGTTTTGCGAATGTGAAAGCTACAAGTACCGACAGCCTTTGAATCTGTCCACTTGTAGTTCTCAATGAACAACCAGAGCACTGTTGAGGACTCTAGTTCCTTGGCTCTTTCGGTCAGAGTGTAACTATGAGCAGACAGTATACTCAACACAGACTGTCTGTCTGCAATAACCCTGCATTGCTTTGCAGGCAACATAGTAAAAAAAATATATATATGTATATATATATATATATATATATATATATAGTTTTTTTTTTTCCTGCAAAAAGATGTGCATTTATTTATTTGTTTTACAAAGGTGAATTTATCCTTTAACACTTCCGCCAGCGCTTAGCATTTCAATGTGTAATGCCGCATGGCGCCACTGGGTGTCTCTACCTGTCACCCGCTCGCCCAGTCTCCGTTCACAGGCCGCTCCGTCATCTCGCGGGAAGTGTTGAGGCCACTAATGTGAGCGGAAGTCGCTGCTAGTTCTCTTTTCCGGCGGCCATAGTGGACTGTGCGGCTTGGTAAGGATCTCCGGCGGCAGTATGGATTATTATCCGTTGTCATCCTCTCCCGCACGCCTCTGTACACGTGTTATTTCTGTGAGAATGGATAGAGGGGCCCTCGGAGATGTTGTCAGGGAAGATATTGGCGGTGTAATGTGAATTCAGTGCCTAGAGAATGGTCGGAGGGCTCTCTTTCCTGTGTTAGAGGATCCGCCAGGACGTGAAGGCTGCTGGGGGCGCCTTGTGTCCTGCACGGTGTGAGCTGACTGTCAGTGACACGATGGACCCTGTCCTTTGTACTGCAGAGCTGACAATCGGCTCACCGGTGGGGCTCCTTCATACAAGGCTGCTGTCTGTAGGAGGCCTTGAGAGGCAAATGTCTTCTATGCTGTCTCCCCCACAACACCCCTTTTGTAATGATCACATTAAACCGAGCAATGCAAGCTGCTTGTACAACCTACAAGTGTATGAGTGCTTATAGATGCTTGCAGGCTTTCTGAGCTTCTCAGTCACATGGAGGTTTTCTGGTAAAAGTGAAATCTATTTTTGTTGATGTGACATTAAATCTAAGGCCCCTTTCACACTTATGTGACTTGGTTGTTCCCCGTTAGTACCATTCATATCTGTATGACTTCAAAGTAGTCCCTGCATTACTTTGGCCAAACTTTGATGCAACTTGAGGTTCATAGATTTCAATGTTAAACCCTCAGTTGCATGCAAATCGCATCTGAATCATATAGATGCAATTTCTGTACTACTTTGTAATATGTTTTCATTGCACCAAAGTTGCAACAGTCGTACTGATCCAAAATCGCATCGCACAAGTGTGGAAGGGGACTAAAGCAATCTGTGTGGACGTTCTAAGAATACAGTACCCTAATATATTCATGTAATTCCACTGACCGATCCGCCTGACATTTCCAGTTTCTTGCAATCAGTTTGCTTAGAGCTTATCAAGCCTGTTTTCATGGCTGTACAAGCTATCCCAAAGTCACAGGAGGTCCGCCTAGAATGAAAAAAATTAAAAGCCAGCAGCTACACTTATAGTAGCTGCTGACTTTTAATAGGGCACTTTGTTTCCTGGAGCCCTGCAATGCCGCCATCACAGTGCGGGTAAGGGAACCCGGAAGTGTAGCAGTACAGCTTCACGCCAGGAGCCCTACTGCGCATGCTTGAGGCTTCACTGTGCTCTGCTATTGGCCCGGCAGCCAGTAGCAGAGGCAGGAGGGAGCCGGGCTGCTGACGTCAGCAAAGATAGGTATCCCCCCCCGAAAGGTGCCAAATGTAACACCTGAGGGGGGGGGGGAGGAATCCGATCAGCGGAAGTTCCACTTTTGGGTGCAACTCTGCTTTAAAGAAGGGCTCCAGTCCCCCCCCCCTAAAAAGTAAGTCAGCATCTACAAATACTGTAGCTGCTGACTTTTAATATAAGGACACTTACCTGTCCAGGGATCCAGCAATGACCTCACCCAAGCCAATTCTTCAAATGACTTCAGGTCCAGGCACCGGCATCTTAACGAAGGCAAACTGGCAGTGAAACGTTCCGCCTTCACAACCAGTCTCCTACTGTGCAAGCTGCTCTTTGTGAATGGGGATCTGTCCACTGATCCAAGCAGGTGGATTACAGGGCCGTGTTCGCTCAGTTTCTGCAGAGCCTGCTCTGCTCTGTGGATGGCTGAAAGTAAATGGACTCTGCTGTCAAGTTACACCCAAATCCGATCCACCTAGATGTAGCATGACAGATCCCCTTCTGTTTTTTTTTTTTTAATCTGATCAGAGGACACGTGTCCATTTACACCCGCCAGTCCATAGGGGTTTAAATAACCGACAGGAGGACATCATTGGACCCTTCCCATGAAAAAGGTCTAAGGCCTTATACAAATAAGCAAATGAGTGCGAGTAGTTTGCTGCATTCAGATGTGAATAAACTTTGCATCTGGACACAGCAAAACTCCATGTTCTAGCCCAGTGTTTCTCAACTACAGTCCTCAAGACGCCCCAACAGGTCATGTTTTCAGGATTTCTCTCAGATGAAACCGCTGTGGTAATTACTAAGGCAGTGAAACTGATCAAATCACCTGTGCAAAATCGTGGAGAGCCTGAAAACATGACCTGTTGGGGCGCCTTGAGGACTGGATTTGAGAAACACTGTTCTAGCCACATACAAACATGTCAATTCACTGCAGCCAGTTTGTGTGCCACCATCCGTGCAACTGGGAGCAGTCAAATTTCTAATCCCATTTAACCAATTAGATCAATGGTCTCCTGCGTACAGCGGCAGCACTGACCATTGAACTGTACAGGGTATAGGGTTTGGCTGTGGCTGTTCTCACGCAGGGTGAATGGAGGTAGTGTCTCTGGCAAAGATTCTCACCAGGAGCAGCCTGTCTAAATGAGGCCTAAACAAATCTAAGTGGCAACGTCCAGCAATAGCAGAGATACTAATCTCCCTGATAACCTGAGTCACTTACCTTACTTCTGTCAGACTGTTCAGCATTCCTCACTGCAGGAGTGTCTGATGCTGGTGTTCCCTACCACATGTCATGGTTCCATCTACTGCCCCCTACCTCACTTTAGGGCTCATTAGTTGACATGGTGGTTAGAAAATAGAGCCACAGTGCATGGTGAGGGACTTGGGTATCTGACAATGCTAAACAGTGATGGATGGTGCAGAGTTATGTTGGAGGGGCGGTAGGAGACATGGTCACAGATCTGTTGCAGGCGACTGGCTGGTGGATTTGTTTAGGGAGCTGAGATTGTCTCTTAAATGGTTTTTAATGGCATATCATGTATGCCTAGCTTTTGTCAGACTTTTCTTCTAAACACCCAGATTGTTAAAGGGGAACCAAAATGTGTGTAGGGTGTACAACAGACTATTCCCCTAATTTGGCAAATCTGTTCTTGGTTATCAAATATGTCCTTTTTACATGTTTAGATTTCTTCTATTTACAAAATGTGTAGCTTGTTTTATCATTCATTTGCAAGGTTCATTTGTGCATGTTACAGAGCTTGCTGTCACCTTGTGACCATACGCATAGTTCATGTGTGTTTTCTCCTTTTAGGCAACATGAAGTTCAGTCCATTTGTTACTTCTGACCGAAGCAAGAACCGCAAGAGGCACTTCAATGCTCCTTCACACGTCCGTAGAAAGATTATGTCCTCTCCCCTTTCTAAGGAGTTGAGGCAAAAGTACAATGTCCGCTCTATGCCCATTCGCAAGGATGATGAAGTACAGGTACGCTATTACAGGGGCCACAGAATTTCCTGGTTGGGTTGTTTATAATTGTGATAGGACCTGTCTGTACACACGTTGGAAAAAATTTAAAGTGTACAGGCATTTGGTGAGAGGAGGTATTAAAAGTACAGCAAGCTGTATTACCCATTCACAAATCTTTTTGTTAAGAGTATAAAATGTTAACAATTGATTGTAAAAGTGACTAGGGGCCAGTTGTTTTTCTGAAATACAATGGTTACAACTCTATTTTTCAGCTCTTGTTAGAATTTACAGATCACTAAATTACACTTATTTGTGTTAGTTAAAGCATTAGATACCTGTAAAATCTGTACAGTACAATAACTGGCAAAGTGCACTTAATCTCTTGCCTTCCTCTGAGACTTTCTTCATACCTGTGTATGAAGGAATTGTAATAGGAAGGTAGATGGACTCATCTGAACTGGAGCGGTGTCTGTATTTTGTGACTGCTACACCTCATAAACAGATGAAACAGCTTTCTCTCATCTGTCATTTTCATATTTAATTAACCTGGTTTTTAATGATGCTTCTTTGCATTTGCAGGTCGTACGTGGACACTACAAAGGCCAGCAAATTGGCAAAGTTGTCCAGGTGTACAGAAAGAAATACGTCATCTACATTGAACGTGTGCAGCGTGAAAAAGCGAACGGCACCACTGTCCATGTTGGCATCCACCCCAGCAAGGTATGTTCAGTGCTTCTTGAAAACATATTCTAGCTTTCTATAAAGCCTTTCTTTTCAGTGATTGAGGTACTTTTCACTTTATGTTGCTATATCTTTAGATTGTGTGGTCTACTCAGTTTCAAAAGCAATGCTTGTGTTGCAAGAATTGGGATTGATGAAAAATTTGCGGGTTTGACATGATGGGGCAGTGAGCAACAGTGATGATTTTGTCAGTGAGGTCCTAGGTTCTGTATAGTCCTGGAGTTGCTTAAGTTGCAGTGTATTTTCTCAATTTGCTTTATTTCCACTTATTCCAGAAACTTTGGTTGTGTAATTTGTCTTTTGTCCCATTTAGACATGGGATTTATTTGGGTACACGTATGATTGTGTTGTGTTGGGCAAGCACTGAAATGATTAGGCATCATGTAGTCTAGTGAGCTCCAAACTGTGGCCCTTTGCTTGCATTTATCCCACCCATGGGGCACTTTTCGTCCCACTGACGCCAACAATGGGGCATCATTTCACCTACTATTCCTTCCGCTGATACCAAAGATGCATTGCTAACTCCAACTGACGTCCAGACAATTTCTACTCCGTGACCACAGTATGGCCCCCTAAAGTCTGAAGGACAGTAAACTGGCCCTTTTGTTTAGAAAGTTTGGTGACCCCCGATGTAGTCTAACTCTGCATTGCAGCGTAGTGTTGTCCATCGTCTGTTGCCAAATATCTTACGCGGCAGGATTTAAGGCCACTTTGCACTGATAAAAAAAATCAATTAGTGCAAACTAAATATGATGACTATAGCAGCTGTACACTTAAAGGGTAATTTATCAAACCTTCCAATCAGTAACATATAATAACAAAGGGCAGCGCTTTATAAAACATTCATTTGATTAATTGTCCATATATAAAAACACCAATAGTGTTCATGCAGTGAAAGCAGGATTATTCAGACAGGTGATAGTGTAATCCACCACCAATCTATAGATGGCCGCTCACCTCCCTCTGTGGACCCTCTATAAAGGGTCAATCACGCTGCTTAACCTCCTAAACAGGGGGTGGGGGCCCCCACTCAAGGAACGGCTTGGGTAAGTATATTCCTCCAAGTTGTGGCTCCAACCAATGGATGTCATATGAAATATAAAAGACAATCCATAGTGCTCTCCGTTTTAACACATTTATTGATAAAAAATGCACTTGCATATCTTTGCACTGTAACCCAGTGCTAGGCGTGTATACGAACGAACGATTGGTACATCAGATCTTATGATGGCACATACAAAGCCGGCATCAGCCACGGGTTACGTCACGCTACTCCTCCCCTTCCGTACGCGTTACGTTCCGGAACTTCATCCGCGGATGGGGAGGGGACGTCTCAACCCACTCTATATACTATAGGCTAAGCTCTATCAATCACCCATCACCATGGCAACTCTACTGGGCTTGGATCACAACTTCCTGCCACAAACTCACCATGTGACGGGAAGAACCAGCCCTACAGATGATGAACTAATGACGCACGCAAGCAAACCCTGAACCAGACACATCTATCAAGCACATCACATACTGACAAGCAAACTGCTGTCAGCAACAAAAAGCCATGGGGGATCGCCACAGTTGGCTATAGCCTGTCACACTGGAAAGCACTAGCCGGCGAATGTGAAACAGCACAAACAAAATAAATTTAATTTATTAAAAATGAAAAATATATGTGATAAAATATTTAAAATAGCCCTTAATGCTTAAATAGGTCAGTATAAACTAACCTACTCGTAGGGAAAAATTTACATGACTTTAAAATGAATAGACTTTCTCCCGCAACTTATGCCGTTCACAAAATACCTTGTATCAATTTAATAACAATTGAAACAAATTCATCTATTGGATATAAAACAATTCAAATCGAACTCTTCGTTTAGGCCCTTCAGCCCCAAAACCTTGGTTTCATAAATCCAATAGGATTCCCTGCGACTAAGTTGACAAAGTTACCCCCCCTCCAATGTTTGTTCACTCTTTCCAATCCCCAGAATTTTAATCCCCTAGGATCTCTATTATGATTTATTCTGAAATGTTTGGAGACACTGTGTGACTAGCCCCTTTTTGATCACATGCTCACGGAGGCGGGCATGTAGTGGCCTAGATGTCCTGCCAATATACTGCAGCCTGCACTCAAGCATGTAAACCACACCCATCGTGTTACATGTAATTTATTTGGATATTTTATATTGTTTGGATGTGGCCGTTGCTACAAAATCTTTACGTTACTTCACATTGATCCTTGAATGCCTACAAGCTACGCAACGACCACAGGCATATAAAAGCCTGTCATGAAGGAGAATAGACTACTTTCCTTCTGAGAAGGGGGGTCAACAATAACAGGCACAATGCGATCACGTAGAGATGGAGCTTTTTTGTATACAAAATGGGGTCGGTTTGGTAGAACAGGTCCCAATACTTTGTCCATCTTCAAGATTTCTTTGAAAAATCTTTTCAAACTGTTTATGCTGGATATTGTAATCCAACAACAATTTGAACTGATGTTCATTACTAAGCTCCTTCCTTTTGGCATCCTTTATCAATAGTTGCCTGTCCATCCTTCCAACCCTCTCTCTTTCTAGATCTAATATCTCCTTTTTTATAGCCTTTTTTGCACAAAGCGCTCAGATGCTTGATGCAAATAATCATCCGAGTGCGTGCAATTACGCCTGATTCTAATAAATTGTCCCCTGGGGATATTGCCCAACCATATCAAGTGATGGCAACTCCCCAGGGGAATGTAGGCATTACGATCTGTAGGCTTTTTTTATCAAATTATGTGTTAACAAAACGGAGAGCACTATGGATTGCCTTTTATATTTCATATGACATCCATTGGTTGGAGCCGCAATTTGGAGGAATATACTTACCTAAGCCATTCCTTGAGTGGAGGTCCCCACCCCCTGTTTAGGAGGTTAAGGAGCGTGATTGACCCTTTATAGAGGGTCCACAGAGGGAGGTGAGCGGCTATCCATAGATTGGTGGTGGATTACACTGAATCACCTGATGTCTGGATAATCCTGCTTTCACTGCCTGAACACTATTGGTGTTTTTATATATGGACAATTAATCAAATGAACACTTTGCATTGATGATTCTGCCAACACCTTGTCAGTGGCAGAATCACCTTGGTGTCTAGGATCATCTCTCTTGCTGCACAACCTTGGCATATAATAGTGCAATAAAGAAGACTCAACCATGCTGGTTCACCCAGTGAGAGTTTGACAGCATAGAACATAAATAGACTCTTGATATATGTTGTAAAGCGCTGTGCAAACTGTTGGCACTAAATAAATCCTCTATAATACTGCTGCTGATGAGTTGTCACTAGGTATAGGATTGCCAGTGTGACATGTTCTATACCAGCATCTTTGTAGCAAAGATTAGCAGCGACTATTTTCTCTGGTTATTGTAGGTGACTATAATTGGGGCAATAGCTGACTAGGTTTTATATGCAGTTACAAATCCCAGGTCTTGATCATTGGATAACATGAATAGCCACTGAAGCTCATGATTCTGCAGCTAGCTTCAAGCTCTGGAGTCAGTTGCTCAGCAGCAAAACTGCAAATCGATAAAACAGACATTTTGTTTGCGTTTTGATATCTTCTAGCAAGATGAACATGACATTGCCCTTAGTTGTTTAAAAGGTAAATCCCCTACAGAAGCCATTGCGTACTCTCTAGCTCATGAATGTCAAACCGGCAGCCCTCCAGCTGTTGCAGAACTACTTTTGGGACAGATATTAGTTGGCTTTTCCATAGAAATGTTACCTTTTTGAAGAGAATCCAGAACAGCCTGACTTAGGAATGCCCAGACCCAACTGGAGGGCTGAAAGTCCCCTTCATTCACTTGCATCTGAAGCTTGTGGCGTTTCTGGACATTGCATAGTGGTAAAAGCCGCAGTGTGGTGACCAGAGCCATGGCATTTGCACATTGCTTGCCCTGTCTTTGAAGATTTCCTATATTGAGTAGTCCGATTGGGCTGCTCATCAGGAGCAACCTCACTATTTACACAGCACCTTTCTAACTTTCCACTACCCCCAATTTGCAGCAGAAATAGTGATGCTGGAGGACTGAGCGCTGACATGGCTTATTGGGTGGTGTCGCCTAAACTTTCATGAGTTTAGTGTAGAGGAAGTATTCTTGCGCTGCTGCTCCAGCTTTGCAGATGCACTACGTGGAAATCCGATCTTCTGTCAACCTACAGTCACCTGTGGTTGTTTGACCCTCATTATCCAGCCATTACCTCAGAATTACAAGAGGTCGATTTGATCCTTATTGATGCAGTATGCACAAGCTTTCATTGGAAGGATCCGCCTGTTTTCTCCCCCTTTTTTCTGAGCAGCTGCAGAGACCTGCAGGAATGCACCCTTGGGGCCCCACTTGGGTGCGAGTGGAATTATTTTAAAAAGTTGGAAAATACCCAATGTGAATCTACCTGTGACCCACTATAACTACTTCCTTAATGGGCACTTTTACCCCCTTCCTGCCCAGGCCAATTTTCAGCTTTCTGCAGTGTTGCACTTTGAAGCACAATTGTGCAGTTTTTGCAATGCTGTACCCAAACAAAATTATTTTTTTTTAAGACCGAGCTCCCTTTTGGTGGTATTTAATTACCACTGGGTTTTATATTTTTTGCTAAAAAAAAAAGGGTGAAAAAAGACCGAAAACTTTGGGGGGGGGGAGGGGGCATTTTCTCCACTGATGGGCACGGAGAGGCAGAACTGGCTGGCATCACTGATGGGCACTGACTGATTTTGATTGCCGCCGGCTACCCGCGATGGCGCCCCCCCCCCCGGAGCGAAGGAACGGAGGTCCGTGTATGTAAACACGGACCTCCGTTCTGTGTGAGGGGGAAGGGCTGTGATCACAGCCTTCCTGTATACGAAGGCTGTGACCACTTCCCTTCCCCAGCCAGGGCAGTCCCCCTACAGTTAGAACACGCCCAGGGAACATAGTTAACCCTTAGAGCGCCCCCTGCAGGATATCCCCTTCACTGCCAATGACATTTACACAGTAATCAGTGCATTTTCATAGCACTAATTGCTGTATAAATGCCAATGGTCCCAAAAAAGTGTCAAAATGTTCCGACATGTCCGCTGAAATATCGCAGTACCGCTAAAAATTGCAGATCTCTGCCATTACTAGTAAAAAATAAAAAAAAAATATAAAAAACCCATAAGAGTTCTCATCATTCGTAAACACGGCAACTTTTGCGCAAACCAATCGATACACCGATTTTTGCTTTTTTTTTTTTTTTTTTTTTTCCCCTCTCAAATCTTTTTCCAGGGCAGCATCCGAGAGAGGGGCTCCTCCTCCTCCCTAGAACAGGAAATGCATTAGTCCACCATTCTAAAAATGTCAGTCTTGCCTACGTGCCTCAGTTATTTTGTTTCCTCTAGACCTTAGAGCTGCAACAAGGTACTCCAGTCCCTGTGCTAGCTGCAGGGCATGCCTGGACTGAGCCCAGATCTTGTACAGACAGGGCCGGCAGCGGACTCTGCTTCTGTCTAGGAGGGAGAGGGGTCAGTTGGCTATCCGGGTCAGCTCTGACGACCCCAGCCGCTCTGCCATCAGAATATAAATCGGCCAACACCAATGGGGAAAAAAAAAGGTGTTTGTGTGTATGTATGTTATATACGTGCAGGGTACCACACTGCGAGGGTACATGTTGCCTAACTCTTCAAGTTTGTGTTTTAAAGGCATAGCTTACATTTATAAATATGTAATAAATGCTCCCGCATTATTAGAATATGCATTCAAGCCTGCAGAGAATTGCAATTACGATCAGCGCGTTGCAAATGCAGTGCACACGCTTCATTATTTCCCCCAGGTCTGTATGGACCTTCTGTTATGAAATTGGAGAATGTATACAATAAACTGCAAACACAGTGACATCACTGCCCTGCTGCTGGCACATTCTAGTTGTCCCTCTGCCATGGTGGCTGATAGTACTTGTAGTTTTCTCATTAACAAATTACACAGCTATGCTGAATTAAAAAAAAAAAAAAAAAAATGTATTTCACAGAATGATGTTCTGTTTCAGGGAGCTTTATTTCCTCTTGGTACAGATCATGTTAAATCAGTCTAGGTTTTTCAGGCACGTTTTGCAGTGTTTTGCATTTTTAAACCCCTTTTTTTTTTTTTTTTTTTTTTTTTTTTTTTTTTAATGCAATTTTGTGTGCTGTATTCATGTGTGGGGGTTTTTTTTTTTTTTTTTCTCAACCACTTCCCGACCGTGTTGCGTACATATGCTGTGGCAGTGTGGCTCGTTATTGCGAATCGGTGATGTGCGAGTGAGCCTGTGGGTCAGGTGGACACTATCCACCGGCGACCCGCGATTGCCTGTTACAAAGGAAGAACATTGGCGGTTCCCCGTTCTGACAGGCAGTGCGACACTGATCCCTGTACTCGGGATCAGTTCGATCTGTTATGCTCCTGGCAGCCCAGCCCCCACACAGAACATGCTTAACCTCTTCATTGGCCCATGCAGGTTAGTTAACCCCTTCCCTGCCAGTGACATACAGTAATCGGTGTGGTTTTTTTTTTTTTTTTTTTTTTTTAAATTCGCCCTGACGCTATAACACCGCCTGTACCTGTAAAAACTGTGGAAAAACCCTGGTAACTGTAAATCTGTCGCTAGTCTAGATAAATTTTTTTTTTTTTTTTTTTTTTTTGGTGTGGCTAATGACATACAGTGACCGTCCCTTCCCCAATTGATTGGACGTACCCGGTTACTTCTCCAATTCGTACAAGACACACCCCCGACCCGACGGTCCTCGTATTGTCTAGCTTGACTAGGGCTCATGTCCCTAGTCACAGCGTGACGGACAGTCTTGCCCCTTGGCGGTTACAAGAAGGAAACATTGTCCGTTAGCGCCCAGCGGCCACCTATCACAGGTGGACTGGGTGTCCGAGTGAGCGTGTAGTGGCTAAGCGTTATTGCTCGGTGTGACGGTGTCGTATACATGCGTTGTGCCAGCCCTTCACCAACTCTTTTTTTTTTTTTTTTTGGGG
>BLSH010219605.1:10625-24525 GCA_018402905.1 Glandirana rugosa | reverse complement strand
ACAGTAATCGGTGTGTGTTTTTTTTTTTTTTTTTTTTTAATAGATCTGATCGCTGTCTAAATGTCAATGGTCCCAAAAAGGTGTCAAAAATGTCCATGTCCGCCACAATATCGCAGTCCCGCTAAAAATCGCAGATCGCCATTACGTGTAAAAAAAAAAAGTAAAAACCCCATAAATTCTAATGGTTTTGTAAACATGGCAACTTTTGCGCAAACCAATCAATATATGCCGATTGCGATTTTTATTTATTTTTTTCACCAAAATATGTAGAATATACAAAACTGATGAATATTTTTTTTTCTTTTTAATATTTTTTTGGACATGTATTCTAGCAAAAAGTAAAGTTTTTTTTTTTTTGTTTTTTTTTTCAAAATTGTTGGTATTTTTTTGTTTATAGCGGTGATCAGAAATGAAGCAGAGGTGATCAAATACCACCAAAAGAAAGCTCTATTTATGGGAAAAAAAGGTGCCAATTTAGTTTGTGTGCAATGTCGCACGATCACGCAATTTTCAGATAAAGTGACGCAGTGCTGAATCGCAAAAAGTGCTCTGGTCCTTCAGGGGGAAATCCTTCCGGGGCTGAAGTGGTTAAACACACTGTATATAGCCGGTTTCTAAGGAGTGGGCCGAGAAGCTGAGCTGGCTGCCGTGTCCTTAACCGATGAGTCGTCAACAGTCAGTGGGGTTCCCCACTGGCAGCTGAATGAACAAAAAAAAATTGCTTGCAAAAAAAAAAAAAGTTGTGAAAATAATGGTGTGGGGTCCCCTCCCCCAGGTCCATACCAGGCCCTTTGGATCTTGTAAGGATTTGGAGGGACACCCCCCCCCCCCCAAACCCCCCACGCCAAAAAAATTTTTAGAAAAATGTCCGGCTGATGACTCATTGATTAAGGACGTGGCTGGCTTGCCGGCCCGTTCCTTAGCAACCAGCTATATGGTGTTTAAACTGGGGGGGGGGAAAAAACGCAAAACACATAAAAAATCGCATCACAGACATAACACTTGCATTTCTGGTGCGATTCCATTGAAGTCTATTGAGCGGAATAAAGTCCCCGATCCTTCCCAAAGATGCATCGGCTGCAAAATGCATAGGCATCAACCTAGGGTAATAGAACAACCTGCTTTCACTGTAGGGTGTGTTTTTTTTTTTTTTTTGTTTTTTTGTTTTTTTTGTTTTTTTTTTTAAGATGCAGACCTGTGTGTGTTCCCTTTTTTGTGATGAATCAATCTGGATAAGCAGACATTTAAATGAGTTGTGTATATAGATCCCTTCAATATGCTTTTGAAGATGGGCAGAATCACCTGGGTTGGAAATGGTCTCTTGATGCAGTTCCCTAGCTGCACTACATGTTCTTTCATAATGTACAATGTGGGGGTAGAGGTTTCTTGACTGTTATATTGTGTCCCAGCAACCTGCTACCATCACTAACCTACATCTCATCAGGCGTTGTTCACATGTGAACAGTGTAACACATGTTCTATACCCACAAGTTACTGCAACTGAAAATCCATTTGAGAGTTTATACCGTTTTTTTTATAGGTGCAATGTGAAGACTAAGGCTAGCCATAAATAATACGATTTTCTCTCATCAGCCCCATTGACTGACTGAGTGAAAGAAATCAATACATTTCCCCTGTTCACAAGTGTCAGTGTTGGAGAAATCTCCCCTGCCGTCTATTGTATTCTTGCAGCTGTTGATCCAGAATACCCAGTGATTGCATATGATTGGTTACAGTCACTGTTTTTGTAGGGGTGGGAAAGAGTTGTTTCTAGAACCACAGGTAACAGAACTCTTCCAACAGTTATAACTGTCTATTATTATTATTATACAGGATTTATATAATGCCAACAGTTTGCGCAACGCTTAAAGCGGTAGTAAACCCATGCATTTAACAGGTTAAAAACCAGTGTCATTTCCGGCACGTGCCGGAAATGTAACACTCCCATTGGTTGTGCTCTAAACCAAACTGTCAAACCATCCAATGGCTGGTGACATAGCTGATCACATGTGCAGCATCATGGCAGGTGTAGATTAAACAGAGGCAAAGATGGCCGCTTCCTTGGCTGAAAATGATAGGAGGGTTTACTACCACTTTAACAAAATTAAGGCAGACAGTTACAATTTGGTAGAAGAGGAATCGAAGGACCCTGCTCATAGGAATTTCCCTTACTTTGGGAGAGCAGGTGAAGGGAAATTTTGGGTATGCATTTATTTTAATATTTGAAATCAAATGAGATATTTATTTTGCTGTGGATTAATGCACATTGTTGCCTATTCTTGACTTTAGTAAAATGGTAAGCTATTTTGTCTGTGCTCGAAACATTTTCCTTTGTTCTGAAACCCTCAAGAAATGACCTTGTTGGAGAACCATAAACACATTTGTTCAACCTTTATTTAGGATTTTTGCCAATGATCTATTGTGCAAGAAAAAGTTGTGATCTTTTCATGTTTTAGTAACTTCTTCCCTTTCATTTAGGTGGTGATCACCAGACTAAAGCTTGACAAGGATCGCAAGAAGATCTTGGAACGCAAGGCCAAGTCTCGCCAAGTTGGCAAAGAGAAGGGCAAATACAAGGAGGAAACCATTGAGAAGATGCAGGAGTAACTTTATCAATAAAAACAAACTGTCACTTTTCCACGAAGTGTGGCTCTCCTTTCTTCAATCTAGTATTGTAACCTATTTTACAAATATACTTGTTTTCATGCCTGGCAGAACTAGGAGACTTAAAACACATTATCTATATTCCTAACGCACATGTTCCTGGAAAACAAGGCTCATAAAATGGTGGGTGCTGCAGCGATTACACGCTGGGTCCTGGAAACATCACGCAATTGTACATATTCACCAGCACACCATGGGTCAATCATATTCTAAAGGTTTTCTTTATTGCACAAAGATCACATCTCAGAGACCAGTGCAATGTTTCGTAGCCGCGCAGGACCCCTTGGTCTGGCGTCTGAACATGCCTGACGAAGGGGTCCTGTGCAACTCTGAAATGTTGCCCTTGTCTCTGATGTGATCGCTTTGCTATAAAAAAAACCTTTAGACAATGATTGTTGATTCATGGTGTAATGTACGCTAGCTTTAAACATCTCAGAGCTGTTGCTTCAAAACCTGCAAGTGACTATATATGTAGCTAAAACTTCTAGTTAAGCAGTATTTACAAGGAAACCATTTTCTTCAGTTAATTTTGAACAGGCTTCATTTTAAGAAATTCACAATAAAAATACAGAGCAGGCTATTTTACAAGTAGAACCATAAATACCTGTAAACAAAGTGGCAATTGTTTCTGCAGCTTATCTGCATTGTAGTACCTGCACCTGTCTTTCCCACCGCAGGAAAATCATGGTCCTGCATTTGAGCAAGGGTTTTCCCTGATATATTAATGTCGTTATTGCTGGTAGGGAGTTGGGCACTATAAAATGCTGGGACAATCGGGTAAAGCCAGTACTGTGTGAGAATGTTGTGCAGGACAGATTGAGCCAACCACCCCATCATTGGTGGTCTCTGACACTTGAACTGCAGCTCTCTCACCCCCCCCCCACCCCCCCCCCCCACCCCCCGCGCACTGATCCACCTTCCACTGTTGTGAGGAAGGGGAGGGCTCTCAAATGCAAACAGTTTTCATTGTGATTGATGCAATTAACCTTCAGAGTTCACAAGCTCTGTGTCTTTAGCCTATGATCTATGCTGTCTGACAGTGGGATCATGGGCATTGTATGCATGCTGGGCACATGCACCAACCATAAACAAAAGGACATCTAACGTCCACTTAGAATAACCGCTTCCCATAGCAGAAGTTTTAATGGCCAACGCGCAGGTGTAAGTATATGTAAACCCAACCCCTAAAATTTCATAAGCTTTGAGTGTAGAGGTTGACCAATTATCAGAGCGGCCGATATTCATATTTTTTTTTCAAATCTGTATCGGTCAGAAACATACCGATATTGGTCAGACCTCCTCCCCTGTTCCTCTTTGGAGCTTGCTAGTCTCTGCCAACATCTATCAGCGGTGCGGTGGGCAGCAGAGAGAGGACAACCTCTCTCACTGCCTGCCTCGCATCACCGCTGTTCCGCCCTTACAGCAGGGCCACGACTGCTGCTCTGACAGAGCTGCAACTGTGGGCGAGCAGAGTTGCGTCATCTCACTGCCTGCATGTGGAAGCTTACCTGCTCTGATGCTGCTGTGGAGAGGTTACCAGAAGTAGTGTAAGTAGTGACAAGCTGCATATGGATGGCAACTGACAGTGGCAAATGACGTGCTTCATCTGAGTGACAGGTGACTGTTGCAAGTGACCTGATGCATCTTGTGGCAGGTGACGGTGATGTAAAGAATATTGGGCACCTGTTATCGAGCTGAAAGGTAGCTGAAAAATCTGTCAACACCCATTTATGTGATCAGTCATTTCAAAAACGCTTGCAGCTTGCATTAAAAGAACTGATCCCTCCTTGAAAGAAGACCTTTTTGTTCATACCCTTCCTGTTAAAAGGTGACCATGCTATGTTTCCTAAAGTACTGCGTTCTCTCCCTGTCCCAGAAGCTTCCGGGCAGTCAACATTAGAGCCCTTTTCACACTGAGGCAGTTTTCAGGCATTTTAACGCTAGAAATGGCACCTGAAAACTGCCTCCCATGCCGCCTGAGTGCGTTCACACTGGGGTGGAGCGCTTGTGGGACGGAAAAAAGTCCTGCAAGCAGCATCTTTGGGGCAGTTTGGGAGCGCTGTATACAGCGCTCCTAACCCGCCCCTGCTCATTTGAATGAATGGGTAGCACTTCCGTAGGGCTGCAAAACAGGAGTTTTTAACCCCTTCTTTGGGGTTAAAAGTTCCCAGCTAGATGTGCAAAAGGGCAGCGCTTTACATCTGTTTAACCACTTCAAGAACGCCCGTCGTCCTAATACGGCAGCATTTTGAAGTGGAATACCGTTATGGTAGCAGATAGCTAAGATAACCCCGGTATCTATTTTTTCTGCAGGCGATTCCGCGTCTGATAAAAGTGGTCTTAGCTGCTGATTCGGATTAGCCGCAAGATCACTTTTATCAGCAGCGGGAGAGGTGCCCCGCCCCCCCTCCCTGGCCACTTTCCGGACCCGCCGGCAGATAATCGGGGTCCCCCCAGTGTCCGTGAGCGGCTGAAGCCGTTCACTCGGCTCCATAACATGGCTGGGCAGAAGCGACGACACAAGTCCAATGCTCTTAAAGGTAAAGGTGCTCTTGTAATGTATTTTGTTCAATTTTTTTTTTTTTAGCATTCAAGTGTAAATATGAGATCTGAGGCCTTTTTGACCCCAGATCTCATATTTAAGAGGTCCTGTCATGCTTTTTTTTTTCTATTACAAGGAATGTTTACGTTTCTTGTAATAGGACTAAAAGTGATCACTTTTTTTTTTATGTAAAAATAAAAATTAAAAAGTAAAATAAATAACTAAAAAAAAAAAATTTAAAGCGCCCTGTCCTTGCGAGCTCGCATGCAGAAGCGAATGCATACGCAAGTCCCGCCCACATATGACGACGGTGTGCAAACCACACGTGAGGTACTGCCGCGATCGATAGAGCAAGAGCAATAATTCTAGCACTAAATCTCTAACTCAAAACTGCTAACCTGTAGAATTTTTTAAACCTCGCCAATGGAGATTTTTATGTTGCAAAGTTTGTCGCCATTCCGCAAGCGGACGCAATTTTGAAGCATGACATCTTGGGTATCATTTTACTTGGCCTAACATTATCTTTCACAATATGGAAAAAAATTGGCCTAACTTTACTGTTTTATTTTTTAACTCAAAAAACGTTAAAAAGAAAATTGCGCTTGTAAGACCACTGCGCAAATACGGTGTAACAAAGTTTTGCAACAGCCACCATTTTATTCTCTAGGGTGTTAGAACCCCCAACCTTTTTTTTTTTCCTAAGTAATTTTATAGCAAAAAAGATGTTTTTAACTCATAACCACCGAACGCCAAAAAGAGGCCCGGTCTTAGTGGTGGCAAAAACAAGCGGCCGTGGTCACAGTGAGAAAGGGGTCTCAGAGTAACTCTTAAAATCCCTGCAAGGTGCATGGATCACCCAAACTTTTTTTTGTGCAGATTCCTGCCTGTTGGGGTGCGCCCCTTGACAAGTTAAAAATACTGTGGCAGTAAAGCAAGGTATTGCAGCCATGACGTGTACTGCTCCGTCTGGCTATTTTGGGACAGTTTGAGTGGGTAGCCAGTGAGTGGTAAAAGTGTGCCTCAGCTGCCTGTTTTTGCTGCGCTCTGTCTGAAAGAGCACTTACTTTATCCTTTGCTCCCCCCCCCATACACTCCAGCGGTGAACTGTCCCTTTGTGGCGTTATTTCCACTGCAGGGCTTTCAACCCTGTCCTGGTCTTGACTTTGTGACCTTAGTTTGCTGTAGAATAAGGGAGAAGATGCTGGAGGACCTGGTAAGTAATGAACTATTAATCCTTGCAGGGTGGGTACAGCTCCACTGCAAGGGATCATTTTTAAGTTCCCTGGAGTTGGGCTTTAAAGAATGTGTGAAACAAAAAAATAACTCCTCTCTCCAAAAAAAAAAAAAAAAAAAAAAGATGGGTGTTTCCAAATGTAACCAGCTAATAAAAATATAGGAACGTTTTTTTTCTTTAGCCATTTGGGTAAAATTGCTAAACGGTACTTTTTGCCAATCTGTCCCAATATAGCAATATACCTGTGCAGTTAGGCTCTGATAGAAGAAGCTGTTTCCAGCCCATATGGTATACTTGTACTGGGTCAGTGAAGCTGAACAACTTCCCTGCCTGCCACTTGTGTGTAACACTAAGGCTCCATGCACACTGTAGCTGATAAATGACCGGTTTTGGAAGTTTTTTTTTTTAACAGCCCATAAACGCTCCTCTGTTATCCTATATGTCCATGCACACATGGACGTTTATTGTCTATCAGCAGTGGCATTTATGGTCTGCTATCTGAATGTTTTTCTGACCACAAAAAAACGCAAACGCTTGTGCATTAACACTGATAAAAGCTGAACGGCTCACAACAAAGCTACTGATGTTTTTAGATTGTTTATTTCTAACTTCCAGCGTGCATGGGGCCTTATCGGAACGCCCTAAAATCATGTTCAAGAGTTGTTTTTCTGGCCGCAAAAAACCCTGGAAGCTTAAAATCACTGATAAAGCTCAAAAATGTTGCTCACTTGTGTATTTGGTCATTTTGGAGAAAAGCTGATGCTCAAAAACGCTAGTGCATTATCGCTGATAAAAGCTGAAGGACTCCCTACAAAGCTACTGACGTTTTTAGATCGTTTTTTTAACATCCCGTGTGCATGGCGCCTTATGCTGCAGCATTCAATCATACAAGAAATTTCCAAGTCACATAACCTAAAACAACGCTACTTTTGACACCCTGCCTGTGGCTATTTTAGTCCTGTGAAAATGTTTTAGAAAATGGCACCTTGTGTCAATCAGCTGTGTTCAGTAATCAATTTGCATTGTGCAACCTGGGGTTTGGAATGATATGGAATAATACTGGTGTTGATCAAAACACTTTTAGAAAGTTAGAAAAAAAAAATGCTGTCTTTTGTCCTTCGGGGTAAACAGCTTGATAGTTGACAGAACGGGTGGGTGGAGCATGCATGGCCACATTTTTCTTTTAAATTGTGACCGCAAGTTCAGGGGGAGAGATCCCCGGCTTGCTGTTACTAGAGGCGGCAGGTCAAGAAGAGGCTGCAGCAGTGGGACCATGTTACATGTTCCACCCAAAGGCTCCATGCATACCTGCCTTAAAAAAAAAACCAAAAAAAAAACGTTACTTCTACAGGAGTTGAACAGACATGCGTGTGAAAGGACCCTAAAGGGTTTTTTAACCTAATGTGTTCTCAAATCGGTTTTAAACCCCGGACATAAAATATGAACAAAGCACATCCCTCTATAGTGTGTACTAATCCAGAGCATGTGTTATTTCTGCTTGCAACTTTTTTTTTTCCAAAAATAACCTCTACATATGAACTACTTAAAGAGGAACAGCAGTCTGCTCATATAATTTGTAATAAAAACATCTTTGCCATTTTGAAGCTTCCCTCCAACCACTTTGCATATTGTTTTATATATACTGTGATTCTGTACTTGCCAAATATGCTGCAGAAATCTCCCTCCACTGAGTCTGGCTGTAATCATTTTAACTTTTTGCCCCTCGCTTTCATTTGGTTAGAAGGAGCAGTGTGTGTTGTTGCAGTCATGTGCACTGCTCTATGCAACTAATCCCTAGTCCATCTTCTGAAGAGAAGATGGCTACGTTTGTACACACAGTGGGATCATGGAGAGCGAATGTAGCCACGTTCTTACAGCAAAAAAAAAAAAAAAGTAATGCAGAGATTTGGAGATGGAGAGCAATAGAAGGTACTTTTTGAGTTAAAGAATACATACTTATATATATTCATTTTTTTGTAGCACCCTGGTCCTAACTAGGGCTGCTAACAAATGTAGTTGTGCTAGGTGGTAACTAGCCTGGCTAATTGGTTGTGGATCCATTGATTCTGCTCTAAGCCTGAGTCTGATGTGTAGTCCCTCTCTTCTGTCACAAGGTGGCACTGCTGCTTCTGACATTACAATGATTGAGCACAGTTAGTCTCGGTTCACATCAGTGCGCACTGCGAGATCGGATGTGATTTGTACTGCACTGCAGTGCAAATCACATGCGATGCTAATAAAAAATGGTGAAGTGCACACCATTAAATACAATACATGCATAATACTAATATAGTGCCACCATGTGACTAAAGTGCAACTACATAAATAAATGAGTAAATAAATCAAACATAAATCTCATAATGCAGCGACATTTGGTATAAGAATCACACCACTAACAGTGGTAAAACCGTTCATCAAACAGTCAGTGGGAAAAACTTTTGATCTCTTTGTGTGCAAAATCATGCAAAAGTGCTTGGTAAGGAGTGCTGGTATTCAGGATTTGCAGGATAGCATATAGTGCAAATCTTCACAGTGGGACCACACACCACCATCGGTCACTCTATATGCTCACCTCCATATGTGACCCCTGTTGGGCCAAGTCGCAGATTCCCCTTAGGGGCAATATCCTCCTACTACACAGCGCAGGTGAAACTCTGGATGCAGATCGATCACAGTGGTATGTATAAACAGAAAAAAAGCTACATAGTGCTGAATACTTAAAAAAATGTATGTATTTATTAAAATTAAAGTAAAAAAACTCATGTAGGAGTGTACTACCTCCGTTACACTCGGGCAATACACATGTATACAGGTAGAAACCATCCCTGATCACGCTGTTAATTTACAGCTACTGGCACCCACAGTACACAAACCGGCGTTCCGTGGTGGGTCCTGATGTCATAGGCTCCTCCCCGTGCGATGTGATTTCAGCCATATAGGTTGTATGGCTGATATCGCAAACAGGACCCTTTTTTTGGTCCACACCAGAATCAGATTGCATGGGTGTTCATACCCATGCGATCTGATTCCTGTGCGAGTTTGCAGTTCGCACTGCGATATATGCATCGCACCTATGTGAACCGGGGTTTAAAGCGGAGTTCCACCCAAAAGCTGAACTTCTACTCATCGGATTTCTCCCCCCCTCAGGTGTCACATTTGGCACCTTTCGGGGGGAGAGGATACCTGTCTTTGACAGGTGTCCTTTTCCCCACATCCCGGAGCTCGGGCTGCTCCCTCCTCGGCTGCTGGGCCAATGAGAAAACGCAGCTGTGGCTCGTGCATGTGCAGTAGGGGCCCGTCATGAAACTGAAATGCTCCACTCCCGGGTTCCCTTACCCTCAATGGCGACAGCAGCACTCAACCAGCCGATCTGAAGATTGGTGGCAGTGCCGACATCACTGGACTCCAAGACAAGTAAGTGTCCTAAAGTTAAATGTCAGCAGTTACCGTATGTGTAGCTGCTGACTTTTAATTTTTAAAGTCTCAGCGGCGGACCTCCGCTTTAGCACAGGTTATGAATAGATATATTATCTCAGCCAATCAGCAGGGGGTGTCTTTCGACCACCAAGCATGCTGGGATAACTATTTAATCGGGAGGAGTCAGGTGATCGGTGTTCTTTGCCACCCGGGCGGCTGCCTGAGTGGACGTGTGTCGCATGGCTCCGGGTTGCTAGGCCAGAAGCCTGAGGCCTATCCTGGGATCACCTGGCTGCTAGGTCTGATCAAGGCCTATCCAGGAATCTGAGCAGCAGCAGTGAGTTAGGCTGTTTGTTGGAGGCCTAACCAAGTTGAGGAGGTTCTGCCTGAGGGATCAGTGCCAGCGGTAAAGGAGAAGCAGGTGCCACAAAGGGACGACCACTCCTGTTACCAGAGGCAGGTGTAGAGAAGATGTAGCTCTGAAGAAGTTCCAGATCAGCCCGTTCACTAGCCGGGGACGGTGAAGAGGTGGGAAAACTTCAGTAGTCTCATCCAGGAACCCAGCAGGAGGCGTGGGTGCACCTTGAAGATAAGTACAGCGAGTAGCTGTGAGTCAAGTCAGGGACCCAGCGGGATAGCGTGGGTGAAGCTTGAGTGATCTACAGTGGGATACTGTGAGATGTGAGTGAAGATCTACAGTGGGATTGCTGCATTCAGCTTAAAGCGGAGTTCCACCCAAAAGTGGAACTTCCGCTTTAAGTGCAGATGACCCCCTGACATGCCACAATTGGGGGGTACCTAGTTTTCATAGGTACCTAGCTCCCACTTCCGCCCCTGGCACCGCGGCACCGGAAGGGAGTTCACCTCTTCCCCCCTCCCTCCCTGCAATCTTCTGGGACATGTCACAGGTCCCAGAAGATTGCCCGGCCACACAGAACGCACAGTGTGTGCCCGGCTTTGAAGGCACAGCCGCATGCCCACAATTGTAATGCCGGTGCCACGGAGGGGAGGGGGAGAGGAGCGAGGCATCGCATGGCCGCATTGCTGGACCACGGGACAGGTGAGTGTCTGTTTATTGAAAGTCAGCAGCTACACTATTAGATTTTTAAATGGATGGAACTCTGTTTTAAGCCTAGGTTCACATTGGTGAGGGAATGAACTCGCACCATTTCATTCCCGCATGTCAGTGCTGACTTTTAGAGACATCTGTGCGGGTTGCTGCACAGATGTCAATGGAAATTGCCAAAAGTAGTACAGAAACGACTTTTGGAAATCGGTGCAGCGCTGCAAGTGCATGTCAAATCGCGTGCCAAACCGCACCAATGTGAACCAGGGCTAAAGGCCCCTTTTCTGTATCGCTGTCGGCCTATGTCTATTTTTGTCTACGGAGTCTGCCTGTTTGCATATTGCATTTGCCTAATGGTGTCCTGGCCCTAACCCTCTCTCCTCTAGTTCTTGTTAAGAGACAATAAATCTCTTTTAGTTCATTTCAAAAGTGACTGGCGCCCAATCATTCCACCTTGCACTACACCCACCATGCCTAGTAACCTGTACCCTGAGGAGGAATGTCAGCTGTCCCTGACTCTGGAGGTCACCATCAGATGTTTGGAGGTCGGTGCATCGCTACACTTTTATAAACCAGAGTTTAGGGCTAGTTTAGGTCTCATAACCAGGGCTAGAGCAAGTATTTTTGACACCTTAGGCGAAACCCTATTTTGCTGATCCATTGGCTCCGCCCCTGACCCCACCCCCTTTGCCCTTGCCCTCGCCTTTTTAATGACTGCTCAAGAAAAATACCGCTTTCTCCACAAACCTGCAATCTCCACTTCCAGCACCCTGCCAGTCCTGCTCCCAGCAATCCCAACTCCCAGCACCCTGCCATTCCTGCTCCCAGCAATCCCCACTCAAGCACCCTGCCATTCCTGCTCCCAGCAATCCCCACTCCCAGCACCCTGCCATTCCTGCTCCCAGCAATCCCCACTCCCAGCACCATGACATTCCTGCTCCCAGCAATCCCCACTCCCAGCACCCTACCATTCCTGCTCCCAGCAATCCCCACTTCAAGCACCCTGCCATTCCTGCTCCCAGCAATCCCCACTCCCAGCACCCTGCCATTCCTGCTCCCAGCAATGCCCACTCCAAGCACCCTGCCATTCCTGCTCCCAGCAATGCCCACTCCAAGCACCCTGCCATTCCTGCTCCCAGCAATCCCCACTCCCAACACCCTACCATTCCTGCTCCCAGCAATCCCCACTCCCAGCACCCTGCCATTCCTGCTCCCAGCAATCCCCACTCCCAGCACCCTGCCATTCCTGCTCCCAGCAATCCCCACTCCAAGCACCCTGCCATTCCTGCCCCAGTCTCTGTCTGCTGGCCAGGTCTGTGTACGATGGATGGTACCTTCGATGCCATGATCCCAGTCTGTCTCCTTGATCTGCTTTGATCTGTCTGATTCCATCAGCTTACGCAGCAGCCTGTGCCTCCCGCCCGTCCCCTGTCACAGCTCTGTGCCCCCAGTCAGCCTGTCCTCTGGCTCCGAGCCTCATGTTAGAGCGGAGAGGAAGTTGGTGCAGTCCATGCTCGGGAAGCACGTGGTACGCTGCACCCACTGCTTCTAGGCGGGTGCCTAGTCTGCCTAGTGGTAGCACCAGCCCTGCTCATAACAGGTTACAAATGTAACAGTAGTCTACTCTACTCTAAACCAAAGATAAAAGTAAGGCCAGCCATACATAAAGCAAATTTCTTTCCTGCAACCCTGGCGGGGGAAGCAGTCCCTACTGGGAGAAGATAGTGATTATTGCTAGCGGCTATAGCAGCCGCTAGCGATAATCACAGGTAAAACCTGGTATGCTGGTTGTATCCAAGTTGATTAATCGATCAATGTGGTACATTCAGCCTGTCCATACACGATTCATTGTCTATGGCCTGCCTTAGCAATGGTCTACTCTAAACCAGCTACTGCTAGTGTCAGCCCAATTACAGTAAGCAAGAAGCTGAGATATGAGGGGGTACTTCTGTTGTTCGGATCAAGCTAATTTGCCATTTTTAAATCTATAGCAATACTCAGGCTCAGAATTCGAAGTAAACAAAACCGAACTCCAACTTAAAGCTGAGGCCTCATACACACGGGCGTATCTTAAAAAATAAACAAAACGTCGGGCCCGACGTCAGGGGAAAAAATTGGCGTTTTTCGGCGTTATGCTTCGGCCTCAATAGGCGTTTTAAAAAAAAAAAATCAGCCCTCCGCTATTTTTCAACCTAAAAACGCTGGCGTCAAAAAACGCCGGTTAACGCCGGTATGGTGTTAGTTGGCGTTAGTGACCGTTTTGCGGCATCGGCCTCAAAAAACGCCAAAATGTTACAGCCACAGAACGCGCTGGCTGAGGGTTCTAGTTTCAGCTCACTAACGCCGACGCCCTCTACAGCTCAAAGACGTCTGCGTTTTTATGGGGCCATTGACTAACATGGAGAGCTGCAAAAAAACACCAGAAAACGCCGGCGTCAAAAAATGTATGAGGCCTAAGTCAGCTGTGGATTCTTGCTTGTGACTTGTTTACAAGGCTGGATATAGCCCTGGTTTTCCACTGTGTGCTTGTTAACTGCCTCAGGACCGCCCACCGTCAAATGACGGCGGAGCGGTCCTGCTCTCCCAGCGGGTGGACGTCATATGACGTCCTCCCTTTAAGCCGGGATTGCGCGCGATACTGCCACCCGCCAGGACTCCGTCAATTGTTCGTGTGTCACCTTTTGGTCCCGATATAGGTCGGAACATTTGTTCAGTGTTCGTTCTTAGGTGTCGACTGAATCCGGAGTATGTAAAAAACTGCGGCCGCAAAAGACCACAAAAAAACGTCGAGAGGTACAATCAGTTACCGGGGTATTTTTGCGTCTGCAGAAACTCGACATCTCCCGCAGCCGCAATCACTCGACTTTGATCTTGGGAGTCGGTCGCGCAAGACACCGACATTGTAAAACCGCAAAAAACTCCGGCTACGGCGTTTTGCCAGTGATTGCGGTTGATTGTGGTATGGCCGCAGACAGAG
>BLSH010219604.1:204583-222575 GCA_018402905.1 Glandirana rugosa | reverse complement strand
ATTGAGTGGAACTGATTGGACAAAGCGAACCTACCTCCTTACACAGACAGGTCGACGGTCTACTCCCATGCCCTCTTCCTCGTCGACCGAGTAGAGGGGTCGCCTGGAAACTACCCATCTTTATACTGTCTGGGTTGACCGTGTCCCAAAAAACCTCCCCTGTCGTCGTACCGGAGAACGGATGACTGAAACCCGGGACCGAAAACTCCCCCGAGATAAGAAACCCTCCACACACGGACCCCCTGGAAACCTCACCAACACGAAGCCTAAGGTCAGGTACAGAGTCCGTCAAGACTGGTTTAGCCTGCTGATTCCATACCCCAAAAAAACACAGGGGCCCCAAATCTGTATCCAGATCCTAGGTTCCCAGAGTCTGTGTGTTTTGGGGAGACATGGACTGGAATCCGAAGCACAACCACTCCAAAGGTCCCCCAGGCACACACCTCCCAAAGAATAGAGCCCCCTCAAAAGCCAGGGCCCAAAGTCAGTAGGCAAGAGGCCATGCTGCTGTCCCCTCCAAAAAACCCTGTGCCAGTTGGGTCTGTCATATTTCTACCCATCAAAGGTCCGCTGGGGAGATGAGCCAGCTGCTCCTTCTCCCGTACCCTCATCTGGCAGCTGGACAGACACATTCCTCCATCCAAGCGAAACAGGTTAGTCAAGGTGAGTTAACACTTGCTGCATCTGCCATAAGATCTCCGCTTCCACAGCTGTGGGTGGAGGTGGGCAAAGTACACTATTGCTCTATCCCATTGCTGACACTTCAGCTGGAATTTCAGAGTTGTGGGCTGGTACTTCCCGATAGTCCCAGGCAAAGGGAGCCCAGCCCAGCTGCTGAGCACAGTCTAGCTCCCATTCCTGAATGGCCAAATCTTCCTGTGCCCACAGCACTTCCGAGATGTTCAGCATCCGGTCTCGGTAATCCATGATTTCCTCCAAGCGTCACTCCAAAGGTCCCCCAGAAACACACCTCCCAAAGAATAGAGCCCCCTCAAAAGCCAGGGCCCATAGTCAGTAGGCAAGAGGCCATCCTGCAGTCTCCTCCAAAAGTCCCTGTCCTAGTTGGGTCTATCATGGGGATTGAGGTTTCTGGATTTGTACTAGAAGGGGGGACGGGGGAGTATTTGTGGTAGTAGGGAAGGGTGGTGTGGGGGAGGGATTGAGGCTGGAAGTGGAATTTAAGGGGGAGGATTTGTGCTGGGAACGAGAAAGAGAGAGAGGATTAGTGCTGGGAAGGGGGAACTGATTTGGAGAGATTGAGGATTTGTGCTAGGAAGGGGGAACTGATTTGGAGAGGAAGAGGATTTGTGCTGGGAGGAGGGATTTGGCAACACATTTAAGAATTTGTATTGGGAAGGGATGGCTCTGTCTCTAATCCATCTAGAGTGGAGACACCCTAAGACAGGAAGGGACTGAACCAGAGTGGGCTGCAAAATAGGTAAGCATACAAACCTTTCTTACACAGGTTAGTCAGAATAGGTGTTAGGAGGGGGAGGGAGCATTTTTAAGAGTAGTTGGGAAGTAGTCCTCTTTAAACACGTGCCTACTGGGCACTTGTTCCCCCTTTCTGCCCATGCCAATTTTCAGTGTTGTCGCACTTTGAATGACAATTGCAACACTGTACGCAAACAAAATTTTTATCTTTTTTTTCACACAAATGGAGCTTTCTTTTGGTGGTATTTAATCACATCTGGGTTTTTTTTTTATTTTTGCTAAATAAATGTATAAAAAACAAAAATTTTGATAAAAAACTTGTTTTCATGGTTTTTTATAAAATTTTGCAAACAAGTAATTTTTCTAGTTCACTGATGTGTGCTGATGAGGGTGCACTGATGGGCACTGATAGATTGCACTGATGAGACGGCACTGGTGGGCACTGATGGGCACTGATAGGTGGCACCGATGGACACTGATAGGCTGCACTGATGAGCACTTATGAGGCGCCACTTGTGGGCACTGATGAGGAGGCACTGATGGGCACTGATAGGTGGCACTGATTAGGCGGCACTAGTGGGCACTGATGAGAAGGCACTGATGGGCACTGATAGACGGCACTGATGGGCACTAATAGGCAGCACTGATAGGTGTCACTGATAGGTTATCCCTATTGTTTACATCTGACAGGTATATAGAACTCCCTAGAGCAGTGGTTCTCAACTTCTGTCCTCAGGACCCACCAACAGGCCAGATTTTAAGTATTACCTTGGGGAGATGCAGACTAGAATACTGCAATCACTGAACAGCAAATGATATCACCTGTGATGCATTTCAGTTATCCTGCAAACCTGGTCTGTTAGTGTGTCTTGAGGACGGGAGTTGAGAGCCACTGCCCTAGAGCATACCTCCCAACTAAACGTGCAGTTTGTTTTGTTCCAAATTCGTTTCTCTAACAAAAACCGTTTAACAAATTTTTCCGAAATCTGGAAATTCGAAAACCCGAACATTCGAAAATCCAAAATTCGAAAATTCACAAATCTGAAATTTGAAAATCCAAAAATAAAAATGAAAATCCAAAATGATATACTAACTAACTTATAATAACTATTACTAACTATGAAATTATAGGTATTGGAATTTACTTTCAAATGTGGCTGTTAGTGATCTTAACGAATATGAGTTTATCCGAAATAATTAATGCTGCACCTAAAGGAATATAACATAACAAATTAATAATATAAATAATAATAATAAAACATTTTATTATTATTATTTATTATTATTAATTTGTTACGTTCCATTTGTTTAGATACGGTATTTGTTATTTCGGAAAATTTGTAACTTCGGATAAATTCATATTCGTTATGTTCACTAACAGCCAAAGGAAATTCCAATACCTATAATTTCATAGTTGGTTATTATAAGTTAGTTATTATTTCGGATCTTCAGATTTTTGGATTTTTGTTCTTATTTTTGGATTTTCGAATTTCCAAATATCTGAATTTCCAAATTTCAAATTTCAGAATTTTCGTATGTCCGAATTTTCGAATTTCCAAATTTTTGAATAGAACAAAAATGAAAACGGACACATTTTTCAGCAGTGCACATGTCTACTCCCAACATTCTGAGGTGGGAATGAGGGACACCTATTAGAAAAAATATGTAGGCAAAGGACACACCCCCACCACGCCCCCCCCTTAACCACTTGCCGACCGCCTCGTGTACACTTACTGCGGCAAGTTGGCTCAGCTGAGCAAATCGCCTTTTATAAACGGCAATCCGCGCAGCCGCAGTTGCGGGCGGGTGCGCCCATTGGCGCGCTCTCTTGCCCGCCGCACTCTGCGTGAGTGTGGTCGCGGGTCGGGTAGACTCGATGTCTACTGATGACCCCCTATCGCCTTCTACGGAGGAAGAGTGGGGAACCACAGATGTAAACATGGTGGTTCCCTGTTCTGTCAGTGGGCATGACAGTGATCTACTGATCCCTGTCATCGGGATCAGTTAGATCTGTCATGCCCCTGCCAGCCCAGCTCCCACACAGTTAGAACACGCTGAAGGAACACACTTAACCCCTTGATTGCCCCCTGCAGGTTAACCCCCTACCTGCCAATACAGTAATCAGTGGCTATTTTTTAGATATGATCACTGTATAAATGTCAATGGTCCCAAAAAGTGTCAAAAATGTCCGATCTGTCCGCTGCAATATCGCAGTGCTGATAAAAATCGCAGATTGCCGCCATTACCAGTAAATAAAAAAAAAAAAGTAATAACGACATAAATCATTTCTCATGGTTTGTAAACATGGCAACTTTTGCACAAACCAATCAATAAACACTTATTGTGAGTTTATTTATCAAAAATATGTAGAAGAATATATATCGGCTAAAACTGATGAATACATTTTTTTTTTTTAGATATGTATTATAGCAAAAAGTAAAAAATATTGTTTTTTTTTCAAAATTGTCCCTCTTTTTTTGTTTATAGCGGTGATCAGAAGTGACGCAGAGGTGATCAAATACCACCAAAAGAAAGCTCTATTTCGACTGCGCAATTGTCAGTTAAAGCAACGCAGTGCCGAATCACAAAAAGTGCTCTGGTCAGGAAGGGGGCAAATCCTTCCGGGGCTGAAGTAGTTAAAGGAGAATTGTACAAAAAAAAAAATGATTGGTTAAACCCACCAGTACTTTTTTTTACCACTTCTGTTTCTTTACACTGGCTTTTGGGATTTATAAATGTAGCAATCTAGAAGTTGGATGAAAGCATTAGCACTGGGAAACACTTTTTGATAGATAAATAGTGCATTTTATATACAACTACATAGAGCAGACCAAAATGAAGGACAAATAAGGAGGAAAGAGGGACTTTGTTCTGAATGAGGGACAGTCCCTGAAAATCAGGGACAGTTGGGAGTTACAGTATGTCCTAGAGCCCCACGCTGGACCTTCTGCTCTCAGCACCTTCAACAGTAGAGTCGCTGCAGCTATTATGCTGCCCAATCACAGAAGCCTTTGTATTCTGTGTGCAAATTCACAAATTTCAAAGGCTTCTTTGATTGGGCAGCAGAGAGAAGGGGCGGGCATAGCGGCCCTGTGTGCCTCTTTCCTCCCACAGTCCCTCCAGTGCATCCTTGGCAGAGCCATAAACCTTTTAGATGCAAATAATAGAGAGAAGTCTGGCACAGCTGCCCGCACTGCATGAAAGAAAGAAAAATTTAATGGAGTTATGCTTTAACCACATCCCACCTGGCCTATAACAAAATGACCGCTGGCCAGTGTGCCTCCAGTTCTGACTGGACATCATATGACATCCCTCAGATCAAGGTGCTCGTACGTGCCCCTGGGGGTGCGCAGTGCAGCGATCGGTAGTGTGGTGTGTCGCTCCGACACACAGCTTATCCTATCATGGTAAAGAGCCTATGACAAGGCTCTTTACCTTGTGATCTGCTGTGTCCAACCACAGCTGATCACAGCGTAACTAGGAAGTGCTGTTATCAGCATTCCTCTATTCACGCTGACAAGGCGTGAGTAGAGGAGAGCTGATAAACAAATAAACAATCAGTGATGCCTTTCAGTGTCAATCAGTGATACCTTTCAGTGTCAATCAGTGATACCTTTCAGTGTCAATCAGTGATGCCTTTCAGTGTCAATCAGTGATACCTTTCAGTGCCAATCAGTGATACCTTTCAGTGTCAATCAGTGATGCCTTTCAGTGTCAATCAGTGATGTCTGTTAGTGTCAATCAGTGATGCCTTTCAGTGTCAATCAGTGATGCCTGTCAGTGTCAATCGGTGATGCCTGTCAGTGTCAATCAGTGATGCATTTCAGTGTCAATAAGTGATACCTTTCAGTGTCAATCAGTGATACCTTTCAATGTCAATCAGTGATGCCTGTCAGTGTCAATCAGTGATACCTTTCAGTGTCAATCAGTGATGCCTTTCAGTGTCAATCAGTGATGTCCGTCAGTGTCAATCAGTGATGCCTTTCGGTGTCAATCAGTGATACCTTTCAGTGTCAATCAGTGATGCCTTTCAGTGTCAATCAGTGATGCCTTTCAGTGTCAATCAGTGATGCCTTTCAGTGTAAATCAGTGATGCCTTTCAGTGTCAATCAGTGATACCTTTCAGTGTCAGTCAGTGATGCCTTTCAGTGTCAATCAGTGATACCTGTCAGTGTCAATCAGTGATACCTTTCGGTGTCAATCAGTGATGCCTTTCAGTGTCAGTCAGTGATACCTTTCAGTGTCAATCGGTGATGCCTTTCAGTGTCAATCAGTGATGTCTGTTAGTGTCAATCAGTGATGCCTTTCAGTGTCAATCAGTGCTGCCTGTCAGTGTCAATCAGTAATGCCTGTCAGTGTCAATCAGTGATGCCTTTCAGTGTCAATCAGTGATGCCTGTCAGTGTCAATCAGTGATGCCTTTCAGTGTCAATCAGTGATGCCTGTCAGTTTCAATCAGTGATGCATTTCAGTGTCAATCAGTGATGCCTGTCAGTGTCAATCAGTGATGCATTTCAGTGTCAATCAGTGATGCCTGTCAGTGTCAATCAGTGATGCATTTCGGTGTCAATCAGTGATACCTTTCAGTGTCAATCAGTGATGCCTTTCAGTGTCAATCAGTGATACCTTTCAGTGTCAATCGGTGATATCTTTTAGTGTCAGTCAGTGATACCTTTCAGTGTCAATCGGTGATGCCTTTCAGTGTCAATCAGTGATGTCTGTTAGTGTCAATCAGTGATGCCTTTCAGTGTCAATCAGTGATGCCTTTCAGTGTCAATCAGTGATGCTTTTCAGTGTCAATCAGTGATGCCTGTCAGTGTCAATCAGTGATGCTTTTCAGTGTCAATCAGTGATGCCTGTCAGTGTCAATCAGTGATGCATTTCAGTGTCAATCAGTGATGCCTGTCAGTGTCAATCAGTGATGCATTTCAGTGTCAATCAGTGATAACTTTCAGTGTCAATCAGTGATGCCTTTCAGTGTCAGTCAGTGATATCTTTCAGTGTCAATCGGTGATGCATTTCAGTGTCAATCAGTGATGTCTGTTAGTGTCAATCAGTGATGCCTTTCAGTGTCAATCAGTGATGCCTTTCAGTGTCAATCAGTAATGCCTGTCAGTGTCAATCTGTGATGCCTTTCAGTGTCAATCAGTGATGCCTGTCAGTGTCAATCAGTGATGCATTTCAGTGTCAATCAGTGATGCCTGTCAGTGTCAATCAGTGATGCATTTCAGTGTCAGTCAGTGATGCCTGTCAGTGTCAATCAGTGATGCATTTCAGTGTCAATCAGTGATGCCTGTCAGTGTCAATCAGTGATGCATTTCAGTGTCAATCAGTGATACCTTTCAGTGTCAATCAGTGATGCCTTTCAGTGTCAATCAGTGATACCTTTCAGTGTCAATCGGTGATATCTTTCAGTGTCAGTCAGTGATACCTTTCAGTGTCAATCGGTGATGCCTTTCAGTGTCAATCAGTGATGTCTGTTAGTGTCAATCAGTGATGCCTTTCAGTGTCAATCAGTGCTGCCTGTCAGTGTCAATCAGTAATGCCTGTCAGTGTCAATCAGTGATGCCTTTCAGTGTCAATCAGTGATGCCTGTCAGTGTCAATCAGTGATGCCTTTCAGTGTCAATCAGTGATGCCTGTCAGTTTCAATCAGTGATGCATTTCAGTGTCAATCAGTGATGCCTGTCAGTGTCAATCAGTGATGCATTTCAGTGTCAATCAGTGATGCCTGTCAGTGTCAATCAGTGATGCATTTCCGTGTCACCAGTGATGCCTGTCAGTGTCAATCAGTGATGCCTTTCAGTGTCAATCAGTGATGCCTGTCAGTGTCAATCAGTGATGCCTTTCAGTGTCAATCAGTGATGCCTGTCAGTGTCAATCAGTGATGCATTTCAGTGTCAATCAGTGATACCTGTCAGTGTCAATCAGTGATACCTTTCAGTGTCAATCAGTGATACCTTTAAGTGTCAATCAGTGATGCCTGTCAGTGTCAATCAGTGATACCTTTCAGTGTCAATCAGTGATGCCTTTCAGTGTCAATCAGTGATGTCCGTCAGTGTCAATCAGTGATACCTTTCAGTGTCAATCAGTGATGCCTGTCAGTGTCAATCAGTGATGCCTTTCAGTGTCAATCAGTGATGCCTGTCAGTGTTAATCAGTGATACCTTTCAGTGTCAATCAGTGCTGCATGTCAGTGTCAATCAGTGATGCCTTTCAGTGTCAATCAGTGATGCCTTTCAGTGTCAATCAGTGCTGCCTGTCAGTGTCAATCAGTGATGCATTTCAGTGTCAATCAGTGCTGCCTGTCAGTGTCAATCAGTGATGCCTTTCAGTGTCAATCAGTGATGCCTGTCAATGTCAATCAGTGATGCCCGTTAGTGTCCATCAGTGCTGCCTGTCAGTGTTAATCAGTGATGCCCGTCAGTGTCAATCAGTGCTGCCTGTCAGTGTCAATCAGTGATGGTTTTCAGTGTCAATTAGTGCTGCCTGTCAGTGTCAATCAGTGATGTCTGTCGGTGTCAACCAGTGCTGCCTGTCAGTGTCAATCAGTGATTCCTTTAAGTGTCAATTAGTGCTGCCTGTCAGTGTCAATCAGTGATTCCTTTCAGTGTCAATCAGTGCTGCCTGTCAGAGTCAATCAGTGATACCTGTTAGTGTCAATCAGTGATGGCTTTCAGTGTCAATCAGTGATGCCTGTTAGTGTCAATCAGTGATGGCTTTCAATGCCCCCTCATCAGTGCCCATCAATGCCGCCCATAAGTGCCGCCTATTAGTACTGCCTATCAGTGCTGCATATTAGTGTCACCTCGTCCATGCTGCCTCATCAGCGCACATCAGTGAAGGAGAAAACGTACTTGTTTACAAAATTTTATAACAGAAATAAAGAAAAACTTTTTTTTTTTCAAAATTTTCGGTCTCTTATAAATTGTTTCTCAAAAAATAAATAAACACAGTGGTGATTAAATACCACCAAAAAAAGAAGCTGTATCTGTCTCAAAAAAAATGTGTTTAGTTACAGCTTTGCATGACTGTGCAATTGTCATTCAAAGTGCAACAAAGTTGAAAGCAGAAAATTGGCCTAGGCAGGAAGGGGGTGAAAGTGCCCAGTATTGAAGTGGTTAACCACTTCCCGCCCGGCGCATTGACAAATGACGTCCGGGCGGGTGGCTCATTATCCTGACTGGACATCGCGGCGATCGGACCCTCAGGATCACCCCCACTGGACCACCAGGGAGCCGGATCAGGACCACCAGGGAGCCCCCCTCCCAGGCATCATAATGAGGCCGCCCAGGACCACCAGGGAGCCCCCACTAGACCACCAGGTAAGGGCAATATTATGCACTGTAGGGATGGCACTGTGCCCATGTATGATGCCTGCCAGTGCCATCCCTAACAGTGCTTGTTGCACCAGTGCCCACCACTGCCACATATAAGTGCCCACCTGTACCACCTATCAGTGCCCACCTGTGCCACCTATCAGTGACCACCTGTGCCACCTATCAGTGCCCACCTGTGCCACCTAAAAGTGCCCCCTATCAGTGCCCATCAGTGCCCAGTGCCACTTATCAGTGCCGCCTAGGAGTGTCCATCAGTGCCACGTATCAGTGCCCGTCAGTGTTGCTTGTCAGTGCCGCCCATCAGTGCTGCATATTTGCCCCATCGTCAGTGCAACCTTATCAGTGCCACCTCATCAGTGCCAATCTGTACTGCCTCATCAGTGCCCGTCAGTGTAGCCTTATCAGTGCCCATCAGTGTAGCCTCATCAGTGCCCATCAGTGTAGCCACATCAGTGCCCGTCAGTGAAGGAGAAAATGTACTTTATTCAAATTTTTGTGACAGAAACAAAGAAAAATGTTTTTTTTTTCAAAATTTTTGGTCTTTTTTTTGTTATAGCGCAAAAAATAAAAACCGCAGGGGTGATCAAATACCACCAAAAGAAAGCTCTATTTGTGGGAACAAAATGATAAAAATTTTGTTTGGGTACAGCGTCACACGACCGCGCAATTCTCATTCGAATCGCAACAGCACTGAAAACTAAAAATTGGTCTGTGCAGGAAGTGTTCTAAGTGCATGGTATTGAAGTGGTTAAATAAATAACAAAAATGAAATAATATCGGGGATATTATGGCATTATTTGTTGTATTTAAAATACAAAATAGCTTTTGACAGAAAGTTAGGAATGTTGGCCTTCAGGAAAATGGCCGTCCCGCTAGCACCAAGCACGCATTTACTATGTTTGGGTTCCGCTCATTTCCTATAAGGGGGAGGGGAGGGAGTGTGCTTTCGCGATGCAGGGGTGTGGTCACATGATTGCGCCAGCATTCACTTCCTATAGGGGGAGGAGGGTGTGTGTTCCCGTGACTCCGAGGTGTGGTCACATGACTTTTCCTCTTCTCTGTTTAGTGTCTGCGAACGAAGGGACGGCGGTGTTCAGGTGATCTTCAGAGATCTGCGGTGACTTCATCATGGCGTACCCAGGACTGCTCGTCCCTATCATTGTCATGACCGTCTTCTGGGGCTTTGTGGGCGCTGTGGTGCCATGGTTCATCCCTAAGGGACCCAACAGAGGGTGCGTTCAGCTTCTTTTATTTATTCTGTTATGCTTGATGACCCGGATAAGTGTGACTTGTAGTGACAGCAGTGCATTGACATAGATGAGGTGATAGCTGTGCTCTGTGCCTAGGGGGAAGCGAGTGTCCTGACTGTATTATGTGTGGTATGAATGGGAGAATGGGGTCCTGTAATGCTGGCCATACACTATATGAAAAATTGGACGAATACATTTTTCAAAAACTTAACACATGGTCTTGAGAGCAAAAGATTTTGCCATCATGTAATGACTGAAATTTGATCGATAAATTATTCAACTGACACAAATCCTTTTTTCGTTTGTTTTGTCATCAGTCCAGTGCAAACTGTTCTGGCAACAAACACATTAACCTTTCAATTTATCGTCTGTTTGGCCAAAGTCTTCCAAACCTTTCCTTTGATTTTGTCAGCTCAAAAATGTCACAACCAATTTTCAATTTGTGCCCTTTAACTGGACGATAAAAAACAAACTGTCCAAATGACAGATTTTCCAACGATTTTTCGTCTAGTGTATGGCCAGCATAAGGCTACAAGAATGGTCAGAGGAGGTCAGTGACCATTACTATGCAGGAAGCCCCTGACCCTCCATGGGAGGTCTCAGGAACCTCAGATATTTATAGAGGTTCATTCTGGGCACAGTGACCATCACTATACAGGAAGCCTCTGACCCTCCATGGGAGGTCTCAGGAACCTCAGATATTTACAGAGGTTCATTCTGGGCACAGTGACCATCACTATACAGGAAGCCTCTGACCTCAAGGTCTCCGGAACCTCAGATATGTACAGAGGCTCATTCTGGGCACAGTGACCATTACCTGTACAGGAAGCCCCTGACCCTCCATGGGAGGTCACAGGAACCTCAGATATTTACAGAAGTTCATTCTGGGCACAGTGACCATCATTATTATACAGGAAGCCTCAGACCTGAAGGTCTCAGGAACCTCAGATATGTACAGAGGTTCATTTTGGGCACAGTGACCATCACTATACAGGAAGCCTCTGACCTCAAGGTCTCAGGAACCTCAGATATATACAGAGGTTCATTCTGGGCACAGTGACCATCACTATACAGGAAGCCTCTGACCTCAAGGTCTCAGGAACCTCAGATATGTACAGAGGCTCATTCTGGGCACAGTGACCATTACCTGTACAGGAAGCCCCTGACCCTCCATGGGAGGTCACAGGAACCTCAGATATTTACAGAAGTTCATTCTGGGCACAGTGACCATCATTGTTATACAGGAAGCCTCTGACTTTAAGGTCTCAGGAACCTCAGATATGTACAGAGGCTCATTCTGGGCACAGTGACCATCATTATTATACAGGAAACCTCTGACCTGAAGGTCTCAGGAATCTTAGATATGTACAGAGGCTCGCTCTGTGCACAGTGACCATTAATTATACAGGAAGCCTCTGACCTGAAGGTCTCAGGAACCTCAGATATGTACAGAGTCTCATTCTGGGCACAGTGATCATTATTATTATACAGGAAGCCTCTGACCTGAAGGTCTCATGAACCTCAGATATGTACAAAGGCTTATTCTGGGCATAGTGACTATTACCTGTACAGGAAGCCCCTGACCCTCCATGGGAGGTCACAGGAACCTCAGATATTTACAGAGGTTCATTCTGGGCACAGTGACCATTACTATACGGGAAGCCCCTGACCCTCCATGGAAGATCACGGAATCCTCAGATATGTACAAAGGCTCTTTCTGGACACAGTGACCATTACTCTACAGGAAGTCCCTGACTCTCTATGGAAGGTCACAGGAACCTAAGATATGTACAAAGGCTCATTCTGGGCACAGTGACCATTACCTGTACAGGAAACCCTTGACTCTCCATGTAAGGTCTCAGGAACCTCAGATATATACATTCTGGTCAGTGACAGCTTCTCAGGTCGGTCGTGCCTTCGCAAATTCCCAGTGTAGTGTTTCTCTTTCTCTCTCTTTCAGTCAAGGCACCCATTAAAATTATGCCCAATCTCCAGACACCACATTCTACAATTTTAAAAAGTGAACTAATAGTTTTACATATTGCAGCAAAATCCACACACGCAAGACACCCAAGTGTAGATTTACTAAAACTGGAGCACTCAGAATCTGGTGCAGCTGTGTATGGTAGCCAATCCGCTTCTAACTTCAGCTTGTTCAATCAATTCAATTCAATTTCGCAATAAAACCTGGAGGCCTATTGGATTTATGTGGAGCTGCACCACATTTTGCACTCTCCAGTTTTAGTAAATAACCCCTCAGAGATGATTGATTCTTCAAAAGCAAATATACCTTTGCACACTGATACTGACTAGTATTCCGATGTTTCTTCTCTCCCTTACTCAGCTAATGTGATTCCAGTACTGACGGAGAGGGGTCAAACGACAACATCCTCATAACCGATGATGTCATTGGTTGTTAGTACACCACTGGCTAGAAATTTGTAATGATGCACAATGAAAGCCTGTCGCTTTGTGTAACTAAAAGGCAGGTTTCATCCACCCAGTGCCTTGTGTACCCTTTTTTTTTTTTCGGGCAATTTTTAGGCATTTTGCCAAGGCACCCTTGAAGAACCCTGGTTGAAAAGGGCTGATCCAGTGTATTGTAGTATGGGGAAGCAAATGACCACTTCCTAGATTGCAGTGCTCGGATGGAAGCAGCCAGTGTCCAAGCCCGAATACCATCACATGACAAGAAGTGCAGGAAAAGTGGAGTGGGGAGAGAAGCGCAGAGAAGGTGGGAGAGGGGACAGGGAGAGGAGCGCAGGGAGGGTGGAACGGGATGGGGAGAGGGGAGCGCAGGATTGGTGGAATAGGGGATGGAGAGAGGAGCGCAGGATTGGTGGAATAGGGGACGGAGAGAGGAGCGCAGGATTGGTGGGATAGGGGACGGAGAGAGGAGCGCAGGATTGGTGGGATAGGGGACGGAGAGAGGAGCGCAGGATTGGTGGAATAGGGGACGGAGAGAGGAGCTCAGGATTGGTGGAATAGGGGACAGGGAGAGGAGCGCAGGATTGGTGGAATAGGGGACGGGGAGAGGAGCGCAGGATTGGTGCAATAGGGGACGGGGAGAGGAGCGCAGGATTGGTGCAATAGGGGACGGCGAGAGGAGCGCAGGATTGGTGGAATAGGGGACGGCGAGAGGAGCGCAGGATTGGTGGAATAGGGGACGGAGAGAGGAGCGCAGGATTGGTGGGACGGTAAGAGGAGCGCAGCGAAGGTGACTGGGGGGGTGTGCAGGGCAAGTGGAGCGGGAGAGAACCATCTGGATGTCACTTTGACCTGAATAGTTTTGCAGTATGTTGGTCCTCATAATGCCGAATAAAGATCAGTGAACAGTGAGACAGGTGCCTGTTCTGAAATGTGGCACTGTGATCTTATCCCCGTGTCTGATGTGGGGGGAAATGAGTGGAGAATTACTTGTTTTCTCTTTCTCCATAAAAAGTGGAATGATTAATGCCCAGATTAGAGATGTTTTGTAACAAACCTTCCTTGTGGCCAAAAGCAAGGTTCTTTATCTCCCTTTGCAAATCCTGCTTTGTTCTGTAGTGGCAAGTAAAGCACAGATCTGTTGCATCACTTGTGGAGATCATAGACCAAAGCTGTATGCACACATTGCATTCTGAATGTACAATCTCTGCAAAAGGTTTACCAACTGTGATAGTGATTGTGTTTTTGTCTGCATCATGGTTGGTAAAATCTTAGGGAAACTGCACAATCTGTTGTAATGCGCGTATGTCTAGAATTAAATGATGCGTGGAAATGCCACTTTTAATGGCATTGTAGAAGTCCATGTACATTGAGGCAAATGATCCCCAAAAGTGAATGGAGGTTTGAACCTCATGGACTCCTGAAGGGCAAAAAACGACCTAAAGTGATGATCACGTCTGAAGTAACTTCTGCATTTTTGTGCCTTGTGCTGGCCGTATTGCTGGAAAGTTCTGTATGATGACATTGTACAAAAATACTTTTTTCCTTTCTGAAACAGATCAGATGCATCAGCCTTGACTTCCTTTTCCTCAAAACGAAGTCTTCGCAGTGGAAAGATTTTATAGATCAAAAAATACAAAAGGTCCCAAGTACAATGGAACCTTGGTTCACGAGTAACACGGTTAACAAGCATTTTGAAAGACGAGCATTTAAAAAAAAATAAAAAATCCTGACTCGGTTTTCGAATGCTGTCTTGCAAAACGAGCAGAATTAAAGCGGTTGTCTACCCTGTGAAAAAAAAAAAAAAACCTGCAAGACCATAGCATAATGAGCTAGTATGCACCGCATACTAGCTCATTATGAAATACCTTGAAAGAAGATCCGACCGGGCTGCTCGGTCCCCTCTGAGAAAGCGAACATCTTCCCTCGGATCTTGTTTCCGGGTACATGGCTCCGGCCTTGTGACTGGCCGGAGCCGCGAGACGGCATGCATGGGAGTCCGTCTTTCCAGCAAAGTCCAGTGCTATGCGCTGGGCCTTTGCCGGGACATCACGGTGTATGCGCCGGGACATACATGGCGCATGCACAGTGACACTGCAGCTGCTTGGAGGGGGAATATCTAAATTTTTTACCTTATTATATGCTTGCCTGTAGGTAAAAATCCCTCTAAAGGGTAGACAACCGCTTTAAGGCTCTGGGCATGCAATTCCGCATGTGGCCAGAGGTGCCGGGGAGCTGGTGAGCCTCCGAGACCCTCAGAAGCATTCTGAAATGCCAAAAGTGTAGACAGTTCCCGAGCATTTTCAAATGTTTCTGACATCTCCGAGGCTCACCAGCGCCACCACACCTCTGGCCACATATGGTATTGCATACACCAGGTGCCCCCGGTCCTCTGGCCTCATATAGTACTGCATTGACAAGCAGTCACTGTGGAACTGATTATCTGAGTTTTCATTGTTTCCTATGGGGAAACAAGCTTTGATATACGAGTGATTTGTATTACAAGCATTCTTTTGGAATGGATTATGCTCGTAATCCAAGGTTCCACTGTACTTACAATAATGATTGCTTTCACAATGGTACCCCATATACTATGCATGTAATATAATGTGTATTTGTTCAATCAACAATACAAAATTACATTGTAACTTCAAAAAAAGTATTGCTCCTGGGTCATCTAAGTTTTGAAGTTAATTGTTTGAGCATACCCTTTTTTTTACATGTATAGTGGGGAGTTAAATTGTTTAATATGCTTGGGTTTGTATATTCTATGAAATAAAAAATAATGTATTTTAACATTTACACAATGTGGCACCTGAAAAATCCATTATTTGTTATAAAGAAATCTTTCCAATCTTTCTAGTTCATATGAGGATGTGGTGCTGCCTTGTTGTCATCCTAGCTAACCCATATACAGTGCCTTGAAAAAGTATTCATACCCCTTGAAATTTTGCACATTTTGTCATGTTACAACCAAAAACATCAATGTATTTTATTGGTTTTCATGTGATAGACCAACTCAAAATTGCACATAATTGTGAAGTGGCAGGAAAATGATAAATGGTTTTCTAAATTTGTTACAAATATCTGAAAAGTGCATTTGTATTCAGCCCCCTTTACTCTGATACCCTAACTAAAATCCAGTGGAACCAATTGCCTTCAGAAGTCACCTAATTAGTAAATATTAAAATGGTTTAATGATCATGGTATTGCTGTGCTTTATTGGCCTGCAAACTTTCCTGACCTAAACCCCATAGAGAATCTGTGGGGTATTGTCACCTAAATAGTAAATAGTCCACCTGTGTGTAATTTAATCTCAGTATAAATACTGCTGTTCTTTGAAGCCCTCAGAGGTTTGTTAGAGAACCTTAGTGAACAAACAGCATCATAAAGGCCAAGGAACACACCAGACAGGTCAGGGATAAAGTTGTGGGGAAGTTTAAAGAAGGGTTAGGTTATAATAAACTATACCAAGCTTTAAACATCTCACAGAGCACTATTCAATCCATTATTTGAAAATGGAAAGAGTATGGCACAACTGCAAACCTACCAAGACATGACTGTCCGCCTAAACTGACAGGCCAAGGAGATCATTAATCAGAGAAGCAGCCAAGAGGCCCATGGTAACTCTGGAGGAGCTGCAGAGATCCACATCTCAGGTGGGAGAATCTGTCCACAGGACAACTATTAGTAGTGCACTCCACAAATCTGACCTTTATGGAAGAGTGGCAAGAAGAAAGCCATAAGAAGTCCCGTTTGCAGCTTGCGAGAAGCCATGTGGGGGACACAGCAAACGTGGAAGAAGGTGCTCTGCTCAGATGAGACCAAAATCTAACTTTTTGGCCTATGTGGCAGAAAACTAACACTGCACATCACCCTGAACACACCATCCCCACTGTGAAACATGGTGGTGGCATCATCATGATGTGGGGATGCTTTTCTTCAGCAGGGACAAGAAGCTGGTTAGCGTTGATGGGAAGATGGATGGAACCAAATACAGGACAATCTTAGAGGAAAACCTTTTAGTCTGCAAACGACTTGAGGCTGGGGCGGCGGTTCAACTTTCAGCAGGACAACGACCCTAAGTCTACAGCCAGAGCTACAATGGATCAAAGCATATTCATGTGATAGAATGGTCCAGTCAAAATCGAGACCTAAAACCAATTGAGAATCTGTGGCAAGACTTGAAAAGAAAAGAAGAATGGGCAAAAATGTCACTCCTAGATGTGCAAAGCTGGTAGAGACCAAAAAGGCTTGCAGCTGTAATCGCAGTGAAAGGTGGTTCTACAAAGTATTGACTCAGGGGGGCTGAATATAAATGCACGCCACACTTTTCACATATTTTATTTGTAACAAATTTAAAAAACAATGAATCATTTTCCTTCCACTTCACAATTATGTGCCACTTGGTGTTGGTCTATCACATAAAATCCCAATAAAATACATTTACATTTGTGGTTGTAAGATGACAAAATGTGGAAAATTTTAAGGGGTATGAATACTTTTTCAACTGTAAAGTCTTTGCAGTGCTTTTATCTGTGCACAGTAGTGTCGTCATACATGGGTGTTAGAAATACTCATGGGAGAATTTGCACCTTGGTCTGGTCCTTTTACTTGTTTAGCGTATACATGACTAGATATGTCCGGTGTTATCCGTCCTTTGTTTGCTGTCCCCCACCTGTGTTTACTGTCATCAAACAGGTCTTATTCTAGCCGTGTGACATCACCTTCAAGGATATCTAAGCAAAAGAACAAGTATTTAAAGTGATTGTAAATGATCACCTTGTAAAACAACCCATTCAGTTTAACCACCTCAGGACCGCCCACCGTCAAATGACGGCGGAGCGGTCCTGCTCTCCCAGCGGGTGGACGTCATATGACGTCCTCCCTTTAAGCCGGGATTGCGCGCGATCGGGCGCGCGCATCCCGGCTCTGTCGGTGTCGGCGTGTCCCCAGGACACGCCGCTTCACCGACAGGGGTGAACAGCCATTGGTTATGGCTGTTCACCACGTGATCAGCTGTGACGAAGTCACAGCTGATCACAAACGGCACGCCCGCCGTTCGCACGGCGCACGCGCGCAATCGGGAGCGCGCTGCGCGTGCGTGTCGGTGGCGGCGTGTTCCCGGGGAACACTGCCTGTCACCGACACAGGTATCAGCCGCCGGCCGGCGGCTGATACCTTGTGATCGGCTGTGATACCTGAGACACACTCCTCTCTTCTCGACCATTGTCACTCAATGGCGAGACAAATGTGACATACACTAGCCGACACTTCGTCTAGTGTCGGCTAGTGTTCCATAGTCGGCGGCCGGCCGCCGACTATGGACACAGCCACTGTCCGTCACAAGGGGCCCTTGTGCGGCGGTGGCTGTGCGTGCGCGTCGCGCGAGGGCTAACGCGCGCACGCGGCACGCTTGCCGCCCGCACGGCAAACACTAGTCGACACTGAAGCAGTGTCGACTAGTGCACCACTTGTCGGTATTGGTTACCGACAAGTGGGGACAGCCACTTCGCCGCACAGGACCCCTGTGCGGCTGTGGC
>BLSH010219604.1:158417-193559 GCA_018402905.1 Glandirana rugosa | reverse complement strand
CTTATATATATATATATATATATATATATATATATATATATAGTGCTGCCCATAATTATTCATACCCCTGGCAAATTTTGACCTAAAGTTTCTTTTATTCAACCAGCAAGTAATTTTTTGACGGGAAATTACATAGGTGTCTCCCAAAAGATAATAAGATGATGTACAAGAGGCATTATTGTGGAAAAAAAAAAAAATTCTCAGCTTTTATTTACATTTGAGCAAAAAGTGTCCAGTCCAAAATTATTCATACCCTTCTCAATAATCAATAGAAAAGCCTTTATTGGCTATTACAGCAATCAAACGCTTCCTATAATTGCAGACCAGCTTTTTGCATGTCTCCACAGGTATTTTTGCCCATTCATCTTTAGCAATGAGCTCCAAATCTTTCAGGTTGGAGGGTCTTCTTGCCATCACCCTGATCTTTAGCTCCCTCCACAGATTCTCAATTGGATTCAAGTCTGGACTCTGGCTGGGCCACTCCAAAATGTTAATGTTGTTGTTTGCTAACCATTTCTTCACCGCTTTTGCTGTGTGTTTTGGGTCATTGTCATGCTGAAATTTCCACTGGTGCCCAAGGCCAAGTTTCTCTGCAGACTGCCTGATGTCATTGAGAATCCTCATATATTGCTCTTTTTTCATGGTGCCGTTTACTGTGATTAGGTTCCCTGATCCATTGGCTGAAAACGCCCCCAAAGCATTAGGTTCCCACCACCATGTTTGACAGTGGGGATGGTGTTCTTTGGGTTGAAGGCTTCTCCTTTTTTACGCCAAATGAAAAAAACATCATTGTTACCAATCAAATCAATTTTTGTTTCATCTGACCATAACACAGAAGACCAGAAGTCTTCTTTGTCCAGATGAGCTTTTGCAAAATCCAAGCGAGCTTTTGTGTGCCTTATCTGGAGAAGTGGCGTCCTCCTTGCTCTGCATCCGTGGAACCCAGCAGTGTGCAGTGTCCGTTGGATTGTCTGCCTTGAGACATTGCCACCAGCAGAGCCCAGATTCACCAGGATGGCCTTGGTGATCCTTGGATTCTTTTTCACCTCTCTAACTATCCTCCTGGCTAGCACAGGTGTCACTTTTGGCTTCCGACCACATCCTCTGAGATTTTCCACAGTGCGGAACATGTTGTATTTTTTAATAATACTTTGCACTGTAGCCACTGGAACTTGAAAACATTTAGAAATTGCCTTGTAGCCCTTTCCTGACTTGTGAGCAGCCACAATGCGCAGCCGCAGGTCCTCACTGAGCTCCTTTGTCTTAGCCATGACTGTCCACAAACCAACTGCAGAGAGCTGCTGTTTTTCACCTGTTGAGTTGATTAAAACAGCTGATCCCAATTAGGGTAATTGGGATGCTTTGGAACTGCTTGGACTATTTGGAATGGTATAGAAATTTTGATTTTCCCCACAGACTGTAACAGTTTGTGAAGGGTATGAATAATTTTGGACTGGACACTTTTTGCTCAAATGTAAATAAAAGCTGAGAAATGTTTTTATTCACAATAATGCCTCTTGTACATCGTCTTATTATGTTTTGGGAGATGCCCATGTCATTTCCCGTCAAAAAATGACTTGCTGGTTGAATAAAAGTAACTAAGTCAAAATTTGCCAGGGGTATGAATAATTATGGGCAGCACTGTATATATTATAATTTACAAAGTATTTTCCATTTTCAGTCAGTAAAAACAAAATTACAAGCCAGAGGGAAAAAAATAGTACATTAGCAAACCACCTAGTATCTGCACCAATTTATAACCACATTCAAAAGTGGGCCCTATTGCCTAGAAGAAATCTTTTGATATGTACTGTAGATGTTTTATGTAAAATGTTTATAATTATGTTGAACATTTTATCTGAAATTGTTAAACTCTTATTAGACTCAGCCTTTCACAGGTTGGTGAACCTCTGCCCATCTTTAGCCCCGGTTCACACTTGTGCGGATCAGATGCGATCTGAAAAACATAGATTCGCATGTCATGTAAAAAAGCATTATTTCCTATGAAGGCTGTTAACATATAAGCGGTGCAAATCTGATCTGGTTCAAAAAAGGATCCTCCAAGTTTGATGCGGTGTGAATTTCAGCTCCATAGACTTGACTTGAACCAGATTGAAATCGCAGTCCACATAATTGCAAACTATTACAGGCGGTCCCCGGGTTACAAACAAGATAGGGACTGTAGGTTTGTTAAGTTGAGTTTGTTTGTAAGTGGGAACAGGTACATTTTTTTAAGTGTAGCTTCAGCCAAAAATACTATTTTTAAGCTTTTTGGATAGCATAGGGAAGGGGTAACACCCCTGTAATGTTTGTTTTGCTGCCTATGTTTCTGCTTCCTGTCCCAATGATAATTGGATTTTGAAAATTTTGAGTTGTTGTGGAAACAAACCTTGGTGATAAAGCATCAGTGGAGACATCTTTTTCCCATAATAACTCTTACAGGAGTGAATTTCCCTTCCTAGGGGGAGATTTCCTCTCACTTCCTGTGGTCACCCTCCGTTTGTAAGTCAGATGTTTGTAACTAGGGGACCGCCTGTATTTATTTATTTTTTTTTTTTTGTAGTCTTTATAGAAAATAAAATCAATCCCCTCCCCAATAAAAGACCACTCCCCTCTCAAATTCACATTGAAATTGCACATGGCAAGCAGAAATCGCAATGCAAATTTGCACCGTGTACTGCTTTAAATTCGCAGAGCAGAAGTGTCAACTGGGGGTTACTTCTCAGACAATCTGACTCTCTAAGATGCTCTTTTATATCAAATCATGTTAGTGACCTGTTGCCAATTTAACCTGCATATTTGCAAAATGTTAGGCTAGGTTCACACTTGTGTGGGCCGTTCATCCTTCGTTTGCATGGGTTGCTCTGCTGCGTGACATGCACAAAAAAGGTGCATGTGCCTTTTTAGAACTGCAGCCACAGGGTTCCCGCACCGTGATCGTGCTGCGGACTGAGATGTGTGGTGGTGCAACTCGGAATAAATGGTAGCCCCACGCATCTCGCAAGAGCAATGAGATTCGGCTCTGGGTGGGTGCAGGAATCGATGCAGTACCCGCAACTGGAACACAAAGCGCGGGCTAGTGTGAAGCTAACCTTGGTACCACTTAATTTGTCAGCTTTTTGTTGCCCTGTGCTAAATTTTGAGACTTGTTGCTGCCATCAGTTTTTTTTTATTTTTTTATTTTTTTATCCATTTATACCTTTGATATATGTTCTATTGTGAATTAGAGCTGCACGATTCTGGATAAAATGAGAATCACTATTTATTATTTTTTATGTTTTTATTGTCTTAGAATAAAGATCACAATTCTCAGCATAACATAATCTTTCACATTATACAAAAAATTGGGCTAACTTTTTACTGTTTCGTTTTCTTTTTAATTCATTGTATTTTTTCCAAAAAAAAAATGCCAAATCTAGTAACAACCGCTATTTTATTCTCCAGGGTATCTGTTAAAAAATATATATAATATAATGTTTGGGGGTTCCAAGTAATTTTCTAGCAAAAGCAACAAGTGGCAGAAAAAGGCTTAGCCTTTTAAGTGCTTAAACTGACCTCATTTACAGACTGAAGTTCATCCCTTTGAAGAACCTAAAGGGGTTGTAAACCCTCAGGGTTTTTCAACTTAATACATTCTATGCGTTAAGGTGAAAAACCTCCTTTAGTGTAGCAGCCCCCCAGAGCCCCCATTTTACTTACCTGAACCCTGTCTTTCCCGCACCGGGGATGAGCACACCCGCTCCAGCCGGTGTCTTGGGTTCTGATTGGATAGATTGATGGCAGCGCAGCCATTGGCTCCCACTGCTATCCATCAAATCCAATGACGTGGGGGGTGGGTCCAAGTGCTGCTGTCTTTGTCAATGGACGCAGCAGCAGGACTCGGGAGCGTGCCTGCATTGGTGTCCCCAGGCAAGCACCTCCCCGTGGGGGCATTCGATGCGGGGAGGAGCCATGAGCACCGCGGAGGGACCCCAGTAGTGGAGGATCAGGGCCACTCTGTGTAAAACCCTTGCACAGAGGAGGTAAGTATGATGTTCGTAAAACAAAAAAAACAAAAAGCTTTACAATCATTTTAACCAATACAAATTTCTCTTTTTTTTTCTTTTACTGTAGATTTTACACTGCATTGGGGGGGGGGGGGCACCTTTTTGGATAGTAGACATTACAAGCTATTTAGTAAGAGTCATGGTGAGTTTTTGAAGTTGTATTTTTTTCCCACAATTCTTGGGAAAGTGAAGAAATTTATTTTTATTTTACACAAAAGGAAAAGGAAAGAATGGGGAGAGAGCTCTCCCTCCCAAATCTCTTTGCCGCCTCCGGACACCAGACCCTGTTCTGGGAAATTACAAAACAAAGAGAAAACCAATAACTGGTTTTCTCAAATCAGAACACCATTCTGGAGCCCCTCACATATGTGAGACGCCTGTGTAGCAGGGTGGAAGATCAGTCCAAGGGGCAGGCAAAAACATGGTCAACAGTCCAGGGTCAGGTCATGTGAAAGGCAGAAACATGGCGGATAAACAATGCAGTCGTCAGGCAGAGGCATAGTCGATAAACAGGCCAGGGTCAGTTCACATGGAAGGCAGTGATATGGTTGGTTGAGGCAACAGGGAAATAATCAGCCCACAAACTGAAAATGGGGAAATGGCAGTCTATTTGAAATATAGGCTAATAGTTTACAAGAGTGTGACGGCGTCGGAAGCATTCTCCGATGCAAAGGCCAGGTTAGGAGGGACATTGGGGACAATGGAAACTGGTGTCTCTCCTAACCCCTCCTCTTTTGCTGCACATCCGACATTTTTCTTTTTTGGCGTCTTCTTCCATTTACTGATGGTGGAATATTGTCAGAAAAAGCTCATACAGTCTGCTGATACAATCAGAGCGAATGCTTTCTGCGGGGATCCTTGTTGATATATAAGGGCAGTGACAACGTCCTCAATATATTCTAGGAAGGTGCTGGGTATTTCCGTTGATTTGATTTTTGATAGGTGTTGAATGCGTTGTAAATGGCAAAATTAAATAAGTAAATTGTGACCTTTTTGTATACCAGAAGAGGGACTTCAACAACATTTCAATTAATGTCACACCCCCCCCCCATGAATTTATTGTACTCGTGGATACAGCAAGGCTTTCGAATGGGACTGCGTCTTCTGCAAAGTTCCTCCAAGGTGTCATCATGGATGGTGGAGATGATGTACACATCTTTCTTATCCCTCCACTTCACGGCCAACACTTCCTTGCTCCTCAGGCTTTCAGATTCCCCCTTTGTAGCCTTGTGGTGACTAGACGCTGTGGGAAGCCCTTCCTGTTTTTTTTCTTGCTGTACCACAGGGCAAAGATTTCTACAGGTATAGGTGGTAGAAAAGGGGCAAACTAGTATAATTGTCCATATAAATGTGATACCCGTTTTGGAGGAGTGGGAATGCCAACTCCCAGACAATTTTTTTTTCCCGCTTATTCCCATATACGTTGGACACTCATTTGGGTCCCCAGAGAGCCTCCCCTTACCTCCAGGGTCCCCAGAGAGCCCCTCCCCCCTTTTTTTTTTTTTTTTTTTTAAAAAAGACCGTGTAAAAATAAAATAAGAATTATTTTTTTTTTTTTTTTTAAAGCGTCCCATCCCACTGAGCTTGCACGCAGAAGCGAACCCATACATAAGTCACGCCCGCATGTGAAAACTGTGTTCAAACCGCACACATGAAGTATTGCCACGATCATTCGAGTGAGAGCAATAATTCTAGCACTAGACCTCTAACTCAAAACTGCTAACCTGTAGAAAATTTTAAACATCGCTGATGGAGATTTTTAAGTGGCAAAGTTTGTGGCCATTCCATGAGCGGGCGCAATTTTGACATGTTTGGTATCAATTTACTCGGCGTAACATTCTCTTTCACAACATGGAAGAAAAATTGGGCTAACTTTACTGTTGTCTTATTTTTTTAACTCCAAAGTGAATTTTTTTCTTAAAAAGAAACTTGTAAGACCGCTCCGCAAATACGGTGTGTCCAAGTATTGCAACAACCGCCATTTTATTCTCTAGGGTGTTAGAAAAAAAAAAAAAAAACTTATTTTAACTTGTGAACACCGAATCTCAAAAATAGGCTTGGTCCTTAACCACTTCCTTACTGGGCACTTAAACCCCCCTCCTGCCCGAACCAATTTTCAGTTTTCAGCGCTGTCGCTCTTTGAATGACAATTGCGCGGTCGTGCGAGGTTGTACCCAAATAAAATTTGCGTCCATTTTTTCCCACAAATAGAGCTTTCTTTTGGTGGTATTTTATCACCTCTGCGTCATTTCTGATCACCGCTATAAACAAAAAAAGAGCGACAATTTTGAAAAAAAACAATATTTTTTACTTTTTGCTATAATAAATATCCAAAAATAAAAAATAAAAAAACAAATGTATTCATCAGTTTTGGCTGATATTTATTGTTCTACATATTTTTGGTAAAAAAAATCGCAATCGGCGTTTGATTGGGTTGCGCAAAAGTTATAGCGCCTACAAACTATGGACATTGATTTATGGCGTTTTTATTTTATTTTTTTTTTTGCTGGTAATGGTGGCGATCTGCGATTTTTATCGGTACTGCGATATCGGGCGGACATGTCGGACATTTTTGACACTTTTTTGGGACCAATGACATTTATACAGTGATCAGAAATTTAGATGTCCACTGATTTACTGTATAAATGTCATTGGCAATGAAGGGGTTAACCAGCAGGGGGCAGTGAAGGGGTTAACAATGTTCCCTGGGTGTGTTCTAACTGTGGGGGGGCGGGGTTGGTGGGGACATGACAGATCTAACTGATCCCAGTGACAGGGATCAGTAGATCTGTCATGTCCCATTCACAGAACGGGGAACCGCCGTGTTTACTTCGGCGGTTCCCCATTCCTCCTCTCTGAAAGGAGATCGCGGGTCTCCGGCGGACATCGGGTCCGCCCGACCCGCGGGCACGCTCCCGCAGTGTGCGGCCGCTCGCGCCCGCAGGAGCGCGCCCAGCACGAGCCAAATGGGAGGACGTCTATTGACGTCCTCCCGGAATTTTAGAGCCGCGCTGTAGCCGTCATTCGGCTATGGCGCGGGTGGGAGGTGGTTAAGTGGTTAGAGAAAAGATTAGAAATTGTTATTGGCAACCCCTCTAGTATAACTAGGCATAACACACACGGTATAAGTGTTTTATTAAAACAAAGCTTCTAAATACCTCTGTACAGCTATCTTCCCGCCGGTCTCCTACTCCGATCCAAGGCTTTTGTGGGAGGGGCTGAGCAGCCACATGACCTCCCTGGCTGACGTCAGAGGGAGATCTTGGCCCCTCCCGTAGTAGCCCTGGATCGGAGTAGGAGAGCGGCCGGAAGTCACGTGACCAGCCTGAAAAGAGGTGTTTAGAAGCCTTGTTTAAACCAGTATAGATCCGCGCTATAAACGAAAGACGGCTACAGCACGGACCTGAATTGCTGGGGGGACATCCATGGGCGTCCGCCCCTTTGAGTGCACTCGCAGCCGGTGGCGGCAGGCTCTCGCGCACGCTGCGTGGATGTACCTGCGGGTCGGGCGGACTTTAAGTCTGCTCGTGACCCGCGATCGCCTAATAGAGCGGCAAAACGGGGAACCGCCAATGTAAACATGGCAGTTCTCTAAGGGGGAACATAACAGATCTACTGATCCCTGTGATCAGGATCCGTGAGATCTGTTATGCCCCTGCCAGCCCAGCCCCCACACAGTTAGAACACATACAGGGAATACCGTTAACCCCTTGATTGCCCCCTTAGTGTTAACCCCTTCCCTGCCAGTGACATTTATACAGTAATCAGTGGCTATTTACATTTCTCATCACTGTGTAAATGTCAGTGGTCCCAAAAAAGTGTCAAAAATGTCCGACATTTCTGCTGCAATGTTGCGGTCCCGATAAAAATCACAGATCGCCGCCATTACTAGTTAAATAAAAATTCCATTCATTTAATTCCCACAGTTTGTAGACGCGATAACTTTTGCGCAAACCAATCAATTTACGCCGATTTTGCAATTTTTTGTTTTTGTAGAAGAATAATTCTTCTGTAGTGCAAACAAAATTGGTTGCTTGTTAAGTAAAGTATAAAGATAAATTGCTCAATGCAGTAATATAGTAACTAACCACCTTTTTATTGATCTAACTTGTATAGTCAAATTTTGATTGGCTGATATAGGTTACTGCCATTTGCATGGTGCATTAGTGAATACGTTTGAGAAAACAAAGCTTTTACTGTGCATTCCTAACAGGCATATTGTTTGTGTTCTCTTACAGAGTCATTAATACAATGCTGGTGACGTGTGCAGTTTGCTGCTATTTGTTGTAAGTATAAGCACAACCATATTTTGAGTCAATACGAACTGACCTTGCTGACCTTCCTTTTGTTTACTTTGATATACCTGAACTGAAGTCTTATGTAATTTCCTTCTGCTTATCTTGCATGTGAACTAGGCTATGTTATGCCTTATGGCAGGGGTAGGCAACCTCAGCCCTCCAGGTGTGGTGAAACTACAAGTCCCATGAGACATTGCAGGGCCCTGACAATCACAGGCATGACTCCTAGAAGCAGAGACATGATGGGATTTGTTTCACCACAGCTGGAGTGCCGAGGTTGCCTACCACTGCCTTATGGAGTAAATACCTAATGTGGGCACATACAAGGTAAAAAATGAAAGCACATACTGTATCTTTATGCTGTGTGCATCTTTACATTGGTTCTTTACCTACTTTCTGATGAACCTGTAGAGTATTGCTTGTAGGACATTGCACTTACTATAAGACCCCTTTTACACCAGAAGTTTTTCAGGCGCTTTACCGCTAAAAGCCTTTAAAGTGCCTGAAAAACTCCCCAATCCACCTCCGTGTGAAAGCCTGAGTGCTTTCACACTGGGGTGGTGCCCTTGCAGAACGGTAAAAAAAATTCCTGCAAGCCGCATCTTTGGGGCGGTGTGGGAGTGGTGTATACAGCACTCCTCTACAACCCCTTGCAAACAATGGGGCAGCGCTTCCACTAGCTGGCACTTTTAAGCCCTTGTGGGAGGGTTAAAAGCACACCGCTGCCGCCCAAATAGCGGCGCCAAAGCACCGCTAAAAGCGCTGCAAATTAGCTGTGTTTTACCGCTAATGCTCGGGTGGTGGCACTGGTGTGAAAGTACCCTAATAGATCCACAAGATAGCTAATGTAAACTTCATGCTGTTTACTGACCGACTCCTAGTTTATAGTACAGCGGCTCCAGTTGATGCGGAGTTCTTCCCAAAAGTGAAGCTTCCGATGGTTGGATTCCCCCCCCCCCCCCCCCCCACCTCAAGTGTCACATTTGGCACCTTTCAGGGGAGAGGGGGAAGAGGACACAGGTGTCCTTTTCCACACGTCCGGGAGCTCGGGCCGGCGGCCGCTGACGTCAGCAGCCCGGCTCCCTCCCCCCTCCTCGCTCTGCTACTGGCCGCCTTGCCAATAGCAGAGCACATTGGAGCCTCGTGCATGCGCAGTAAGGTGCACGGCGTGAAGCTGTAATGCTACACTGCCGGTTTCCCTTACCCGCAATGGACGCGGCTGCACCCGACCCCCGATCCGAAGATCGGCGGCAGGTGCCGACAACGCTGGACTCCAGGACAGGTAAGTGTCCTATTTATTAAGTCAGCAGCTACTGTATGTGTATTTTTTTTTGTTTCAGGCAGACCTCCGCTTTAAGTTCAGGTTACCTCCTGCTAAATTCTTGCTTTGTCTTTTAAAGGTCCTTCTCTGAAGCCATTACAACATGTTTTCTGTTCATCAAAGCCTGTAGCATGACCTTTTGTGTTCTTGTTTATACCGTACACATACTTTGATTGTAGATGGGTATTTTTTTTTTTTTTGTTAATATGGAACACTTCTAAGCTGTGTAGATGTCTCGTATAGGGTTTTGTGTTGCTGTGCCACAGCTGCACTTTCCTGATTCCACTGAAGTTTAATAGAAGAATTCACACATACAGTGATTGGTATTAGGTTGAAGAAAGTTAGAAGGGTTAGAATGAAAAAGGCAAAGTGTAAGTACACCTTCTCAGAGAAAATGAAATTCCTGCCATACTTGCCTCTGAGGGTCATGAGCATGGATTTAAAATCCCAGCTCCCCCCCCCCCCCCCCTCCTTTCTGTAAGGCTTCTGGGACAGATCAGGGCGATTCTAATTGGTCAGCACTAGCTTGTGATAAATTTGACCAATTTAGAATTGCTCTGATCCATCCTCGAAGCCCTACAGAAACGAAGGGGAAGAAGAGTAGGGATTTTAAATAACTGGAGTGCTACACTTGCTGCGTGGGCACTGATAGCTCCTCATCCACGAAGGTAAGCACAGTGTGGATGGTTGTGGTGTGGGGGTGGGTCATCTTTTAGTTTTTTCTGAAAAGGTGAACTAACCCTTTAAATACCATTTTTCTTTTAGATCCCTATTGGGTCATTAGTGATATCTAAAAATAGGTTAAAGCATAACCAAATCCAAGAACAAAAGTTTAGTATATGTAGCTTGCCAGTCCTTGGACTTGTGGCTGCATGTTGCTGCTCCTGCCATAGTAAATTTCCCTCCGCAGTTTCTTAATTCTGCAAATGTGTCCTTTCATCCCCGATTAATTGGAGATAAACAAAGCCCAGCCTGGGTACCAAAAAAGGCACCCTCACATATATGCTGTAAGGAAAGTGAGTGTAGCTACCTGGGACAGGAAGTGTTATTTTCAGCATTACCAGGTTAAAATAACAAGGGGGAGAGGTCAAACAAGTGTGTGTATACATTGCCTTGAAAAAATATTCATACCCCTTGAGATGTTCTACATTTTGTCATGTTACAGCCAAAAACGTAAATGTATTTTATTGGGATTTTATGTGATAAACCAACACAAAGTGGCACGTAATTGTGAAGTGGAAGGAAAATGGTAAATTGTTTTCCAAATGTTTTACAAATATCTGAAAAGTGTGGTGTGCATTTGTATTCAGCCCCCTTTATTCTGATACCCTTAACTAAAATCTAATGGAACCAATTGCCTTCAGAAGTCACCTAATTAGTAAATGGAGTCCACCTGTATGTAATTTAATCTCAGTATAAATACAGCTGTTCTGCGAAGCCCTCAGAGGTTTGTTAGAGAACCTTAGTGAACAAACCGCATTATGAAGACCAAGGAACACACCAGACAAGTCAGAGATTAAGTTGTGGAGAAGTTTAAAGCAGGATTAGGTTATAAAAAAAGAAATATCCCAAGCTTTGAGAATCTCACAGAGCACTGTTCAATCCATCATCCAAAAATGAAAAGAGTGTGGTACAAGTGCAAATCTACCAAGACATGGCCATCCACCTAAACTGACAAGATCATTAATCAGAGAAACAGCCAAGAGGCCCATTGTAACTGGAGGAGCTGCAGAGATCCACAGCTCAGGTGGGAGAATCTGTCCACAGGACAACTATTAGTCGTGCACTCCACAAATCTGGCTTTGATGGAAGAGTGGCAAGAAGAAAGCCTTTGTTGAAAGAGAGCCTTAAGATGTCCCGTTTGCAGTTTGTGAGAAGCCATGTGGGAGACACAGCAAACGTGGAAGAAGGTGCTCTGGTCAGGTGAGACCAATACAGGTGGTCCCCTACTTACAAACATCCGACTTACAAACGACTCCTACTTACAAACGGAGGGGGACAACAGGAAGTGAGAGGTAATCTCCCCCTAGGAAGGGAAATTTGCTTCTGTAAGAGTTATGGGAAAAACGTGTCTCCGCTGATGCTTTAGCATCAATCCTTGTTTCCACAACAACCCAAATTTTTAAAAATCCAATTATCATTGGGGCAGGAAGTGAGGGGAAATCTTCCGAACAGAAACATAGACAGCAAAACAAATATTACAGGTGTATTAACCCTTCCCTATGCTATCCAAAAAGCTTAAAATTTTTTTTTTTTGGCTGAAACTACACTTAAAAATGTACCCGTTCCGACTTACAAACAAATTCAACTTAAGAACAAACCTACAGTCCCTATCTCGTTTGTAACCCGGGGACCGCCTGTATTGCACTTTTTGGCCTAAAGGCAAAATGCTATGTGTGGTGGAAAACTAACACTGGGGTGGAGGTTCACCTTCCAGCAGGACAACAACCCTAAGCCTACAGCTAGAGCTACAATGGAATGGTTTAGATCAAAGCATATGCATGTGTTAGAATGGCCCAGTCAAAGTCCAGACCTAAATCCAATTGAGAATCTGTGGCAAGACTTGAAAATTACTATTCATAGATGCTCTCCATCCAATCTGACAGAGCTTGAGCTATTTTGCAAAGAAGAAAAATTTCACTCCTAGATGTGCAAAGCTGGTAGAGACATCCCCCAAAAGACTTGCAGCTGTAAAAGGTGGTTTTTACAAAGTATTGACTCAGGGGGGCTGAATACAAATGCATGCCACACTTTTCACGTTTATTTGTAAAAAAAAAAAAATTGAAAACCATTTATCATTTTCCTTCCACTTCACAATTATGTGCCACTTTGTGTTGGTCTATCACATAAAATCGCAATAAAATACATTTACATTTTTGGTTGTAATGTGACAAAATGTGGAAAATTTCAAGGGGTATAAATACTTTTTCAAGACACTGTACTATAATGTATGTGTGTTTGTATGTATAAATATAGCCAACTCTTCCAATTGGAACAGGAAACTTCCCGCCAAAAACATCACCAAACCTGGTAGATGTCTCTACTCAGGAATTTCATTTGCATTCCTCCACCCACCCCCTTTGCCTCACCTTTCTCGATGATGAGACTCCCATCCATCCTTACCCCCAGTCCCATCCTCCTTTATTGGCAGGGAGAGGTCTGGGCGCACTCCCTTTTCAGTGCCTGGTGAAGGCCAGTACTGGGAGGGGACTTACCCCCTTGGTGGACTGGCATGGGTTGGTGTGGCTACCTTCTGGCACTAGTAATGGAAAGTCACTGCTGTGTATGCTGCAGGCTAAGTTCACTTGACCAGCACCTCTGGGCGACAAGTCCAGGTGAAAGGGAGAAATCCACACTAAACCACATGAATAGAAGAATCTTCCCTACCGGGTATTGAATACTGACAGTCGCTGCTCCTGAAATTCGAGCAGTGTATGGCCATTAGAACTCCCTTGATGTACAGTATGTGGGATTTGAGTAAAGGCCAAGTTTAAGAAGCTGCTCTCTCAGGGCTCCAGCATAAGACATTGCTGCTATGACAGTGGTTGTGTTGGGCATGTGGAAGGAGCATGTCTAAACCTGCCTGTACCCAGAGCAGACAGAGGGCTGGATCAGACCAGGTCTGAGTGTAATAAACGGTCCAGCCAGGACTGGCAAGTTGTACCTGGCTAAAAGCACAGGGCTTGTTTAATAGCCAGGGGGCTGGAAACTTGTTTGAGCAATATAAGTTTCTAAAAGGTATTGGAAACCTCCTAAATGACCAGTATGGTCTGCCTTGGTATAAGGGTGTTGCCAAGTTGTGTTTTTTTTTTTTTTTCCTCTTCTTGGTAGAGGATCCTTCTTCTTAAGGCCACACTCAGTGTCTTTTTTGCCATGGGGTGAATGGCAAGGGCAGTAATCTACAGATTCCTGCTGCTGTGTTTGACAGGTTGCCAGCAGCTACAGTTATTGCAAGGCTTGGTGTTAGACAAACGCAATATTATAGACCCTTCATTTTCAGCAGATGTATGAAAGCATGGCCCTGAAGGGTCAAGAGTAAGTTTTAAATGTGAAGATTATAGTATGGTAATATTAAGGTGTTCAAGCAGTTTAATGCACTGGGGAGAAGAGAAATGGAATTGTAGCTAGAAAGAAATCGAGGGACAAGACGGGGGTTCTTCACTATTGGAATTATAGCTTTTGGATTTTAAGTGGTAGTTAAGTTTGCGTTGTGATTTTTGCCTACAGTAAGAGTAATGTAAAGCTTACCTGTATGTGAAATCAATATCTCCCTTCAGAGTTCTGTGCTATGGCCGTGACTTCCGTGCCCATGTGCAACAGTGACGTCATCGCAGCTCAGCCATTCAAGCTGCCGGAGCCCATGAACCTAGAACAGTGGTTCTCAACTCTGTCCTCGTACCCCCAACAGGGGAAGTTTGCAGGTTTTCCTTTATCTTGCACAGGTGCTTTAAATCCGAGTCAATGGCTTGGTATTTTGGACAGATCTTTTATCTAAGAGAAATTCCCAAAACATAGCCTGTTGGGGGTACTTGAGGAGAGGGTTGCAGGGAAAAATGTGTTAGGTTGCATTCTTCCTCTGAGAACTAATTGATAGAATAAGCACAGTGAAATCTTATAGGAGAAACCTTACCCAGAGAGGACAGTAAAGCTGTTCTATAAAAGAGGCAATGAAAGAGAGGGGGGATTTGTGGGTCAAAAGATGCCTCCATCCCTAATTGACAAGAGCTAAGAGAGGGGTTGGGACATTAAATGAGGCAAGCAATTTGGAAAGCACATGACCACTGAAGATCTATGTACAAACCTGGTTTTGTTTATTGTCCCATATATCCATAAAGTAGCATACACAACGAATGTGGATGCAGACGATAAATTCATATACAGTTGTGCTCATAAGTTTACATACCCTGGCAGAATTTTTTGGCCATTTTTCAGAGAATATGAATAACACAAAAACATTTCTTTCACTTATGGTTAGTGTTTGGCTGAAGTCATTTATTATCAATCAACTGTGTTTACTCTTTTTAAATCATAATGACAACAGAAACTACCCAAATGACCCTGATCAAAAGTTTACATACCCCAGTCCTTAATACCGTGCATTGCCCCCTTTAACATCAATGACTGCTTGAAGTCTTTTGTGGATGCAGCTCTTAAAATGGCCATTGCTCTCCTGTCCTCCCTGCGTCGGGGTCCCGGTGTCCCCGCCACTTCCGGGAGCTGCGATGCGTGCTTGGGGGGGGGGCCCCCCTCCTCCCCCGCCCTTCCAGGCGCCTGGGGGTGGGAGCGGTGCCTCTGACCACGCGTCGGCGTCATGCCCCACGGCTGGTTGAGTGGCATCTGGCTGACGCCACGCCTCAGCACGTTGGCTTCTCTCTGGCAGTTCCAGTGAGGAGATGTCTATCGTACTGTGGAGCGGCCTTAGGCCGCCCAGGTATTGGTAGCACTCCTCCCCATGGACGCCCACGTGATGCTGGGGGCGTTCCCGCGGCTCCATGCCAGCACATAAAGGGCTCTTCCTTCTATCTCTTCCCTCATTTTTTTTCCTTCACTCTCTGGCACCAGCAATTTCCTTCCTGATCCATGGACCTCCCTTCACCCAGGTAGGTCCTCCTTTGGCACCCCCCTTTGAGCACCACCATATTTTTCCAACTTAGTCTTGTTCATCGCCCAGCACTCGGTGTACTTCCCCCTGTCACTTTCCTCTTGGTTCACGGTGCCCCATTTTCACATTTTTCATTTTTTCTTCATTCTTTTTTCACTTTTTCTTGAAGCACCTGGCTGTCTTTTCTTCCTTTTTGGAGGTCACTCCTATTTTTCTCAGTCCCCACTTTTGTGCTGATTTGCAGGCTGTGGCTGTTCGCCCCCTCAGCTCCCGGTGTGACGTGTTTGCTGGGCCCCGGGCCCTTGTTCTGCTGCACGGACCATGCAGGTGGCCACTCCTGGTGCCATGGATGTCAGGTTAGGTGTCCCCCAAGTTTTCTTCATTTTTCAGTCCCTTTCCTTATTTATGTTTTGACCATCAATTTTTACGGTAAAACAATTTTTTATTCACAGATGTACCTGATGCCTGTTCTATTGGCTCCTGACGAGTGGCACAGGCCACGAAACGCGTAGAGCCCATCACCATATATTTACATTGCATATACTCTATTGTACCTTATGGGTCTAACCATGTCGGGGACGTACCAAGTTGTCTCAATGTCTGTATTACCATTGTATCGGAACACTGTTCACTATGTATTATGGACTTTGCATTGTTTTACTGCTGTACTGCTGATTAATAAAATACTTTTTACTTACAACCCCCAGCCGTCCTGCCTCATATAAAGTCCCAAACCTTCCTTTTCCCCTAATGATTTTTCAGGGATGGAGCTACAGTTCCTTACTGGATCAGACCTCATCTAAAGTCCCATCCATGTGGTTAATGGTTTTTAATTTTAACTTTGCTGTTCTCAATCAGGGATGGAGACGGACGGCTGACCTATTTTTACCCCCCTGTGCTCTTGCATACTTATGCATAAATGAGCTCACCATGCTCATTGAGCCAGTCATTTTTTGGGGGTATTTTTACCTAAGCATTTTCATTCCAACCCACTATTCAGTGCCCAATTGGGGCCCCCCTTGGCATCTCTGGGGCCAGGGGCTTTGCTCTCCTGTCCTCCGTGCGTCCCGGTGTCCCCGCCACTTCCGGGAGCTTCCTTTTCTCCTTCCTTTTTCTCCCAATGACAGCTTGAAGTCTTTTGTGGATGCGGCTCTTAAAATGGCCATTGCTAGAAATGCTAGGGAGTGTATTTCAAATACACAGCATCGATCTGTGGGGCATCCTCAAATGGAAGGTGGAGGAGCGCAAGGTCTCTAACATCCACTAACTCCGTGATGTCGTCGTGGAAGAGGACTCCAGTTTCAACCTGTGATGCTCTGGTGAACTCCATGCCCAAGAGGGTTAAGGCAGTGCTGGTGTCAATGACCATTCACTGTATAGTGTGGTTGGAGTCCTGTCTTCTTTGGAGCATTGGGGTTGGCATATCTATATATCTATCTCTATATTGTGACAGTATGCGAGGCAAAGTGGTAGGTGGATGCTACCTGTCACCTTGTATGCGTTCATTTGGACAGGATTAAACGGAGTCCGGTCCAGATTTTACCAGCCACTGTGGCAGGGCTGGTTCCGGTCCAGAGTTTGTGGTCCACTGGGGTCCACCAGCAGGTGGCTTAAATAACCAGCAAGAGAACACACTTTAGCTCTAACCTGGAACTCAGAGGGGCATCTGAGGGAGCTCTGTGTCTGTTTGGATTTTAAAAAGACCAGGCTTGCATTTTGGCTTGGGTTTTTGTGCGTGTTGGGGGGGGGGGGCTAGCCCCATACCGTCTGTTTTTTATGGGGTTTTTTTTTTTATAAATAAACCTGGCAAGCCGCTAGATTTTAAAGAAAGTTGCCTGTATGCTGACTATTTTCCTCAGGAAAGATAATCCATAATGAGTGATCCCAAAGCAGAATAAGGGAAAGCAAAGAAGGATTGAAGCAGAAATAGCTGCCAGATTGGTTTATTGTGAAGAGGGGTAATAGAGGAAGAGTATGACACAAAGGATGATACGGAAGACTAACATTGCCAATACCTTAGGTCACTTTGTGAAGGACCTGTTCCCGAAGCGTGCACCGTATGCTGAAAGACCAGACCAAACAGTGAAAGTCAATTCCTAAAAAGGGAGTACAAAAATACTCTTCTGTAGCCACTGATAGCCACCAACGTCACGCAGGCAAGTGAATAGAGGGAGGACGCCATCACCTGAGCAGAATTAACAGGCGATTGGCGCCAAAATCACTCCCTCGTGGAACTGCCTGTGGGCAACAGTTTGCCAGCACTGTGAGGCAAGGCAAGTAAGACGCCGATACTGTGGTGGTCTTTGTGTACATGAGCTGGTCCTGGAGCTGATGAGGGAAGATTGGGTCATAAGTTTCAAGGTTGTGGTTGAAATGCTTTGAATGGCATATACAGAGAGCAGTCGGGTGTGCATTCATATCCAATAGGTTACTCCTTCCTCCCCATGTGTTTTTGAAGCTCCGCCCACATGGCCATGTCATTCATTCAGTTTCCTGTGAATGAATAACTACAATTACTGCCAGCCATTGCGGTTAAAGTGGTTGTCAACCTGTGACAACCACTTTAACCTAAAGGTAAGCCTATAATAAGGCTTGCGTGTAGGTGCCCTGAATATCTCCTAAACCTGCACGGTTTAGGAGATATACAGTGTAATGGATGTGCCAACGTCATTTCGGCACATGATGGGTGAAGGAACGGCCTCCGTGACATTTCTTCACTGAGATTGTGCCGTGACTGGCGGCTCCCGCCTGCATGCGTGGGAGTGATGTCACGCGACTCCGGCCAGTCACAGAGCCGGAGTCGCGGCTCCGGAAGGACGCTGCCTGCACAAGGGACATCGCAGTCTTCGTTTGCAGATAAGTGACACCTAATGGGCTAATATGCGATGCATAGTAGCCCATTATGCTTCTGCTTTGCAGGGGAATATAGAGGAAGTAAACCCCATCAGGGTTTACTTCCTCTTTAATGGCTTTTAGTTCTCAATGAACGACGAAGGTGCTGATGAGTGTGCTCGTAATCCATTAATCTTCCTGCTATTAGGTAACTGCCTGTCCATATGAGGTACGACCAGACAGCTATCCGGAGGGTCTGCAGGAGCCTGAGATTGCACCCGCAATCTGCTGATTGCAGGTGCAATGCTCTGCAGGCTCCTTAGAAAAAAAAAATAATAAATGCACATTTTTAAACCTGCAAAAAGTGCATTTTTTTTTTCAAAAGGAACTTATGCTTTTAAAGTGGAACATTGACTATTTGTAATCCTTATGCTGCTAGCATTAGTAAATGGATAGGAAGGTATATTCTATTTTCTTGTTCTAACCTTTTATCCATTTCTTCAGTTACCTCCTGGTGTCCATGTCTAGGCAAATGTCATACATCCCAGGAGTCTTCAGGAGGGGCTTTCTCAGCCAAACACCCTCCTGCCTGCATGCCTGAGCTAAGGGCAGGTGGATTCCAGGAAGTAAATACTACATGAATCCTCTTCATGTGCTCAATCCTCTGCCCTTAAAATGGCCATTGCTAGAAATGCTAGGGAGTGTATTTCAAAGTGCTTTCCCAGAAAAATTAAGCATGGAGATATTGATGGAGTCCGCTTTGAATACTTAAAGCGGATTCCTCGCCCAACCCCTCCAAAATTTTAAGTCAGTAGCTACACATACTGACTTTTAATATTGGGACACTTGCCTGTCCTGGAATCCAGCCATGTTGGCACGTCAGCCGATATTGCTGTCGGGTGCCGCCGCCACCATTGACGGTAAGGGAACCCGGCAGTAAAGCCTTGCGGCGGGAGTAGGGAAAAAATGTTAGTGGCCTCCACCTGTAAAATCATTTCCATTTTTGGAGGTCGTCTCCTTACCCTCTCTGCATTAACAACCCCCTCTGCTACTTAACTTGACCATATCAATATCCCATGAGTTTAATTGACTTGATGCTATACTCTGATTTAAATAGTGTTCCTTTAATTTTTTTCAAACCGTGTATTTTTATGTCCAAGTGGCTGTTATTTTATAAGGTAGAAAACTTTATGTATATTAACCCTTACCCAGCCCTGGATTTCATGCTCAGGGAACTCTAAGGTCTATTGCACACTGCTGATTGAAAACACTTAGTTTTCATCCATGCAGGCTTTTTATTTTTAACTGAATTAAAGTGGTTGTCAACCTGTGACAACCACTTTAACCTACAGATAAGCCTAGAATAAGGCTTACCTGTAGGTGCCCTGCATATCTCCCAAACATGCACGGTTCAGGAGATATGTAGTGTTCTGCATGTGCCGACGTTATTTTGCGTCACATGCGCAGTGAAGAAACGGCCTCAGTGCCGTTTCTCCACTGACCCTGTGCTGTGACAGATGGCTCCCGCGCACGTGAACGTCACGCGACTCTGGCCAGTCACAGTGCCGGAGTCGCGGCCTTCGAAGGCAGAGGGGCAGAAGATGGATGCGGCCTTGAGCGGGGACAGCGCTGGACGTCGCAGGCTTCATTTCCAGGTAAGTGGCACATAATGGGCTACTATGCGATGCATAGTAGCTCATTATGCTTCTACTTTACAGGGTTATATTGAGGAAGTAATCCCAATCTGGGTTTACTTCCTCTTTAAATGCAGCTCATTGTTTTCAATGTGTCTATAAACACAGGCCCATAAACATGCTCTACGTATTGATCATTTAAAAACAAATGGTCAGTATTTTTGCGAGTATACACCCAAATATGTGCAAATGCTACACTTCCTGCTTGTGTGTGCATACTCCTAAATACCTGCAAGTGATATACAGCCCATCCTGGTGTTTGTTGTCTGATGCTCATACATCAGTAGTGTGCAAGAGGCCTTAACATGAAAACTGCAGTCTTGTTACCTTGTATATTGTGCTATCAAATACAACAGAAGGTACTAATTTTCTCCTAAGTATTTCTTCCTTAATGATTCTCCTGAAGTGGCTGTATGTAGGTTATACTGCGTGGGTGCAGTTCAATAAAGAAAATGCTATAGTGGCATATAATCTAGTACATATAATACAAAATCTATGGTTAATTCTGATCACATTAGTCATTGTGTGTGGCAGAGGGACAGCAGTAAAGACACACATCCTACGCATATTGAAGGAGAAACTTATCAATCGCAGCGTGTGTGAGTCACATCTAGCAGTTTATTTTGGAGTCACTCATGCTGTTTTGAAGCTTATCTTTTTACTCTGCGACTAATACAAGCTGAAATACGCTTTAAAACGAGGATACACCATCTTTTCCTTGGAGCTGAACCGAGGCATGGAATTCATCTGAAGTAGCTGCTGGAATTTCTGGGGCAGCATTACATAACCTTGTACTTTCCAGCAGATCTGCAATCTCTTCCTGGCTTGCTCCTTCTCTTTTTTTTTTTTTTTTTTTTTCCCCTAAACCCTGCAATGCAACAAAACAAGACTGGAGAAAATGCTGTGTACAATCCTGAGAAAGCAATGCGTTTTCAGTCCCTCCTGTCACTACCACAAACCTTTCTAACCTTTCCATTTACAAATTCTTTGCAAGTTGTTTTAATTTTTTAACAATGAATTGCAGATCATTTATGTCTGTATTTAAAGGAGAGCAGGGATGCTGCTGTTTATTTTTTGAAGATTATGGCTACTGTACGCATGGATTTGTCACTTAGCCTGGGCTCATACTAAATACGGTGCGGATTCGGCACCGCATTTAGGCTCCATGCACACTGGACGCTCTATATAGTCGTTTTGGATGCCGGATTTTTGGCAGAAAAACGCTGCTTTCAAAACAAGCTTTTATCAGCGTTTTGTAGTAGCGTTTATCGGCGTCTGCTTTTTTGAGCATTTTTCTTTTAACTTCATTAGCTTTTATTGACTACAAGAAACGCTGGACGCCAATAAACAGCCATTTCGTGGCATTTGAGCGTTTATCGGCGTCCAGCAGTTTTTGTGGCCAGAACGACGACTCTTGAACGCCAATTCAGGGTGTTCAGATAACAGCCCAAAAACGCCACTGCTGTTAAACGACAATAAACGTCCATGTGTGCATGGACACATAGGATAACATAAAGGGGCGTTCTTGGGCTGTTAAAAAAAAATGCCCACACCACCATAAATGGTCGTTTATCAGCTTCAGTGTGCATGGAGCCTAAAACCGCAACCCGTCCATGCAAACCGATTGCAGAGTATATGTTAACAACACCCCGCAATCGGTTTGCAAAATGTAGCATGATTTGCAGAATCAGATTGCATGGGTGCGAACGCCCATGCTATCTGATTCTGGTGCAGACAAAAAAAGGTCCTGCACCAATTTGGTGTGAATGCGGTGAGATTTGCGCTATACAAAAGCATGGTTCAAATCGCACCCCAGAGACCCCGCAATGTGCAAAGGAATGTGCTACGATTTCCTCTGGGAAATGCATGCTTGTGCCCTGTGAACCCGAGCTTAGTGGTGACTTTACTGTGCCGCCTACAGTAACTGCAAATCGTAAGCTTAACGGCTACATTTCTGCCAGAAAATGTTATGGCCTAAAACTAGAAAGTTGATCGTCTGAAGATTCTTGTTTATTCAGATAATATAGCTAATAGTGGCCACAGTTCAACTGGAATTGTTCTTCAAATAATAGTATTCATAACATGCACTGATTGCCAATCATCATCATTATTATTATTTTTTTTTATCAGCCCAAGTTCATCATTATTTTACAGGATTTATGTCGCACCAACCATTTTATGCAGTACTTTGCATTATAAATGGTGTATCTGATTTGTCCTTGGGTACAGGCAAAAGACTGTATTTTCAGTGGAAATCTATTGTGGTGACTGCTTCACATTAAACTTTGGTAAACATGGGCTAATGAAACTTTATTTTTAGGAAAATTCTGTCGCCTCTGGCTTTATAAAAGCACTTCTAGAACCTCTGGTAGCTAGTTCTGATATTTTGCTTGACTTGGAGACGTTCTGTCACTGCTGTGAAGGGATGGGAGGCAAACCTCTGAAGTCTCTTACTGCAAGCACTTAGAGGTGCCTGCAGTTAGAGACATACCTGTAGCGACCTAAGAAAACTTCTTGTGATTACTGCTCATGTAGCTTTTTTGATGTGTTAATCTCAGACCCTTCAGATAGTGTAGGAGCTTACCACTGAACCCTGCTCCCACACATTTCTACTATCCCACTATTACATTGGGCAGTCTTAGTGGCCTATAGAAGTGTGCAGAATGTAGGAAGGAGATGGGTAAACATTGGCATCATCAGGCCTGCCTGCCTCAGATCAGCCTGAGGCTTTGCTGCGACAGGACGTTTTAGGAGATTGGTGCAGGTATGTGCAATTCCAGGTTCCTGCCATTTCTATCTGCAGCAGTTCCCCTTCCCCTCAGTGTAACATAAAATCCAATTTGTAAAATTAACTGGCTAGGCTTAGGACCGGAACCTAGGGTGCATGTCGGTGCTGCCGGTAAAATTCGGGTGGGGGTGTCCCAGTGTGATGCAGTAGCCCCTAAAACTTTTCAGAAAGTCAGTCAGTTGTAAGACTACGCTGCATCCCCCAGTGCAAAGTCTTCTCAACTTGGCTTTTTTGAGAGCTTCGATGTTCCTAGGCCAGTCTAGATTCCTAGTCATGAGATTGTCTTGTGTGGTGTGGCATTTGTGACAGATTGGTTTTAAAGAAATACATGCACTGAGATGAATGTTGACTGCCATTGGTGACCTATGCTTTAAATACCAAGTTGCTTGGCAGTCCCTGGCTTCAATATCTGTTTTCAGGTTAGAAAGTCAGTGATACCTGAACTCCCAACTTGCATACTTGTTACAGGTGTGCCTCAGTATTATTGGATCGTTATTTGGTTCTATGTATATTGGCCATGTGAGACTGTTACTTTGCTTTTTCTTGTTTTATACATCAATAAAACTTTCGTGGGGAAAACTAAAGCCATTGGATCAGCATGACAGTTGGTCCGCTATAATTTTCAAGCAAAGGCTAGCAGTCCCAGCCTCCATAGTAACTTGGTTACCTTAGAAAACATGTCCACTTACAATAGAAAGAACAATGAATTTGTCCTGCAAAAGACCTCTTGTACTTCCCACTTCCCCTACTTTCCAGGGCTGCAGCCTCTGTCAATATCTTCAGCATTCAACACTTCTGTGAGTGTCCAATGCCAGTGTCCTCTGTGTCGTGCTGTTTGGAGTTCTGCAGGTCCAGGTCAGAAGATTGAACTGCAGGCGGGAGGGGGGGAGCGGACATCTGACACTTGAGAAGTCTGTACAGTCGATGACTTCACAATCTTGGTTGCTGTTAACATTCAATTTTGAAATGAATGGACTTTCCTGAACAAAAACCACATAGATTGTTAGAAATTCATTCTTTCAAGAGAAATTTTTCCATCCTGCTCCTTCAAATTTTCTCGCCGCTGTGGTTTAAAATGAATTTTTCAGCTGCGACACTCTGCAGGCCTCATCGTCCACATCCACCTGCGACTCCCTTTCCCTCAATGGGTCCACATCTGCCTGTTAGCAGCCCGCAGAGTCCTCATGCAAGCCTGGATACACCCCACTCTGCCTCAAATTACATCAGTGAAACAAGTGCTTCAAACCCTTCTTCTCATGGAGAAATTGGACACCATCACTCAAAACTTTGAGTCTGGGTTCACACTAGAACACGCAGCGGCTCACAGCAGGGGTCCGGGTGCGTCTTGATTCACCAATTCAGGCCTGATTTCAGCCCGGATTTTGAATCTGAATTCAGACCTGAAACGGACCAAAAGTAGTGCAGCGTTTTTGTACAAAATGCTCCGGACCTGCTGTGGAGATTTGTGAACCGGCTCCATAGACAGATGGTCAAAATCTCCTGCTATTGCAAATTGGATGTGGGGAACAAGCATCCAATTCACAATGTTGTGAACCCAGCCTAAGCCTTTAAAGCGGAGTTCCACCCAGTTAAAAGTCAGTGGCCTTGTGAATGGCCGGCGTATCTTCTAGGACCTGTGACATGTCCCAGAAGATCGCCAAGAGGGGAGAGTGGGGGGGGAGGTGAACTTCCTTCCGCAGCTGCGGCTCTAGGGGAGGAAGTGGACCTGGGACCCTGTAAAAACAGGGTCCCCAGTCCACCCCCAAAAAAATGACATGCCAATTGTGGCATGCCAGGGGGTCACCTTCCTTTTTACAGCGGAAGTTCCGCTTTTGGGTGCAACTCCGCTTTACAGCGTCTTATTGCCAGATGGCGCTGTTACATAGAGCGCTCCTTTTCTCCAGTAGATGCCTCTCTACTCATGAAGCCCTTCCATTTCTTGAACTGGTATCTACGTGCAGACCTCGCCAACACACTAGGCAAACTTAGAATCAAAGATACCTCTCCCCCCTCAGACCCATCTTGACCCTCCCCCTAGACATTCCAATTGCTCTATTTGATCCATAATTGCCTTTTTAATGTATGTATATCTGCAACCTTTCCATTATCCGGTCATTGTGTATTCCACTAGCTCCTCAGGTAGTTACTTTAGTGGAATCTGTGTTTAGTCACCTAAATCTTACCAGATACTCTGTATTTCAGCTATTATACAAATATTAAGGTTTACGTGTCAGTTCTATAGTTTAATATTGTGAAGGCTTTGTTATTTGCCCGTTCGCATTCGTGAACTTCTTATTCTTGCTAATGGCATTTTTATACTTTTATGTTAACTCTTCAATAAACTTATTTTTTTTTAAAAAAAAGAGAATTTTCACCCCACTAATGGTTAGAAAATTGAACGAACAATCTTAAAATGAAAAATTTCTAACGAAATTCTACTAGTGTATGACCAACTTGACAGAGGCTGCAGTGCTGGATCGGGAGAAGGTAAAAGACCTGGGCTGTCAGAGTATTGTAGCTCTGGTTTTGCAGGACATTTTCATCTTAATTTCTGTATAAACTGACAGGGTTGCACAATAACTTCTTGCGGTTTAAAAAACTTTTGAAATCCCCTTATACTTTACAGTAAATATTTTATTCCCTATCCCATATACAAAAGACCTTTGGCTAGTAGCCTTGCAGACTAAATTATGTGACTGTATAGATGTGGGTGGCTAACAACGTGCATTTTCTCTGTTGCAGTTTATAATCTTAAGGATGCCACCTTTTTATGTCTGTTTCCATTTGCAAAAGCTTTGTGCTGCTAATGTTGGGTTTCATTTCATATTTAACATGTTGTTTTTTTGTTTTTTTTTTCTTTTACATGCAGCTGGCTCATTGCAATATTGTCTCAGGTTAATCCTTTGTTTGGACCGCAGCTATCTACAGAAGTCATTTATTACTTGAAAAACCACTGGCCTTAAATCTGTTTCCCCGTGAGCTCAGGTAAAAAAAAAGTTAATTGAAAGAAATCTAGTCTCTTTAGAAAACTTGAAGCTGGTATCTAAGTCGTGGAGTTAAAGTGTGTGTTTGTGTGTTTTTTTTTTTTTTTTGTGTTCACTGTGTACATTATTATATTATAAATCTGGGGTCAATTCACTAAGAGCCTGTTGACACTGACAAGTTGCGCTCCATGCATTGCAATGGAACCGTTCTAATAAAAGCGACTCAAGTCGCTCAGACTTAGAAAAAGGTTCCTGTACTACTTTTGGGGCGACTTGCATTGACTTCTATACAGAAGTCGTTTGCAAGCCGCACTAAAGTTGCGCTGTGCGGGGTCACACAGAGTCGCGCCCTGTAAGTCAGTGTGAACCGGCTCTTAAAGTGGTTGTCAACCCGTGACAACCACTTTAACCTACAGGTAAGCCTATAATAAGGCTTACATGTAGGTGCCCTGCATATCTCCTGAACCTGCACGGTTTAGGAGATATGCAGTGTAGTGCTGATGCCGACGTCATTTCGGCACATGCGCAGTGAGGAAACAGCCTCTGCGCCGTTCCTTCACTGAGATTGTGCCATGACTGGCAGCGCACGCGCGGGAGTGATGGTCCCTTCTGGGACAAGGGACCATCGCTGGACGTCACAGGCTTTGTTTGCATGTAAGTGGCACATAATGGGCTACTATGCAATGCATACATTGTTTCTACTTTGCAGGGGAAAATAGAGAGAGTAAAAACCTTTTGGGGTTTACTTCCTCTTTAAGGATTCCGCATGCGGTATGAAGGTCATTTTGCTCCTTTTTTTTGGAAATCTCGAATGAGATAGTCAATTGATCAAAGTAAAATCATCTAATGTGAGGTAAATACCGCCAAAAAAACTCCCAAAAAAAAACGTGTTCAAGTCTATTCACTGAAGAACATACACATTTGTTATTTATCACCTGGCAGAAGGCAGTCAGTATTTTAGCAATGTAAAAAATTACAATAAGGCTCCATGCACACTGTATCTGATAAACGACCGTTTTCGGACGTTTTGGCGTTTTTTTTTTTAGCAGCCCAAAAACGCCACTATGTTATCCTATGTGTCCATGCACACATGGACGTTAATTGTTTATCAGCATTGGCGTTTTTGGGCTGTTATCTGAACGCCCTGAATTGGCGTTCAAAAGTCGTTCTTTTGACCACAAAAAACGCCGGACGCCGCTAAACGCTCATAAACGCCGGTAAACGGCTGTTTATTGGCGTCCTGCGTTTTTTGCAGTCAATGGAAGCTAATGAAGAAAGGGAAAAAAAAAAAACACCCAAAAACGCTGACGCCGATAAACGCTGCATACAAAATGCTGCAAAAGAATGTTTTGTAAGCAGCGTCTCCTGCCTGATGCGGAGAGAGCCCAGATAGCGTCCAGTGTGCATGGAGCCTAATGCCCCGTACACACGATCCGAAAATCGGTTGACAGATCGTCCGTTTTTTTTTTTTTTTTTTGCATGCTAATCTCAGATCGAATCGGAAGAGTTTACTATAGTCACGAAAATTCTCGCACGACAGAATAAAAAATCGAAAGCGATGTGATGTTTTGCAGTGTATTTGTATTGCATTTTTGAACGACAGCTGTACTGATGAAACGAAAATCGTACGATCGGGCACCGTGCGAGAAAATTTTTCCTGCATGTCCGATCTTGTTCGGACGGAAAACATCGGATGAACTGACCTGATCGGCTCTCGAAAGCTCTATACGAACGATCCGATTATCGTACGACCGCTTCGAAAGCGGTATTTTCCGTCCGATTTTCGGATCGTGTGTACGGGGCATTAGGGCAATTCTGCACTGGCCAGTAAGGTAAAAGTATACAATGTATCAGTGTGGAAATGTTCTGCCCTGAGCTCAGGAATGAAAATAAATTGTAACATTTCACCAGAGGGAGATTGTACTGTGAATGAAAGCATGCTAGAATGTTTTCACAGTTTCTGTTTGCCTTTATTTACAGAACTATCTTCCTCTGGTGCAGTGTTTAGGCCCCTTTCAGACGATCGGACCGCCACCCTTAGACCCCTATAGGCAGTCTGATGTCGGAGATGTGTCTGTTGACATCTGATCCGAAACGATCCGCTCAAAATAGACGTATGGGTGATGTGTTCACTCATCCGTCTAGCGGATCGGATTGGATGGGATCGGCTGAAAAGGACAGGTGGAAAGGAAGGCTGCTCTATCATATTTGTATAATCTTTTTCATCTGGTTGATCCTGCCAGTCATCCTTTCTTGCTTGTTCTAAGTTTACCACACAAGCATGGTCACTTTTCATCCTTTGGCTGGCCATTCCGAGGTACAGGACACCCTGAAGACACACCTGTAGTATGCCTATATTGTGCGATTTGTTCAACCCCCCCCCACCAATCACAGCCTGCCTTTTGAACACGTCCCTTGTGCATGCACAGCCTAACTTTGCCTCAGGCTCAACAGCCTATGAAATGCAGGCATACTATGTGTCCTGTAACCCCGCCCCCCACTATCCGGAAGATCTGCATGGTCACATGACAGAACGTTTAGACTTTATAAAAAAAGAGAACAATCATATCTGAAACTAAGCAATAGCAGTTATGGTGTCTGCATTGTTAAAACTGTATTAGAAAGTGTCTATAACATTGCATGTTCACAACTATTTAACATATCCACTTACAATTTTCCATTTAGTGTAATTTGCATATTTGTTGAGAAGTTTCTATTAGTGGTCCTAACTTTTTGTTATAACTATACCCATCCCCCCCCACAAACCACTTTATATTCGCAATGATAAACTTATGTTGAGACCTTTTCTTCTATTAAAAGCAAAATCGAAATGAAAATATATTCTTTTCAAAGTACTCCTGACAGCTTGACAAGGCCCCAGGACTAAACGGCGAGCACCTAGCTGTGGCAACAAAATTTGAAACTCTTGAACACCACTGGAGCTCTGAATCTCATGACAATCTAATGCAAATGTTGTCACTTTCTAGTAGCATCAAGAAATGACCCCTCCCTCCTGCATCCTATTGGCTATCAAAGTTGTCTATTATTGTTTTTGGGCCAATACCAAGGAGTGAGAGGCAGAAGGGGACTGGCCAGCTGTTGACACTTGGATGCATATTTTTTACATATAGCTCCTTAGAATTCAAGGCCACCAGGGTGTTCAAAGACTCTTTGTGGGGTCAGTTTAACCTCTTGCTGACCGTGTTTTGCATATGTGCAGGGGCAAGACAGGTGGGCCTTAATGTTGAGCCATTGCACATATGTATCCTCACTGTGTGCTCCCAGCAAACTGAAGGAATTGTTAGACAGCTCTCGATCAAGGCTTCTGATTGGAGGCCAGCAGGGCAGGACATAGATTATGTGATGGCTGTGAGAGCCAACAATGCCTCCCGAGTGTTAAAGCCCACTTGTCTACCAGGAGCCTGTATGAAGGGGTTTATTAAATTAAATGATAATCCACCCTAACACTAAAATTGCTACATCTACAGACATCCACGATGTAAGCCTAACCTTTCTAGCCCTATAAAGAAGAAATCCGTGTACATATCTTTTTTGAAGCCGATCCAGTCTGGTCTCCAGCAGAGGACACAGCCGACGACGGCTGTGAAATGAAATGGAGAGTGATGTCACCCATAGACTTACTATGGGGCTTCCATTGTCGCCCGTGCACCCACCTACGCAGCGAAGCCGCGGTTGACAGCTCCGCGTTGGATCGGCTTCAAAAAAGGAATATATATACGGATTTCTTCTCTACAGGGCTAGATAGGTTAGTGTTAGATCGTGCATGTCTGTAGATTTAGGGATTTTAGTGTTGGGCTTGACTTCTCCTTTAAAGTATTGACATGGGTATTTTATGTTCTATTTATATCTGACCTATAATATCTGCTTTGTGTTTCAGGGGAATGAAGCCTGGATGACTTGCCTTAATGTTCTTTCTTCATTAAATTTGCCTTTGTAATTAATGACTTGTTACCCATTCCTCACAATTGATGCTGTGTTCCTTCTCCGAGATGCGTCGGTCTTCATTTTGTCACCAATTGGATCATCTCCTGCATATATTGCAGCAGAAAATCTGCAATGTGATATTTTTATTTTTTTTTTGCCTTGGTCTTTCTACAGTTTTTGTTATTATACTATTTCAGTTTTTTTTCCCCCAAAAACACAAGATCTGCAAATGAGACAGTCTTATTTATGTGTATTTTTCTAAAATTCTAACAAAGTACATGCTGTGTTAGTGCCTTATCTCTGTCACAGATCAGTGGGTGCTTTTTTCTCAAAGCTTTTAAATATTTTTATAAGCATAAAAGGATTTTCTATGAAAGGAGAAAACAAGATCTATATTTTCTATACTATGTATTCAAATACTGTTCTATTGCCTTGTCAGTATGCCACAGGATAAACACTTGTAAAACACATTTAATGGGCACCCAGAAAGGGCATTTGGTGGCCCAATACAACCAATCGGATATTAGTTGGCTATTGCAAGCTGATTTCTGACTGGTTGTTAATGGTCACTTTACCCAGGAGTTCTTTAGACTATTCCATATTATGCTTTATTGAAACTCTGGTATGATCTGAAATACAGCAAATCTATATACTCCAACAAGTATTTTAAGATTTCAAATTGATGCATCTAATGTGACTTTGAGATCAAACAAAGTGTTTTTGAAGCACCTGCTGAATAAAAGCTTGTATCTGTTATAAGTGTGTTATTGTGTTTTTTCAATGGTTTTGCTGAGGTGCATAGAATTGTATTCCTACCACATATGTATACATCTTGCTGAATATCTAGTAGGCCAGTAGTATAGGTATACATCAGTTCTTAATGCTCATGTATATACATCTTTAAAAATACTATGAAAAGCTTCACTGTATATATTCTATGTACTGAAGACCTGTCAGCCGCATCATGAATATAAATGATTCCCAAATGTCTTTTGTGTGTGCCAGGTACTGCCAACTGGGAGACAAAAATGATAGGATAGATCACAATGCCAAGTGTTATTTTTACTTTATCCTACAGAGTTGACATTCTGCAGTGTTTTACCTGGAGATCATGGAGATAGGATTATAGAAGACACTGAATGAATATTGGAATCGGATAAAATTTTGATAGGACTTGTGATTTTGGAGTGGTGTAATATTTATTAGGCACATAGTACTTTATGAATAAAATCACCTTTTTTTAGACCCCTTTCACGCTGGGGTTCGCTGTAGTTTTAGCGGCGCTTTACTGCTGTTATAGCAGTCCTTTTGGCGCCACTATTCGGGCGGTATCGGGGGTGCTTTTAACCGCCCAGAAGGGGTTGGAAGCGCTGGCCATTCATTTCAATGGCAGGGGCGGTGGAGGAGCGGTGTATACACCGCTCCCGCACCACCCCAAAGATGCTGCTTGCAGGACTTTTTGCAACACAAGCGTACTGGGGCAAATTGGGGGAGAGTCAGGCGCTATATAGGTGCTATTTTTAGCACTAAAGCGCATGAAAAATGTCCCAGTGTGAAAGGGGTCTTAATGAGTTAAAGCTGGACTCCAGATTTTGTTACACTTTGCATTGTTTGGGTCAAGCTGGCCCAGACAAACTATGTCCCTCACTAACATGTGAGGCCGCTGGATGTGCTATATTAACTTCATGTAGCTGAGGCTTCATACAGTGCCTTGAAAAAGTATTGATACCCCTAATCGTCTTAATTAGTAAATAGAGCCCACCTGTGTGTAATTTAATCTCAGTATAAATACAGCTGTTCTGTGAAGCCCTCAGGGGTTTGTTAGAGAACCTTGGTGAACAAACTGCATCATGAAGGCCAAGGAACACACCAGACAGGTTAGGGATAAAGTTGTGGAGAAGTTAAAAGCAGGGTTAGGTTATGAAGGAAAAAAAAAAAAGCTTTGAACATCTCACAGAGCACTGTTCAATCCATCATCTGAAAATGGAAAGAGCATGTCCCAACTGCAAACCTACCAAGACATGACTGTCTACCTAAACTGACAGGGCAGTAGGCAAGGAGAGCATTAATCAGAGGAGCAGCCAAGATGCCCATGGTAACTCTGGAAGAGCTGCAGAGATCCACAGCTCAGGTGGGAGAATCTCCACAGGACAACTATTAGTCATGCACTCCACAAATCTGGCCTTTATGGAAGAGTGGCAAGAAGAAAGCCATTGTGGAAAGAAAGCCATAAGAAGTCCCGTTTGCGAAAAGCCATGTGGGGGAAACGGCAAACATGTAGAAGAAGGTGCTCTGGTCAAATGAGACCAAAATTGAACCTTTTGGCCTAAAAGCAAAACGCTATGTGTGGCAGAAAACTAACGCCGCTCATCACCATGAACACACCATCCCCACTGTGGTGGCAGCATCATGTTGTAGGGATGCTGTTCTTCAGCAGGGACAAGTAAGCTGGTCAGAGTTGATGGGAAGATGTGGGGAGCTAAAATACAGGGCAATTATAGAAGAAAACTTTTTAGAGTCTGAAAAAGACTTGAGACTGGGGTGGAGGTTCACCTTCCAGCAGGACAACGGCCCTAAACCTACAGCCAGAGCTACATTGGAATGGTTTAGATCAAAGCATATTCATGTGTTAGAATGGCCCAGTCAAAGTCCAGACCTAAATCCAATTGAGAATCTCTGTGGCAAGACTTGAAAATTGCTGTTCACAGAAGCTCTCCGTCCAGTGTGACAGAGCTTGAGCTATTTTGCAAATTAGAATGGGCAAAAATGTCACTCTACCAGCTTTGCACATTTCAGAGACATACCCAAAAAGACTTTAAAAGACTGTAATTGCAACGAAAGGTGGTTCTACAAAGTATTGAATACAAATGCACGCCACACTTTGCACATATTTATGTTTGTTTAAAAATTTGGAAAACCATTTTTATCATTTTTCTTCCACTTCACAATTTTGTGCCACTTTGTGTTGGTCTATCACATAAAATCCCAATAAAATACATTAATGTTTTTGGTTGCAACATGACAAAATGTGGAAAATTTCAAGGGTTATGAATACTTTTTCAAAGCACTGTGCATCATACCGCATTGTGTTCCGGGTTCGAGCCGAGACTTCCGATCTCATACGCAGAACACACACTAGTCTTATCTGATCGGCGTACAGCCATTTAGAGAAAGTGATGTATTCTAGCAATTCTTCCTCTGGTTGGCTGAGTCAGAGATTGTGACCTCATCAGCCTGCCTCTCTGACTTAGCCAATCAAAGAAAGCTTTGTATTCATTGATAGAATGCATTGCTTTCTCTGAATGTCTGTGTGCCAATCAGACTCTATTGTGTTCTGGGTATGAGACAGGAAGTCCCGGCTCAAACCCAGAACACAGTGCGGTATGCTGTATTTAGCCTTCACTAAATACAGTTTATACAGCACAGCCAGCGGCCTCACATTAGTGAGGGACATATTTTAGTTTGGGCCAGCTTGGCCCAAACAAACTATGTAAAGTGTATCAAAAGCTGGAGTTCAGCTTTAATAATTTATTCTAAAATATGGGTTTGTATGTATAGGCTAGACTAGCACATATTATTTTAGTAATGGTCACAATATTTTATTAGAAGATAGAGAATTGGAGCACTGCACTGCAGATTATACCTAAATTTTGTTTTAAATGTGTGACTCACCTATTTGTTTTTCCCTTTTTTAAGCAAGCCAACACTTATTCGCTCACGCATTGCAGTGTGGAAGAATCAATATTTCGTTTTACCTGATCCAATAAGATTCATATTCGTAACTCCGTAAATAGATTGTATTCTAATGTCACTGCACTCTAATAGCTGTGTAAATTCACATACTGGTAGGATCATCCAGATGCCTTGAAGATAGTGCTGTTTGGATCCAGTATTTCAGAGCTGCAACTTGGTGGTGCTATCTATGATGCCACCCTGGTACACTACTTGATAAATTGTTCTGCATTACTGTTAGACACTAAATCGTTATAACCTATAACTATTATTATTGCAGATTGATAGGTTCATCATTCTTTGAACTAAGATTTTTGCCTTTGCCTAGAACAGCTTTCAGCAGTTACTATTACCAAGGAAACCTGTTCTATGAGAAAAATACAGGCTGCCATTGCTGCTCTGCTGTTGATATGTGTGTGTGGCCTGGATCAGTTACATTGAGTCCATTTGCTTGCAGTGCATTAATGCTCAATATGTCGTGCAATAAGGCAGCCCTTTCAAAATGAGTGGGCTGCCAATGCACTCTAATGTGCCTAAAACTGTGGATGACTTTTTCTTTTATTGCAATGCATTACTGTGCATTGTGGTACACTGCAAAGCAGGTGTGTTGCCTTTGTATGTTGGGGTGCCATTCCAAAAGAATCACAACGCATATTACATGCCATACCACAGCATGAACGTATGAATATGTCCTAAAGCTGACCTTCATGTAGTTATAAGACATGAATTATTGCAGCTTTGTATTCATTGTTGCATGTATTTAATGCAAGCAGTGTACATGCCTACCTTTTGAGTTGGCATTAGCCTATTGCAGTCTCCAAATACAGCAGAGCCTATACTGGATAAGGTAGAAGCAGAACAAGTTGCTAGTCAGGTATGGTGTATGGTCAACTGCTTATCCTTACATTGTCTAGTCAGACTGGAGGGACAAGACTTGTTACTTGACTACAGCAGATCAACTTTGGAGTTCCTGCTGTGTGAATCGTGGGACTCGATGGACAGAAATACAAATCCTTAGCCAGGTAAAAGGGCCTGTGTGTGTTTAATCTGTGTGTTCAGTTGCTTGCCTGGAGTTCAGCTCTAATGCAGTTCGAGTCACAGTTTGTAACTTCACTATCTACAAGCTTATTTTGGGTCAGTGACTCACATTTATCTCTCATTTTGGCCTTTAACTGGAATCTAAGCCCATTCTATGTCTGCATCTACCATTACATATAGGATTGTTTGAGCTGCCCCGAACTCTCTGTCCATATACTGAAACCAGCAATAAGGTGGCTGCAAGGTACAAGTATAGATAATTGTTTATAGTGCTTTTTAGTTCATCCTGACGATAGTTTTGCATTAGCATGGTGACATTGTATGTGAAGGAATTAAATCTGGGCTTCTCAACCTTATTTCTCTTCCGTTCACTGACAGACACAGCCTTCTTATGACACATGGGGTTATGCTCATCCTACTAGGAGTAGACTAGGCAAAAACAAACAAAAGTGTAGGTTGGCCCCTCCCAGGGGGCCGTCCTCACCTCAGCATATAATCCCCCTGCTCTGCATAGCACATCAGTTTTCTTTTGCCTAGTGCAAGGAGTAGACCTGGTTCCCTTTGGGAGCTGCGGTCTCCTGAAGAATCATCTGATGAAGACTGCTATCAAGAAGCTGGCTGGTGGTATAGAGGATATCTCGAATCCAAATCTTTCCCCAGTCCGGCCAACACTATGCGACCGCCCTTCGGGGTGACCACCGCATAGAGCCCGTTCCGTGCGGGCGGCCAGTGGCTAAACCCCACTAGAGCCCAGTGACTAGGTACGCCTGTCCAAAGGGCCTGGCCAGCAGCATGCCTCCCCTAGGGGATGGTAAGTCTGCTCCGGTGGCTACCGCTGCGCCCGTCGAGGATTGGTGAGTGG
>BLSH010219604.1:137858-154254 GCA_018402905.1 Glandirana rugosa | reverse complement strand
ATTCTCTGTCGAGGTCCGGGGGACACGAAACAGGACGACGGGGGGACCTGTGTCGAGTAGAGTCCTAACTGAGTCTTAAACCGTGGGTACGTCCTTTTTTTTGTCGTTCGTGTTCAAAATGTGATTTGCCCATGTAAATTTATACCTAAGATAATAAATTACACTAAAGATTTCTATTTAACAATATAGTTGTCGAACGGCTAGTGTGGTTACAAGGCACTCGACATCTAGACTAAAGTCCCCAAAGGGTTCTGGAGTTTGAATCCTAGTAGGATGAGCATAACCCCATGTGTCATAAGAAGGCTGTGTCTGTCAGTGAACTCAGAGAAAAGGATTTTACGGTAAGTTATACAAAAAATCCCTTTTTTTTTTTTAACCTTGGAGGAACCCTTTGCAAAAAGTTTGAGGTCTTGGGAAACCCCTGAAATCAGATCTACAGCTCACGGAACATTGGTGTGATCGGCAAGCTGTTGATATAACAATTTATCTTTAGAAATCACATTAAATAATAGAATCCATATTTAAATGTACCCGTTTAGTGTAAAACTTGTGCTTGCTGTTTTTTTTCCTGCATGGGTGCCAAATTCTGAGTCAATCCTGAGATGAGCTGTGTCCAGGGGGGCAGCAGGACAAAGCACAGGGGGCCTGGAGGGCACACTACATGGGGGGGAAGCAGGGCATATCCCATAGGATCATAGCACTGATGGGCTCAGAGCACATGGAATTAGAGCACCTTACATTGTATTGGGGCTCATGGCAGGGCAGTGGTTTGCTTCATTTGCAGAGCTAAGCAGGGAAGCTGCTGTGGGCTGTGATGAGTCCTCTTCTGCAGCGTTGTTTTCAACCCACCCACCCAATGTTTCATACAAGCACCCAGGAGCACATCATCTGCCTGTGACCGAGAGGGTAGATCACCGTAGAGCCCTGGCTGAGAAACACTGGTTTAAACTTTGTTCAGTCTTTCAGTGTAACCATTTATAAATGCAACATTAGAAAAATAGGATGAAAAAAGTTTTCAAGCAGATCTTGTATTATCCATGTAGATAAAATCAAACTGTATTTAGAATATGTGACCCTGGTCAGATATGATAAATCAAATCGTGTCCAGGCTCCATCCTGCTACTCTATTCACATGATTATTACCATAAAACTGTATGCTACTGGAGCAGACATTCCAGTGCCTTATGTGGACAGGGATGGGATATTGATAAAGTTTTGTAAGTAAAAACAAAATGTGCATTTTGGCTATTGCTGCTGCTCTCTACATACGGGTCCAGTAGTGCTTTCATATTGCAAGACTAGGATCTCAGAGAATGGTTCGGGTTTGCAGAATCATGTTTTTTTTTCCTCTGTATTTTAATCTATTGTGTTTAGATACAAAATTCTCCTCCTTGTGCTGCAGCATAGTGATGGCCTTATACTGCTGTTAGCCCAAGTTATCACCATGCAGAACTTACCAACAAGGAGCAAAGAGAAAGGCACGTACTTTAGATTTTATTTTTGTAACATTGATTACAGGACGCATTTCAGTACGTTTAAGAAGTGAATGTGGCAAATCAAGAAATTGTAGAATGTGTACCTTTGGGTTTTCTTAGCCTGTAATTACTACTCAATGTTCTTTGCAAAGGTCAAGCATGAACAGATGTTTATAAAGCAGAATATTAATCAGAAGTCATGGCAGTTTTGCATGAGGAACAGTATTTTATTATATTGTTAAAATGACCCAGAAGGTGAAACCATTCTATATAGATTTTGAACTTTTTTAGTTTTAATTAGAATCCTATCTTTCTAGCCACCTGTGACCTATAGAAATACATTACCCCACTGAGTTCTGGTACCTACAAGTGGGTTAGCCTTTCCATAAACAGTGATCTCTCTTAAGTTCATTTATGCCTCTTCTTCATCTATCACCAAACAGGGTTTTATAGCCCCACCTACAGGAATAGGACACTCCTGTTTGGTCATGGATAAAGAAGAGGCTGTGTCCATCAATGAACTCAGAGAAAGGGATTTTACAGTGAGTAACAAAAAAAATCCTGTGTGGTGTTTTTTTTTTTTTTAAATAAATAAATATACACACACACACACACACACACACATCTCATAAAATTAGAATATCATCAAAAAGTTAATTTATTTCAGTAATTCAGTTCAAAAAGTGAGACTTCTATATTTTATATAGATACGTTACACACAGAGTGATATATTTCAAGCATTTCTTTCTTTTAATTTTGATGATTATGGCTTACAGCTAGTGAAAACCCAACATTCAGCATCTCAGAAAATTAGAATATTACATTAGACCAATAAAGGATTTTTAATACAGAAATGTTGGCTTACTGAAAAGCATGTCCATGTACAGTATATTATGCATTCAATACTTGGTCGGGGCTCCTTTTGAATGAATTACTGAATCAAGGCAGAGTGGCATGGAGGTGATTAGCTTGTGGCACTGATGAAGTGTTCTGGAAGCCCAGGTTGCATTCATAGCGGCCTTCAGCTCGTCTGCATTGTTGGGTCTGGTGTCTCTCATCTTCCTCTTGACAATACACCACAGATTATGTATAGAGTTTAGGTCAGGTGAGTTTGCTGGCCAATCAAGCACAGTAGATACCATGATCATTAAACCAGGTATTCGTAGTTTTGGCAGTGTCGGCAGCTGCTAAGTCCTGCTCGAAAATGAAATCAGCATCTCCATAAAGCTGGTCAGCAGAGGGAAGCATGAAGTGCTCTAGACTTTCCTGGTAGAGGGCTGCGCTGACTTTGGACTTGATAACACAGTGGACCACACCAGCAGATGACATGGCTCCCCAAATCATCACTGACTGTGGAAATTTCACACTGGAAATGCAACTTGGATTCTTTGCCTCCCCAGACTCTGGGACCTTGATTTCCAAATGAAATGCAAAATATTCCACAGTCCGTGATGATTTGGGGAGCCATGTCATCTGCTGGTGTTGGTCCACTGTGTTTTATCAAGTCCAAAGTCAGCTCAGCCCTCTACCAGGAAATTCATGCTTCCCTCTGCTGAACAGCTTTATGAAGATGTTGATTTAATTTTCCAGCAGGACTTGGCACCTGCCACACTGACAAAAGTACCAATACCTGGTTTAATGATCATGGTATCGCTGTGCTTGATTGGCTAGCAAACTTGCCTGACCTAAACCCCATAGAGAATCTGTGGGGTATCGTCACCTAATTAATAAATAGAGACCTGTGTAAATGTGTAATTTAATCTCAGTATAAATACAGCTGTTCTGTGAAGCCCTCAGAAGTTTGTTAGAGAACCTTGGTGAACAAACAGCATCATGAAGGCCAAGAAACACACAAGACAGGTCAGGGATAAAGTAATGGAGATGTTTTTAAAGCAGGGTTAGGTTCTAAAAAAATATCCTAAGCTTTGAACATCTCATAGAGCACTGTTCAATCCCTCATCCGAAAATGGAAAGAGTATGGCACAACTGCAAACCTACCAAGACATGGCCATCCACCTAAACTGACAGGCCAGGCAAGGAGAGCATTCATCAGAGAAGCAGCCAAGGGGCCCATTGTATCTCTGGAGGAGCTGCAGAGATTCACAGCTCAGGTGGGAGAATCTGTCCACAGGACAACTATTAGTTGTACACACTATAAATCTGACCTTTTATGGAAGAGTGGCAAGAAGAAAGCCATTGTTTAAAGAAAGCCATAAGAAGTCCCATTTGCAGTTTGTGCGGCGTTTACTCTGGCTTAAGTGTTGGTCGGTGGACCAGATATCTAAGAAGGCCCTGGCTGACCTACCCTTTCAGGGCAGGCGGCTCTTTGGAGCTACCCTAGATGAGATTATCAAGGATCTCTCTGGGGGGTAGAGCACTTTTCTTCCAGAGACCAAGAGGGGCAAGGAGCCCCGTCGCAGGAAGGGTCCCTACTTTTCTGCCCATAAAAGGCTTTTTCGTCGGGCAAGGGTCCCCAGCCTGCAAAAGCCCCCCCCCCCGGGGGGGACTCAAGAGTTCTTGGCAGCGCAAAGCCCGACAAGCTGGAGGAAAAGTCCTACTGGGCATGAAGGGTCACCTCCACCCGTCTTTCGAGTGGGGGCGCCTTCGTTAGTTTGCGGACCGGTGGATTTCCCGAATATCCGACCGTTGGGCACACAAATTAATTTTGTCAGGGTACAAAATAGAATTTCATTCCCGCCCTCCTGACCGGTTCTTTGCCTCAAATCTGCCTGTCACCCCGGGCCAGCTGCAGGCCTTGCTGCGGGGCGGCGCAGGACCTACTTTTCTAGAGAGCATTTGCTCCCGGATTCGGAAAGGTTTCGGGGTTTTGATTCCAACCTGTTTGTGGTCCCAAAAAAGGTTGGGGTACGGCCGATCCTGGACCTCAAAGCCCTCAATTGTTTTGTGTAAGTACGAAAGTTTAGGATGGAGTCCATTCGCTCTGTAGTGGCGGCACTTCATGGGGATGATTTCTTGGCTTCTCTCAACATCAAGAACGTGTACTTGCATGTCCCCATATGTGTCCAGCACCAACGTTTCTTGCGCTTTGCGGTCGGGAAGGCCCACTACCAGTTTGTGGCCCTACCATTTGGCTTAGCTTCTGTGCCTTGGGTCTTTACCAAGATACTGGCCCCGGTTCTGGCTCTGTTGAGGCAGAGGGGCATCGCGGTGGTGGGGTACCTGGACGACCTCCTCTTGCGAGCAGAGTCGGCGTCAGTACTGAGGGAAAATGTGGTGATCACCATGCAGACACTGGATAAGGGAGAGTGGTCTCCACATCTGGAAACCTTCCGACAGAATTGTCTGCGATGGGGCATGCCAGATGTGGATCTGCTGGCGTCTCACATCAGTCGGAAGGTGCAGACTTTCGTGACGAGAGATCCTTTGGCGGACGCTCTGGTGGCGCCGTGGGCTCGGTATCAGCTCATTTATGCCTTTCCCCCTCTCAAGCTTCTTCCGCGTCTGTTGTGCAGAATAGAAGCAGAGGGAATACCAGTCGTTCTCATCGCTCCAGACTGGCCGAGGCATCCCTGGTACGCCAATGTGGTACGGATGGTAGTGGATACTCCCTGGTGACTCCAGGGGGGACCTACTGTCCCAAGGGCCCATATTGCATCCTGCTTTACCCTCTCTGGCTTTAATGGCCTGGCTATTGAATGGGGTTTTGGCTTCGGTGATACCTACTATGCTTAACCACTTTAAGAACGAGCCTGTTTTTTGGGTTCGGTGTTCACGAGTTAAAACCAGTTTTTTTTGCTATAAAATTACTTAGAATTCCCAAACATTATATATTTTTTTTCTAACACCCTAGAGAATAAAATGGTGGCTGTTGCAAAACTTTGTCACACCGATTCTACAGGTTAGCACTTTTGAGTTACAGAGGAGGTCTAGTGCTAGAATTATTGCTCTCGCTCTAACGATCGCGGCGATATCTCACGTGTGGTTTGACCACCGTTTTCATATGTGGGTGGGACTTGCGTATGCGTTCGCTTCTGTGCGCGAGCTCGTGGGGACAGGGTGCTTTAAATTTTTTTTTTTAATTATTTATTTTACTTTTTAATTTTTTTTTTTTTTTACACTGTTCTTTTTTAAAAAAAAAAAAAAATGTGATCACTTTTATTCCTATTACAAGAAATGTAAACATTCCTTGAGATAGAAAAAAGCATGCCAGGACCTCCTAAATATGAGATTTGGGGTCAAAAAGACCTCAGATCTCATATTTACACGAAGATGCAAAAAAAAATGGCAGTGCAAAAAAAAAAAAAATGGGCCCTTTAAGACCATTGGGTGGAAGTGACTTGTGACGTGGCTTCTGCCCTGCCATGTTTTGGAGCCGGGTGAACGGCTTCACCTGCTCACTCGGCTCATGGACACTGGGGGGACAGACCCGATCATCTCCGCCGCTGCCGACGGGTTCCGATAAGTGGCGGAGATGACCGGAAACCGGCAGGAGGGGTGCACCCCTCCCGCCGCTGATAAAAGTGATCTTGTGGCGTATCCGCCGCTGAGATCATTTTTATCTTGTTCAGAAGGATACTGGGGTTATGGTAGCTATCTGCTACCATATCAACGGTATTCCACTTCAAAGTGACCGCCGTCAGGTTACGGCGTTTGTTCGGAAGTGGTTAAGGCACGTAAAACCACGTCCCGAAAGATATACCACTGCACCTGGAGGGCTTACATCTCCTGGTGCGAGGATGGGCGGTGGAATCCTTGTTCCTTCTCGGTTTCTAGGGTTCTGGCATTTCTGCAGAGTGGGCTCGATCAGAAGCTGGCGTTGAGCACGATAAAAGGTCAGATCTCTGCTCTGGCGATCTTTTTCCAGTGGCCATTGGCCACTCATTCCTTGATTCATACTTTTGTTCAGTGGGTCCGGCGTGTCGCTCCCCAGGTACGTTCGCCTTTGGGGCCATGTGACCTTAATCTGGTCCTTTCGGTGCTTCAGAAGCCGCCGTTTGAGAATATCAGGGAAATCCCGTTGCTTACGCTCTCGCAAAAGGTGGCCTTCCTGGTGGCCATCACGTCCGCCCGTCGGGTGTATAAGTTGGCGGCTTTGTCTTGCAGGTCTCCTTATTTGGTCCTACACAGGGATAAGGCGGTCTTGCGCCCGCAACCTTCCTTTTTTCCGAAGGTGGTGTCATCTTTTCATATCAATGAGGACATTGTCCTCCCTTGTGCCGGCCACCATCTCATACTAAGCAGGTTGCCCTACATTCGTTGGATGTTGTTAGGGCCCTTCGGGTCTACCTGACGGCCACGACCTCCTTTCGGAGGTCGGATTCGCGGTTTGTTGTGGTGGATGGTCCGCGCAGGGTCCTGGCGGCCTCCTCGGCTACGATATCTCGTTGGATTAGACAAACTGTGATGCAAGCCTATGGTGTTAGGGGTCTAGAACCCCCCTTTCTGGTCACGGCTCACTCTGCCAGGGCGATTAGCACTTCCTGGGCTTTCCAACATCAAGCGTCTGTTTCTCAGGTGTGCAAGGCGGCTACTTGGTTGTCTGTGCACACTTTTTCCAAATTTTACATTTTACTTTGGCCGCAAAGTTTTGCAAGCGGCTGTCTGAGGTGTATTTCTGGTTCCCCATGGGGGGTTCTGTTGGGTGGAGGTTTTGTTTTTGTTCATGAACTAGTTTCTTCTTACCCACCTCTCATTTTGACACTGCTTTGGGACGTCCCTAAGGTCAAGATGGAGCTGCTGTGTCCGTCAATGAACAAAAGAGAAAACAAGATTTTTTTTCTATTTACTGTAAAATCTCTTTCTCTGAGTTCATTGACAGACACAGCAGCTCCACCATGACCTTAGGGTTATATTGCCACCTTCAGGAGTAGGACTAGGCAGAACAACAAATATTAAAAGAACAAGCACAGCCCCACCCAGGGGCAGTCCTCACTGATAGTAACCCTCCACCCTACAACAAGCAGTACAATCAGTGAGGACTGCCCCTGGGTGGGGCTGTGCTTGTTCTTTTAATATTTGTTGTTCTGCCTAGTCCTACTCCTGAAGGTGGCAATATAACCCTAAGGTCATGGTGGAGCTGCTGTGTCTGTCAATTAACTCAGAGAAAGGGATTTTACGATAAGTAGAAAAAATCCAGTTTTGCCCTAAAAGCAAAACACTATGTGTGGCAGAAAACTAGCACTGCATCTCACCCTGAAAGCCCCATCCCAACCGTGAAACATGGTGGTGGCAGCATCATGATGTGGGGATGCTTTTCTTCAGCAGGGACAGGGAAGCTGATCAGAGTTGATGCGAAGATGGATGGAGCCAAATACAGGGCAATCTTAGAAGAAAACCTGTTAGAGTCTGCAAGAGACTTGAGACTGCGGCGGAGGTTTACCTTCCAGCAGGACAACGACCCTAAACCTACAGCCAGAGCTACAATGGAATGGTTTAGATCAAAGCATATTCATGTGTTCGAATGGCCCAGTCAAATCCCAGACCTAAATCCAATTGAAAATTTGTGGCAAGACTTGCAAATTGCTGTTCACTGACACTCTCCATTCAAACTGACAGAGCTTGAGCTATTTTGCAAAGAATGGTCAAAAATTTCACTCTCTAGATGTGCAAAGCGGGTAGAGACATCCCCAAAGAGACTTGCAGCTGTAATTGCAGCGAAAGGTGGTTCTACAAAGTATTGACTCATGGGAGCTAAATACAAATGCACGCCACACTTTTCACATATTAATTTGTAAAAAAGTTGGAAAACCATTTAATATTTCCTTCCACTTCACAATTATGTGCCGCGTTGTGTTGGTCTATCATATAAAATACATTTATGTTTTTGGTTGTAACATGACAAAATGTGGAAAATTTCAAGGTGCATGAATACTTTTTCAAGGCACTGTGTGTGTGTATATATGTATTGTGACATTATGAAAGGCGAGGTGATCGATGGACGGTATGTGTCACCTTGCATGCGTTCATTTGCAGTGAACTAAGTGAAAATCTGGTCCATGTGTCACCAGCCACCTTAGCAGGGTTGGTTCTGGACCAGATTTTGTGGTCAACTTGTGTCCATCAACAGGTGGTATAAATAATCAGGACTAGAGCACAGATTTTCTCTTGCCTGGGACTCAGGAAGCCAAAAACCTGAGAGAGCTGCTGAACTGATGTTTTGCTTTCTGACTGAAACAAAAGGTTTGCATTATCTTTGTTTTGTGGGTGACTGGGAGAAGCCCTTCACCTCTGAGTTAGGAACCGGAAAAATGTTTAGTAAGAGCCTGGATGGCAAGGATTTGTTTTTGGTTTTGTTTGTTTTTTCGGGCAACCTTTTAACTAAAACTGGTTACAAGTCAGCTTTTAAGAAAAACCTGCCGTTTGGACTACCTTTTTCCCAGGCAAGGTGATCCCCATTGAGCTAACTCCCCACAGTATGTGTGTGTGTGTGTATGTATGCATAAAGTGAGTACACCCCTCACATGTTTGTAAATATTTTATACCTTTTCATGTGACAACACAGAAGGAATGACACTTTGCTACAATGTAAAGTAGTGAGTGTACAGCTTGTAATCCAGTATAAATTTGCTGTCCCCTCACAATAACTCAACACCAAGCCATTAATTTCTAAACAACTGGCAACAAAAGTGAGTACACCCTTAAGTGAAAATATCCAAAGTGGGCCCAAAGTATCAATATTTTGTGTGGCCACCATTATTTTCCAGCACTGCCTTAACCCTCTTGGGCATGAAGTTCACCAGAGCTTCACAGGTTGCCCCTGGAATCCTCTTCCACTCCTCCATGACGACATCACAGAGCTGGTGGATGTTAGAGCCCTTGCACTCCTCCACCTTCCATTTGAGGATGCCCCACAGATGATCCATAGGGTTTAGTTCTGGAGGCATGCTTCTATCACCTTTTACTCTCCGCTTCTTTAGCAAGGCAGTGGTTGGCTTGGAGGTGTATTTGGGGTCGTTATGTTGGAACACTGCCCTGCGGCCCAGTCTCCGAAGGGAGGGGATCATGCTCTGCTTCAGTATGTCACAGTACATGTTGGCATTCATAGTTCCCTCAATGAACTGTAGCTCCCCAGTGCTGGCAGCACTCATGCAGCCCCAGACCATGATACTCCCACCACCATACTTAACTGTAGGCAAGACGCACTTGACACCATCTGAACCAAATAAGTTCATCTTGGTCTCATTAGACCACAGGACATGGTTTGTGTAATCCATGTCCTTAGTCTGCTTGTCTTCAGCAAACTGGGGGCTTTCCTGTGCAACATCTTTAGAAGAGGCTTCCTTCTGGGACGACAGCCATCCAGACCAATTTGATGCAGTGTGCGGCATATGGCCTGAGCACTGACAGGCTGACCCCCCCACCCCTTCAACTTCTTTGGTCGACCATGGCGGGGTCTGTTTGAGTGGAACCTGTCCTGTTAAACCCCTGTATGTCTTGGCAACTGTGCTGCAGCTCAGTTTCAGGGTCTTGGCAATCTTCTTATAGCCTAGGCCATCTTTATGGAGCAACGATTCTTCTTCTTTTTTTTTTTTTTAGATCTTCAGAGAGTTCTTTGCCATGAGGTGGCATGTTGAACTTCCAGTGACCAGTATGAGAGTGTGATAGTGATAACACCAAATTTAACACACCTGCTCCCCATTCACACCTGGGGCCTTGTAACACTAACGAGTCACATTACATGGAGGAGGGAAAATTGCTAATTGGGCACAATTTGTAAATTTTCAGTTAGGGGTGTACTCACTTTTGTTGCCAGCAGTTTAGAAATGAATGGCAGTGTGTTGAGTTATTTTGAGGGGACAGCAAATTTACACTGTTATACAAGCTGTCCACTCACTACTTTACATTGTAGCAAAGTGTAAATTCTTCAGTGTTGTCACATGAAAAAATATAATTAAATATTTACAAAATGTGAGGGGCGTACTCACTTTTGTGAGATACTGTGTGTGTGTGTGTGTATACATACATACACAGAGGTTAAACGCATCACCATTGTTCTGGGTAAATGCATTGCTAAAGGTGCTGCTCTGGACAAGAAATGTTCACCACATGTCGGTAACAACCCATGCAATCCATACATACAAACAAACCAAAACAAATCAGTTCAGAAATTATGTTGTGTGTAATAAAATGGAACGACACAGGGAAAAAGAATTGAACACGCAAGCTGAAATGTATTTAATATTTCGTACAAAATCCTTTGTTGGTAAAGACACCTCCTACCTCCTGTATGGAGAAACTAGTCGCATGCATTGCTCAGGTGTGATTTTGGCCCATTCTTCCACATTGTCTTCAAATCTTAAAGGTTCTGTGGGCCTCTTCTATGAACTCTGATCTTTAGTTCTTTCCATAGATTTTTTATTGGATTCAAGTCAGGTGATTGGCTGGGCCATTCTAGCAGCTTTATTTTCTTTCTTTGAAACCAGTTGAGAGTTTCCTTAGCTTTGTGTTTGGGATCGTTGTCTTGCTGAAATGTTCACCCTTGTTTCATCTTCATCATCCTGGTAGATGGCAGCAGATTTTTTTATCAAGAATGTCTTGGTACATTTTTCCATTCATCCTTCCTTCAATGACATGACATTTGCCAGTATCGTATGCTGAAAAATAGCCCCACACTATGATGTTCCCACCTCCAAACTTCACTCTTGGTATGGTATTTTTGGGGTGATGTGCAGTGCCATTTGACCTCCAAATATGGTGTGTATTATGGCATCCAAGTTCAATCTTGGTCTTCTGTGACCAGACTATATTCTCACAGCATTTCACAGGCTTGTCTAAACGTGCAGCAAACTGTAAATGAGCTTCAACATGCCTTTTCTTCAGCAATGGAGTCTTGCGTGGTGAGCGTGCAGACAGACCATGGCGGTTGAGTGCATTACTTATTTTCTTTGAAACAATTGTACCTGCTAATTCCAGGTCTTTCTGAAGCTCTCCACAAGTGGTCCTTGGCTTTTGGACATCTCTTCAGATAATTATTTTTCACTTCTCTGTCAGAGGCGGGTTTATGGTTAAATGCTGTTCTTTCCACTTTTGGATTATGGCCCCAACAGTGCTCACTGGAACATTCAACCAATGCCATCAGTATGTTTTGCAACAATAAGGTTGCAAAGCTCTTGAGAGAGCTCTTTGCTTTTACCCATCCTGAGATGTCTCTTGTGTGACACCTGGGTAATGAGACACCTTTTTATAAGCCATGAGTTGGGACTGAACCAGCTGCTAATAATTTGCACTGACAAGGGCAGGATTGCTTTCTAATTACTGATAGATTTCAGCTGGTGTTTTTGGCTTTCCATGCCTTCTTGTGTTCAACACTTTTTCCCTGTGTCATTCCCTGTGTGTGTGTGTGTGTGTGTGTGTGTGTGTGTGTGTTTGGGGGGGGGCGGGGCTATTACTGCTTTAAAGCTGAACTCCAGGAATGATCTGTATTACATGAGGGGCTGAGTTGCTGGGTAGCAAAAAAAGTATTGGGGTTCAGCCCGAAGTCTGTGGACCGGGGAGGGGTCGGCTATAATCTGTGGAGTGGGGGGGGGGGGGGCGTGGTGAAACTGGGAGAGAATGCAGCGGGGGGCATGAACCTGGGGGGGAGGGGGTAATGTGCGGTGGTAGGCTCACTTGCTGGTTGCTGCCTGGCTCACCAGTGCACATCAATGCTAACTGCTAAACTGATCCACCTGACACCTACACTGACCTACCTGACACATACACTGACCTGAGAGGGACTACATCTCCCAGCACGTCAGAGAGAGAGGACGAAGGGGGGCAGCAAGAAAGAAAGTAATACCAGCATTTCAGGGAGAGGGAGGGAGACTCTCCCCCCTCTCTCTGAAATGCTGATACTTGTAGTTTCTCTGTTTTTTCTGTTTATTTCTCATTCTTTCTTGCTGCCCCCTTCCCCCTCTCTCTGACGTGCTGGGAGTTGTAGTCCCTCTGTGCTCTCTCTCCCTGGGAGAGAGAGAAGGGACAGAGAAAGAGAGAGAGGGCCAGAGGGGAAGAGAAAGCCCAAATGGACTACAACCCCCAGCGGCCAGCAGAGATGGAAAAATGGCCACGGCAGGGGTCTGCACAATGGTGACCTATCTCAGCCGTCCGAGTCTGAATGCCACTGGCCCACTTGCCACACACAGCACTACAGCCACGCTCGCTCCCAGTCCTTGTCCTGGCCTCGATGTGATGCCGCGAGCGGTCGCCAATTGGATGCTTTCCTCCACGCACCCGCCACACATGCGCAGTCTCTCCCACCTTCTGAATGCGGTGGTGCCCTTTAATGAACGTCACACGTCCCAAGCTAGCGGGATTGGACCAGAGTGACGTCCATCATAGGCACCACCGTCGCGTCACTCTCCTAATGGCCGCTCGCTCAGAACACGGGGTTGTTCCTAGTGTTTGACTGCCCCCGGGGCTTTTCGGTGGCCCACTTGGGGCTCCAGCCCCCCTCCCAACCCCACTGTATTACATAATCGCGTTAGTCCAGCTTGGACTAATGTAAGTATGTGTACAGTATCTCATACCTGATGATATGCTGCTGGGGTGGCTGAAAATCACTGTCATAATCAGTGACACTACAGTGATCAGAGATCGTCCGGGTCCTGTGCTGAGCAGCGTTCCTTGTGCACACTGATCACAGGGGGTCACTTACATTCATATAGTGTCTTGTATTTTTTTTTTCAGTGAATACGAGGCATTCTTATGATGTCATTGTCTCTCCATCCAGTCTGAGAATGTCTTGTATGATTAAAAAAATACACGCTTTCCACATATTCTCTTGTTTTTCTATATTTGATATACCTTCAATAAAAATGTATTGGGAAAAAAAACTAGGTGTTCTGTGAATGGTGGCAATTGCAAGTGAGCACCATTTCTAATGTAATACATTGTTAGGCCCCTTTCACACAAACGGACATCAATGCATCTCTATGGAAAAACGGATGACCACTGATGATCATTCATTTGCATCCGTTTTCATCCGCTTCCGTCAGCATCCGTTTTTTTGAACAGATGAAAGTCCTATTTTTCATCCGTCAAAAAAACGGATCGGACGAAAAATGGACGTAAACTGACGAACGGTCAGTTTTTCATCCGTTTTTGCATTGGTAGTGGATGTAAAAAAAAACTGATGAAAAACTGATGACCACAGACGAAAAAACGGATGAACTGATGAACTGATGAATGGTCCGTGTGTGTGAAAGGACCCTAAGGGTGTGCCCCCCAAGTATTTATTTGTCTATTGTATGATCCTGACCATATCCCTTGGGCTGGAGCAGTGGTTCTCAACCCTGTCCTCAAGTACCCCCAACAGGCCATGTTTGCAGGTTTTCCTTTATCTTGCACTGGTGCTTTAAATCAGAGTCAATGGCTTGGTATTTTGGACAGCTATTTTATCTATGAGAAATTCCCAAAACATGGCCTGTTGGGGGTACTTGAGGACAGGGTTGAGAAACACTGGGCTGGAGCACCCCACCTATCCATAATTACCTCTAATCAATGTCCACCTGAGACATAGGAAGAGTTCTCTAGATCTCCCATTAGAAGGAGTGTATTGCTCCCATGGTTGAGAGACAGAATCTCCCATTCTATGGTTAGTGTAGGACCCACTGCGTTGGGGGGACTGTCAAGTATTAGTGGGCTAAGCTCTCTATGGCCATATAGTGTGACGGACTCCCCATACCTTTGTTTAAGATGTTCAGGTACTTTTAAATAGCCTTGCAGTATTTAAATGTCATTGTTGCATGTGTGCGTTGTAATATGCTGTTTAGTTTCAAGTGAGTGACACCTGTGATCAGTGTGCAGAGGGAAAGTTTCTTGCACACTACCCCGAAGATCGCATCTATGCCTGTAGTACCACTGACTGACTACTACAGTGATTTCCAGCTTCCACAGTGGCCCATCAGGTAGAAGCTGTACAAACATAAGTATGCAATACAAAGAAAAGTGTGAAAAAGTTTTATGCGTGTTGGTGCACTATTTTTTAAATCAAAACTGTTTTTATTGAAAATACACAGCGAGTGCGTACCCAGTCCACAAATTACAGGAACATTATATGTGTAATCAAAGGTATATCTGATATTAAATAAATAAAGCGGTTACACAAAATGTTTACAGTTTTTTTCCCATGGAAACACAACCCATGAAAACTTTTTAAGTAAACCGTGATACTGCACGTGTTATCCCCCACGTTTAGAAGATAAACATATATATATATTTATCTTTTCCACATTTTTACTTTTGTCAGATAACAAGTACTGAACTTTATAGATATGAGAGAAAAGGTAGATCAACTCTCGATGGGCTAGAGTCTTAATCGTCTGTCCATTGCCAACTGTGGAGGTGCTAATCTAGAGTCAGCCAACCAGGCCTGCCAAATTGAACTAAATTTCAATACAGCATTCCTATGTCGATATGCTAATTGTTTCCTAAGGAGGAGTGAGTTGACATACGCTATCCATTGTCTCTTAGTGGGTATGGTAGATGCCATCCAATGTCTGGCGATCATTTTTCTAGCTAGATATAGCAGCCGGGTAAACATAAGGTATGTGCCCCTCTGATACATTTCAATATTGATTGCTTCCAGCTGACACACCAAAGGGGTAGAAGGTATGGATATCTGAGTTAAATCTGATATAGTTTGAAGCACTTCCGCCCAATAGCGTTTAAGTTTGGGGCATCGCCAAAGCATGTTGATGAAATCACCTGGGTGTATTTTACATTTAGGGCACAATGGAGAGTCTGGTTGGCGTCTGATAAGCTCTATGAAGGATGAATAATTGAGGGAGCTTATGTGAGGCCGAGACAGATACCATGGGGATCGATTCTAGTACCATATCCCACTGGTCCCCATCTATCACTTCTATATCCTCTTCCCATTGAGTCCTGCTCCTCAGCTGCGCATGATCTTGAATTGTTAATACGAGTGACATATATATCCTTGATATCAGACCTCTTTTTACTGTAGCTTTAATAATTTCCATAATTAACGGGGATGAAGAAGTCTTCAATGTAACTGTTTGCCCTTGTGTCTGTAATGTGTGTTGGAGTTGCAAGTATTGGTAAAATTGCTTGGATGTTAGGTGGAACTCCTCACAAAGTTGTGCATATGACTTTAGGGTGCTGTCCTGATATAAGTGAGGGAAGAACCAAATCCCATTGCGTCTCCAAGTGGAGTAGCCCTGCAACTTGTTCAGCTCTGGATAGTTTGGTTTGTCCCATAGAGGGGTAAAACATAACGGACCGTTCACAGCCAGAGCGTCCTTGGCTGCCCGCCACACCCTGTTAAGGAGAATGGCCGTGGGAGAGGGCGGTGGCACCACTGGCATATCCATCTCTAAATGAGAGGAGGCCATCAGACCTGGACACGACCGAGCCACCAGCTGTATTATGGGATTTACATAGTCCACTATTCCCCAAGCGCCTAGTTGTATCTGTGATGCTAAAAAATACATTTTGGAATGGGGGACTGTCAGGCCTCCTTTATCTTTACTATATTGCAGGATATATAGACTGATTCGGGCCTTCCTCCTCTTCCATATGAGGTCCCTAAATTAAGATTCAATAATTCTAAACCACTTTAGATATCCACATAGGGGAATTGTGAAAGATGTACAGGAGTTGTGGGGCCCAGATAATTTTTTATTAAATTAACCCTTCCCATCACTGAGAGAGGAAGCCTGCACCAGGTCAGGCTTTTTTCCCATTGTCAAGCAACAGCTTCAGGTTCAGCCGAAGATAGTCAGAGGGTTCCGGGGAAACCATCACTCCCAGATATTTTTTATTTTTTTTAACAGAAAAATATTTTATTGAATTTGACCACAGAGGGAAGGGGGGGGGAGAGCAAGGGAGAAGAATAGAAGGGAGATAGAAGGGGGGAGGGGGGGAGATAGGGGCACAGCTGCCTAATTGCTAGAGGGCTCTGGGGGGGGGGGGGGCAACCCACAGCCATTGGTTAAATCAGGATTACATTCCTCCACATC
>BLSH010219604.1:111325-132293 GCA_018402905.1 Glandirana rugosa | reverse complement strand
TTCCATGGGTAGGGTGGGTATATCAGAAGACTTCCATGGGTAGGGTGGGTATATTATGGGTGGGATGGGGTACCTTCAGAAGACTATATGGGTGGGATGGGTACCTTCAGAAGACTATATGGGTGGGATGGGTACCTTCAGAAGACTATATGGGTGGGATGGGGTACCTTCAGAAGACTATATGGGTGGGATGGGTACCTTCAGAAGACTATATGGGTGGGATGGGTACCTTCAGAAGACTATATGGGTGGGATGGGGTGTCTCCAGAAGACTATATGGGTGGGATGCGGTGTCTGCAGCAGATAATAGGAGGGGTGGGAAGGGTGGAGAAGCTGTGACCTCTGCATGGCTGTGATGTGGACGGGGACTTCCCTGTGTGGTGAGGCTGCAGTATATAGATATGAGAGCAGTGTTGCTGAGGCTTGTGTACAGCAGTATGGCACTACTAGTCCCATGTATGAGCGGGCACTGGGCGCTGCTAGGTGTACAGAGGATGCTCCTAGAAGTGTCTGGGCCTGTTGTTTACATGCAGTGATGGCAGAGAAGGGGTGTGTTGCTGAATAGAGGACTGCATGTCCAGGGGGGTGTGAGCACATGCGGGGAGGAGCCTCGTGTTTTACATAACCATCCCAATGCCCCCACCGTGCTTCTTCTACAATGGAGGGGAGAGGAGGAGGAAGAGGTAGCTGGGCCCCCGCTCTTCCTCCCGCCCGCCCCTCACATTGAATGGAGCTGGGGATTGTTTATGTGCTAAGTCACAGCAACTTTGCGGGGAGGAGGAAGGCGGGAGCTTGGCTCTGAGCGACAGCACTCGCGACGAATGGTAACAGGAGCTTCAGCCGTTGTATCCAATGAGCGGCGTCCTTGTGCCTCCGTCACGAGGTTAGGGTGCCTCGGAGCAGGAGCTGAGGCCATGTTTTCTGTATTCGAGTAGGAGAGGGGTGTGTGTGGAGGGGGCAGTTCTAGGCTTTCCTTAGGTTTATGGCTTCATGGTCTGTTGTGTCTGCATTCTTTAATGTGTGCAGAGCTGCTCATTGCCACAACTAGAGATATGTGTGTTTGCTGGCTTCAGAGGATATGAAAACAACTAGTAAACGGTAACTAATGTGAATGATTTGTTTTCCCTCTGTCTGCTGAACATGAAACTATATAGAGACAGGTCACAGCCTGAGAGGGGATGGGAAGCCCAAAGTTCCCTGTTTGTTTTGGATGAAGTGAGACCCCCTTGTCAGGTTTTTATTTCTGGGGAGATTCACCTTCTCTTGTTGTCATGGTGACCATTATCTTCGGTCTAGGAGGGGAAATCTAGCTGTGGGGGGCACCTGTTGTCTAAAGCTAACCATACAAGATGCTAGTTCCTGTGGATCATCCAATATTCGGGCCACGACGACCCCCACCTAGCTCAAAAGAACCTTTACTGACAAATCAAGGGAGCCAGGCGGAAAGAAAGTCAGTGCAAGCACCTGCTGTTCCAGTCTTATGACAGCTGCTGGAGAAGCCAATAGCTGCCAGGGAAGACTGCGCCATCCATGCTGGAAATTTATGCATAAGGCGTAAAAATTTAAAGGGGTTGTAAACCCTCACGTTTTTTCACCTTAATGCATTCTATGCAAAACCTGTGCTGCAGCAGCCCCCCTTTTTCTTACCTGAACCTGATCGTTCCAGCGACGCGCATAAGCCCAGCAGCTCCAGCTGCTGTCTGTGTTTTCATTGGATAGATTGATAGCAGCTAGAGCCATTAACTCCCGCTGCTGTCAATCAACTCCAGTGAAACGGGAGTCAGGGGTGGGGCAGAGTCCTGCTGTTTGTGTCAATGGATGCAGCAGGACTTGGGAGCTTGCCCGTACGGGTGCCCCCATGGAAATTGGCTCTCCGCGGAGGCACCCAATGAAGAGGAGGGGCCAGGATCGCCGCTGGGGGACCCCAGAAAAGGAGGATCGGGGGCCAATCTATGCAAAACCCTTGCACAGCGCAGGTAAGTATGACATGTTTGTTATTGAAAAAAATTATCACCTTGTAAAACAACCTATTCAGTTTAAAATGGAAATGAAAGGCAAAACATTTGTGTATAGATATAAAAATACATTATTAATACCTTCTTTTTTTTTTAAATCACATTCCCTCTGTTCTCAGCTGCATAAGAGCTGGGGGAGGAGAAGCAGCACACTGATCTTCCCAGTGAATGGCTGTGCAGTGGGGACATGTCAGGACAAGTCTGATCATTAAAGGAGGGCACACTGAGTTCCCAGCATACCTAGAGAACTGACCACAGTCTGCTCTCCTGTTTAGTGTGGTCAGTTTTTGAAAGGAGAGCAGAGGGACTGGCAGGGACACCAGTGCTTTCACACAAATGAAGCAATACAGGATAATTTCTCATACAAGTACATGGTACAGCAGGCACATATCAGGAATATGATGTGTTGGGGTAACAAATGCTTTAAGGCCTCATGCACACTGAGCGTTTACAAACACTGCTTTTAGGAGCATCTGGCTTTTTTTTTCTTCCTCTAAACACAGAAGTTTAGGCCCCTTTCACACAGGGTATGTCCATTTTGACGGACTCTGCTTGCTCATTGGGGATCGATCTGATGAGCAGGCGGATGACCGGTCCGTTTCTGCTCACTGTGCTGAGACGGAGCTGTCATAGCCCCGCACTCCTCTTTGGGAGATCAAATGAAAATGGATCCACCTGTCCATTTTCATCCGATCCACCAGATGGATGGAAAATCGAGTTTCCATCCGTTTTGGATTTAGCGGATCGGATAGCAGCGGATGTTAAGGACATGTCCCCGCTGACATCCGTCGCTCCATAGAAGTGAATGGAGCGTCCAATCAGGTCCACCTGAAAAACAGACAGGCGGACCTAATTGGACAGCATGTGTGAAAGGGGCCTTAGAGGCAGAAACAAACCCTCTGCCAGTGCATCCAGGAGCAGCAGTGTTTTTGCAGAAAAAAACACTTGAGTGTAAACGCGCATTAATTGCTTTCAATGGCCAGAATAAATTACTATTCTGGCCAATGAAATTAATTAACAGGCAAGCACTTGAAGCGCCTAAACTCCTTTACACACATCAAATGTTCTTTCTGCCAAATGCTGCTGCCAGGAGGAAAGGTGTTGCTTGCTTGGAGGGAGATTCTTTCCCTTTGTATAGCATCTTTGAGACAAGAAGTGAAATCTCCCCAATGGGGTTAGGACAGTAAAAAACCTGACAGATGTCCTAACCCCCTTCTGCGCAAACTGTGGCCCTTTTCTATATGATGTGCGGCCCTCGGACCTCAGCAGTTTGTAGTAAGAACATTGATTAGGGTAATAGCACTGAGCACTACTAGCCTTATGTAACCCGTTCCCAGTTTCATATTGTTTGCAGAATATCCCCAGTCAAAAATGTAGCATGCCCACACTCTCTGACCCTCGTTTCCTCTATTAGGTCTGCAGTTTCTGACAGTCATCTTAAGCAGTACATAACTGCTCATTTTTGTCTATGGGTGAGGAGAGTGCAAGACTGGTCCCCGCTGTTCCTGTCCTCTGCATGCTCGTCGTCTTGTGCAGTGGACTGTTCCTGATGTCATCACGCCCATAGATCGGCTCGGGACATGAGGATGGCATTAGCAATCCATCTCTGGATGCGGGGGAGCGTGTTTTCCGGGGTAAGTATAGCTTTCCCATGTGTCCCTGCTGCATGTTTTTTTTTTTCCCCCGGAGCTCTGTTTAAAAAAAAAAAAAAAGTATACTTTGGGATATATATATATATATATATATATATATATACCATGGTGGCCTGAATTTATGGGAGGAGTCCGGGGGGGAAGGGGGGCCATATAAACAGACCACTCACCTGTGGTCCTTGTCAGTTCTAGTGCGCGGTATTATGTCACCAGGGTGTTGCGGTTTCCCCGTTCCTGGTTTTCATAGATCGTTTCATGCTCGCTGTTGCAGGTAGGATTCGTAAACCCTTCTTGTATCAAGCGTTGTTCGGTTCGTCATGTTCCTCATTCGTAATTACCGTCACTGTATGTTTTTAGGTTCCCTCTGCCTTGTTGTCCCCCACCGCATTATAGACTTACCAGTCGTGTGCATATTCCCGAATTTGGTTTTTTTAGTTAACCATCATAGCACACGTTCATATGCCCCACACCCCGATTCTAGTCCAGTCGCATCGATGGCATAACGATTCATATTGGGTCCATTCGTACACCCCGCCGGCCGGTTCGGATCTAGTCGCATTGGCGGCACAACGATTCGAAACGGCTCCATTCATACACTCTACAGCCCGATTCGAATCTATTCACGTTGGGGCACATTGATTCGAATCCTCGGCTTGACAAAACACGATTTCATTTGTCACACAGCATCCTGCAGCTCGGCTCTATGGTGAGTCACCTGCCACAAGCTACCAGTCGTTACTCAGTTCATCCATTTGTATGTTTAGGCAATCGGTCATTCCTACATACTCAATTTTCTGCTATACTTGTTTTTGCCTTCCTGATAAGGCTACTTTCTTGTAATCGTTGCAAGCACATCTCCAGTAGCACTCAGTCTGGCCCCTCATCGTCTCCTGTGGCACATCAGCCACTCACCATTAATGTCTGTCGTTTCTCCTTTAGGTCAGTCGAGTTCAGGTTGGTCCATCCTGCACCAGGTTGGATGTTATTTCCTCAGGTAAAAAAAAACAAAACAAAAGAACTGACATAGGGCTCACATCTTCACCAGGGGGCCAGTCACGTTCCAAGGGACGGGTTAGACCGTTTTATCAGGTAAAAAAATTTGGACTTCTATGTCACCTTACTACAGGTTCCCGGTCGACTGAGTTTTTGACCCCAACCAGGACTTCCCAAACTAGGACGTTGAGTCAGGTGTGTAGTACATGGGTACCTTCCTCACGTTATCTTTTAGCACCCTTTTACTAAAAGTTCACTTCACATATACGATTTGGGCTGCTCATCAGGCGTTAGTTACTGTCACACATTTCTTTGCAAGACACTCTGTTTTTGAAGGGCGACCCTTCACCTATACAGACAAGGTTGCTAAACATCGAGCTTGCTGGCAGTGCAAGCGTTAGCAGGTCGAGCACACGTCACAAACTACAGATCGCAACATTCCTACTTAGGCAGTACCAGACTTCAGCTTCTCGCCCCAGTACGCCCTGGGGCTCTGGTTCACAGGTTTGTGCTCAGCACAGACGGGCACCCGAGCTATCGGTTACCTGGCCAGTCACCTCCTGGCTCACCTCGGTTGCCATGCACTCTTGAGTTTTCTAAATTTCCACTCAACAGCGTTCAAACGCAAACTTGCTTCTTCACTGTGCCTGTCGTTCCTTTTTCTGTCCTTTTTCGTTTCCTTCTTGTCTCTTTTCTGTACGCAACTCCTCCGTCCCTTTCTGCCTTACGACTTATCTTAACACATGAATTTCCCCTCTCCTTATCTTTTAGCTGAAGCCATGTCACAGGCCGGCAGCGAAGGTTTCACCTCTGCCCCTCTGTCACCCTCCGTGGGCTCAGTGAGCGGCAGCGCTCAGTCCCTCAGGGCTTAGCTGTGGCGTAGGGGTATTTCCTACCCCGCCACAGCCAGGAAAGCTGAGCTCTTTAGACTGCTCTTCCCAAAGCCAGGGTCAGCTCAGCCCGGCACCCATGCATCCCTGCAGTCAATCTCCTCGACTATTGCCCAACTCCACTCAATGGTGACCACATTGTCCACAGCAGTCACCGATGTCCAGCCTAGGGTGGGAGCTCTGGAAGTGCGCCCAGCTGCAGCCCTACTAGACTCTGTCGCCGTTTCTGTCCTGATGCCCCCACCTGCAGGTGTGCCTGAGATCTGCACTACTATCTTCCCTGCACACCTCGTCCCAGTCGGCATCAGGAAAGACATCTTGGATGGCAAGCATGTTAACCTGGCTTCCCCCATCATATCGGTCCATGATGTGGCCGAGAATTAATCAAACACTTTGCGGGACGTCTCAGTGGTCCTCAAATCTTAAGACCCCAGGCTTAACCGCAAGCTTTCCGTCACTGAGTTTGTGCTCGCCTTCGGGAAAGTTAGGGATGTCCTTTGCTCAGCCAATCTCAGCAGGAGGGAAGAGCTGAACTTGTACCTACATGCAGTGGTGGACCTAGGTTAGAAATACGGGGGGTTTTCGTTCTACAACTACCATTGGTCGTTTTCAGCTAAAGCAGCAGCCAGACTTTCACAATTTCAGGCCAGCACCAACTGGAGTATCATCGATACAGAGCTGTTCTGCTGCCACTTTGCGGGTCTATGCTCCCCACTCTGTGGCATCTTTCAGTCTTCCACCCATACTGCGAACTGGTGCTCCGATGCAAGTGCTGGACGCCCCCTCAACTTTCCCTCCACCTCTGGTTCTGGACAAAGCTTGCTGGGCCTCACACAGCCATCCCAGGTGGACAAGTTGGGGCGACCTATCCTGTCAGTGGGGGAGCACATCAATCTAAAACAATTTCAACTACAGGAGTTGCAAATTTAGCCAATGCCGGCTGCTTCATCTTTGCGTCTTGTGCCACAGAGCGCATCCCAAACTCACATACAACCTCAAGCAGCTCAATACATTGTGACTAGGCTGAGTGGATGTCGGGTGGCTCGCGTTTTACCTTTCCTCACACCCGACTCCCTCACTGGCTGCCTTCCTCCTACACAGATTTGCATCAGGATTCCACACCGCTGCTTCACTCGACCCACAAATGCAGGAACCTCCTTTCAGCTGCCACTGACGAGTTGGCTATTGACACCTTGTTGCAGTCGGAACTGAACCGGGGGTTCATCATCGGCTCCTTTACAGAGCCACCTTTCACTATCTGGAGAGTCAGCCCTATTGGACTTGTCAAGGGCAAGTTTTCAAATAAACTTCAGTTGGTGTACAACTTTTCAGTGCCTCATTGTTCTTCCATTCCAAGTTTAAACTCCCTAAGTCCCTCCGAGGAGTTTCCCCTTAAATTTGCAGCCATTATTAGCATAGGCACAGGCGCTTGGCTGTCCAAAGCGGGCATTTAAGACACATTCAAATTACTGCCCATTGAGCCATCCCTCTGGCGGTGGCATGGCATCAAATTGAAAGGTTTGTATTAATTCGCCATCAATTTTGACTTTCGGCTCTAAAAGCAGCTTGTAGTTGTTTGATACCTTCGCCCAGTCTCTTACCTGGATCCTGTCACACCATGCACAATGCCAGAAAGTCATTCACTTCCTCGATGACTTCTTGCTGATCGAACGGCCCGGCGAGCCCCCGTTAGACTTGGGCAGGTTGAGAGTGGTATTTGGCAATCTCAATGTGCCCATAGCAGAACACGAAGTAGAAGGCCCGACATAGTCCATCACCTTCTTAGGCATCTCTCTAGACACCCGCACCATGCAGGCCAGCCTACCTCCTGACAAATTTGCCCAGATCAGGTCGGTTATCCACGCCTTCACGCTTTCACAAGGGTGTACCAAGAGACAGCTACAATCCCTGTTAGGGATGCTCAATTTTGCCATGAGGATTGTCTCTCAGGGGCGGTCCTTTATTTCTCGCCTCTTGGTTTTCCTCTCTCAAGTACAAGACCCCGATCAAATTCTCAGGCTCGGCCCAGCAGCAATAGTGGATTTGTCAATGTGGGGTGAGTTACTTACAAATTCGAACAGTATGTCCATGTTCATTCCATCAGCATCAGCTTCAACACCTCAGGTAGTCATGCACGCCGCAGCCCCTACAGGCTTTGCTGCAATTTTTGGCCATCACTGGTTCACAGGGCCATGGTCACCAGAAAGCCTCCTGATTCCCGGCAGCAGCTCAGGTCTGGGACTGCACCTGGACGGGGAAAACGGTGGTCATAAACAAAGGCTGGTCCAAATCGCTAGCCATCATGTCCTTTGCTGCGTAGGCTGGTGCAATTGTCCTTGCAGAATCATTTCAGTGGGCAAGTGCAATGTCGTGGCAGACTCACTGTCCCGCTTCAACTATACTTCATTCTTTCTGCAGGAACCTGGAGCTGACCCAAACACTTCTCTTATCCCACCTTGGTCACATATGACGCTGGGTTAAAGGAACACCTGCACAAATGCGACTCATTTCATTAACCAGTCATTGTCCCGCAACACCCTGAAGGTTTACCATACTGCCTGGAATACCTACAACAGGTTTCTAACCTCATACCCCGGGGCGGCAACAGGCGACATCGAGCACGTCCTGGCCTTTTATATCATATTGCCACGCGCAGGTGGCTTTATCCCATAACACAATCAGGCTCTACTTAGCCAGCATTTCTTGTCCTTATGGGACCCCAGTAAGCTGTCCTTGTTCGCAGCCCATGCAGTCAAATCCACCCTACGCGGCATCCAGAGACATCAGCCCGTAGCCAATAGCAAGCACTTGCCCATCACAAGTGCTATCTTCAGGGGCATGTCCTCTCACGCTCCCCATTTGGGTTCTTACCCAGCCTGATCATCCAAGCTACCATCTGCCTGGCCTTCTACAGCTTTTTGTGGCCTGGCGAGTTCACCGGTAGTGGCCCCAGCTGCCAGACACTGCGCAGAGGCCACCTGGCATGCCTTCAAGATCACTTTGTTCTACACCTTGCAGTGTCCAAAACCCAACAGTCCGACCCCGGGGGCGTTTTCAAGCTCTTTCGTTCCCACAATGTCTGGTGCCTGTAGCAATTCTCAACTGTTTGTCTCATCTGCCCAGCCAATTGGAATCCAGCACATTGCTATCTTTTCCTACCAGCCTCCTAAGTGCAGCCAGTTCATCAGACATGTTAGGATCCTCTTGATTAACCTAATCCTTGACCCCAGCCGGTATTCTGGACACTTTTCGGATCGGAGCGGCATGAGCCGCATCACAGCACGGGGTGCCAGACCATGTCCTCAAGAAGTTAGGCAGGTGAAAATCCACCTGCTTTGCCCGGTACATTCTGAACCCTCAGGTAGAAATGTTGCAAGCCTTCAACAAGCTTGCGCAATAAATGTTACCAGAGCATTAAAGAAATTAGTTCCTTATCCAAGTATTTTTGCCTTCTTTTTTGGCATACTGTCCAGCCGACCAGGTCTACTTTATGTTGTAAGTCTTGTGGCGTGTTTATGTGGTTCATATCTGTCTCTGAATTGTCCCTGGTGGCCTTAATTTATGGGAGGAGTCCGGGGGGCTATATAAACAGACCACTCACCTGTGGTCCTTGTCGGTTCCAGTGCGCCGTACCCCACCCATTCCCCTTTTCAGGGCACTTCTCAAACACATCCTCTCCAAAATCATCAATTACTTATCTTGGGTATGCCCCCTTTTTGGGCATACCGTGCAGCCGACCAGGGCACACTTTAGGTCTACTTTATGTTGTAAGTCTTGTGGTGTGTTTATGTGGTTCATATATGTCCCTTTTTATTGCAGTAGAATTTCAGCCCAAACTGTTCCTTTTAAAATGATAGTAACCCCCTCCTTTTTTGTGCTATCTAGAGAAGCTGATAGCAGCACTTTTATTGTGTTCTGCTTTTTTAAAAAAAAGTTTCTGCATTTCTGTTTTCTCAGTTCACCAGGTCTCCCCATCACTGGCCTTGATTTCCATTGCGAGGGTGGCTCCTTGGCATGTAGGGTCCTGTGGAACCCTTTCGTAACCACCCTTGCATGCGCACTCATAGTATCCCTGCCACCTGCTGTGTTCCAAAGTCTCATGACAAGTTGCATTAGTGGGAACGGCCTTATTTTCAATCAGTTCTATGTGTTTTTGCATCTTCAAGCCCCGATGAGGGCTTTAAAAGGCAAACCCATTTGTTCTCCATTTTTAAGCTTTCTGACCCTATACTGGAATGAAAATGTAGCTGGACTGTTAACATGTGGTGCTTCAGTCTTAGATCTGCGGTCTGTGTCACCACTGGAGACAGGAAATGAGGGAAATCTCCCCAGGAAGGACGCAAAAAGCAATACAGACCTGAAAGGATTATATCTCCCCCTGCTGGGGAAACTTTACTAATGAGATTAGATGCCAGCGCTCCAGAATCTGATGTTTAGTAAAAAGAGAATAGTAGACTAAATACATCAAGGCTGACGCTTCGAGCAGGTCCTGTTTTCTAGGCAAGTGAAAAGGGACTGGTGTTTTCCTGAAATGTTGGTCTTGATGTATTTTTGTCCACTATTTTCTTTTCAGTAAATGTCCTTGAGCACCAAATTCCTAGTGTTTTCTGGCTTGCCCTAGTCTGCTCAGTGCAGTACCTCCACCCGCTATTTGTACAATGTACATTGTATTGTGCTGTAAAAGCTCAGCATAGACCTTATGTGCTCCTGATGATAGTCACAGGCTCTAGTAATAAGAAAAGAAAATAAATACATGGCTCTAGCTATCTTTTTAAAAACAAATCTGTGCGTAAAAGAAAACCCTGGTTACTATAGAAACTTTCACCCTAGTGCTGCCTGGTGCCTCAAGCAGTTTCTTTCCTTGTAGTGGAGATCACACATAGCTCTCTCATTCTACAATACAATGCGGCTTATTTACTGAAACTGGAGAGTACAAAATCTGGTGCAGCTGTGCATGGTAGCCATTCAGCTTCTAACTTCAGCTTGTTCAATTAAAATGCTACTAAACCCACAACAGTAAAATCAGTATATGCAGTAAGGCATGCTTGTTATAATCTCTGAGGAACCTAAGGGGTTAATCCTCTGCATTGTGTAAAAAAGCTGTTTGATCCCGTCTTCTCTGGTCCTCCCCTTCTCCCACTGTCTCCAATACATCTTCTGGTAAGACAGAGCCTTGGAGTCACTCTGCACATGCTCTGTTTGGTGTGTCCTACAATCCCTCTCTCCTCTCTCCTCTCTCCTCTCTCCTCGTCTTTCTCTCTCTCTCGCTCTCTCTTTCTCTCTTTTTCTTTGTCTTTCTCGCTCTCTCGCTCTCTTTCTCTCACACTCTCTTTCGCTCTCTTTTTCTTTGTCTTTCTCTCTCTCTTGCTCTCTTTCGCGCGCTCTCTCTCTCTCTCTCTCTCTCTCTCTCTCTCTCTCTCTCTCTCTCTCTCTCTCTCTCTTTGCCAGGAAGGGAGGGGGGGGTGAGTCATAAGAGGGCCAATGAGAGCTGGAGGTGTGCCTCTGTCTGTCTGTATAAATCCAGGAAGTGAACAGAGCAGCTTCCGCTGCCCACAGTTAAAATGATTGCAGCCAGACTCCAGTAAAGGGAGATTTCTGCAGCATATTTGGCAAGTAGAGAATCACAGTATATATAAAATAATAATATGCAAAGTGGTTGGAGGGAAGCTTCAGAATGGCAAAGATGTTTTTATTACAAATAATGTGGGCAGACTGCAGTTCCTCTTTAACCTTTTTTAAAAAAAACTGGAAGCTGATCGGTTTCTATTCACAGCTGCACATTATTTTGCACCAGTTTTAGTTAATCAATCCCAATGTATGGTACCAGAGCTACCTTTTAGCAGCCCTGGACATTCTCCCCTAGTGGGGGAGGGGATATGTAGTATTCCTATTCTTATGTCCAGAGACATTAGGTACCATAAAACAGAGTGAATGCTGTTAGGTATCTGCTGCTTATGTTGGTTTTATTCTCCTTGCTTTCGGTGTAGTTTTACTTCATTAATCCAAAAAAGGACAGTGTAATGTATTAAAAGCATAATTCACCTTTTACCAAAAAACTGCCAATGTGATAATAAGTGTGGGCCACCCCAGAATGTTGCTAAGAGAGGTCCAGCTGTTACTGTTCACCTCCGCCATCACAGGAGTGAGCTCTTTCTCTGTTTCAAACCCCCTCACATGTTCTTTCCCTCCCCTGGTGCAGTAACTGAGTTTAAGAGCTCACTGCTGTGATGGTGGATGTGAACCGTAACAGCTGGACCTCTCTTAGTAACATCTCTTGAAGCATACTGGGAGTTATTTTCCCAGTCAGGCTTCATGAGGTACGTAAATGGCCTACACCGCTAGCAAGGGCACCTCTGCTTTAGTCAAAGCTGAATGGTTGGTGTTCTCTACAGACACCCCTTTTTATGCATAGGCAGTTTTGTTTGGTAAAGGTGAATTAACCTTTAAATATTTCTCAAAGAAGTTAAAATAGACCTTCATGCAACATTCACACTTGTGCATTGTGGGAACTGGCACAAAATCATGTGCTTTCCTGTAATGCACAAAAATGCACTGCCCTTTTGCAGACGCGCAGTATTTCCATAAATTCTCAATAGTACCCCCACGCAATTTCTAACGCATGCGTTTTGATGGGCTGCCCTACATTCATTGCGCAGAACCGCATGAGCACTCCAATGGTGTGATCTCCTTGTGTACTTCTGATAATATTGCTCTTTTCCCCCTTCTTTCAATCAATTGCAGATTTTGTTTTTCACAAATACCGGTATTTTTTTTGGAACCAGCCATCACTTCCACTTTTCTTGTCTAGACGAGGATGATGTAGCCCCCCATCCCCCCCCGCAATCTCCTAGGATACCTATGTCGCTCATCTTAGAAGTCTTTGGGGCAATCTACAATAGATATGCATGTGCAGCGGCATATCATCAGGAGACAAGCTGCAAGGATTCTAAAAGAGACCTGTGGTTTCTGATGATGTAAACAAATAAGATTGCGGCGTGGGACCAGGCGTGCAGAAGATTACAGCAGGACAATGCTGGATTCGCTGGAGCATGTGAGTATGTTTAATGAGGATAACCCAGCAAAAAAGGTAAGCAGAGTTTGAAAATTTTACATGGGGGTGGTGAAGTTCCAAAGTTCCTTGATGTACATGTGCTTTGCAACCTGTGAAACAGGAACACTTTACCTGCCCCTTCCCCTTTTCTCCCCCGCTCCATACCTTTCCTTTGCTCCCCTGCTTTTCCCTTCAATTCTTGGGAGGAGAATAATTTGCCCTTTTGCAAGCTACAAGTCACTGAGGTTCTAACTTGCAATGAGCCATGTGGTCCTCCACACTTCAATGTACCAGGTATTTTCTTTTCTTAAAAGAGAAGTATGGGACAATTCCTTTTTTTAAATTATTTATTTAATTTTTTTTTTGTAAGAATCATACTTGCCTAGGTCGAAGCTGCATCTGTCCCCTGCTGGCTCTAAGGTTGAGAACCAAGCGATCAAACACCGCTGATCGCTCGGTTCCAAGTGCTGAGCAGAGAGCTGGTGACTGTCAGCCAGTGGCTCTCTGCCCCCCCCCCCCCCCCCCCGCGCTCTCACTGGAGAGCAGGGCTGTGGAGGAGGCAGGAGCGGCTGGCTCAGGCTCTTAGTGGCTCGCCGAGAAGCTGAGCTGGGTGTCGGTATGCATATGGGTGGATCCGGACCATATGGTCACAATCTTTCCCCAGCCTGGACTGGCTCTGTGATGACAGCGGTCTTCAGCCTGCTGTTGGCTGAAAACAGAACACAAGATTGCAGAACAAACTGCACTCCTGTGATCCACAGGAGAAGTACAGCTAAATAAGCTACGGCTGTACTTCTCCTTTAAAGAGCTGATTAAAGGGAAGGTGAGCATATGCTCTTGGGGAGGGGAATTTAACCTCTTCAGCCCAGAAGGGATTTGCCCCCTTCCTGACCAGGTCTATTTTTTGCGATCTGGCACTGCGTCACTTTAACTGACAATTGCGCGGTCGTGCGATGCTGTACCCTAACAAAATTTATGTTCTTTTTTTTTTCCACAAATAGAGCTTTCTTTTGGTGGTATTTGATCACCTCTGCAGTTTTTATGTTTTGCGCTATAAACAAAAAGGAGGGGAGGAGAGGAGTAAGGGGTTTCTCAGCTAAGCACTTTCTCCTGCTTGCATGCTTAAGCCAAGGGCAAATGGATTCCAGAAAGTAAATGCTACATGAATCATTTTCCCTTACTCAAGATGGTCACAGCCAGAAATGCTAGAGAGCTGTCTTTGAAAGTATAGAGATATGGATGGATGGGGGAGTTTGGTTTGAATATTAAACATTAATTAAATAGTGTTTGTGGTGCTCAGATGCAGTGTAGATCCACTTTAAAGAAGGAGACCCGGCAGAGGAGGTACTGTAGACCACATCATAGGTAGCGCCAACTTGTCAAAATTGTAAAGATAATTCTTGTTTACTTAAGGCTCCGTTTACATCTTGGCGTTCCGAACCTCAATTGGAAATAGCAGCGAATTGCGGAACGCCCGTGCGGTCCCTGTCACTTTTCAATAGCACCCCGACAACAAGCACAATTTCCCCGCAATATATCATCATTATTTTGCACTTTATTGAACATGTAGCAGGAGCAAGCACAGCTATAAAACATACCCAGAGCAATGAAAAATTGTATTGATTCAGCATTTTACGGTAGTGTGCTGGTCCTATGGCAAAATTTCCATGCATTAAGTAAAGCAAACCTATCCTGCCAGTTTAGCCGCACAGTCAGGGCCCTCACTCATTCATTTAAGAACAAGCTGTGGCCTGTACCTGAACCATGTAAATCCAGAGTTTGTCACTTCCTATACATGTTCCTGGTCAGTGGCCCAAAAAAATACTAAAGCCTGAGGATTTCCATTAGACCCAAGAAAATGGCACTTTGAAAAGGAATGTGACAATGCAACTTATCCGTGTCTAGTTTCTTGGCTGAAAACCCAAATTTTGTACGTATTTATGTTTCACACATAAAGAAATGGTATTATTGTGAGCTTGTATAGGCTTGTATTGCACTAACCTGACTATTATAAGCTGGAATGTGATTGCTTGACATGTCTATAGGCGTTGCTAGTGCAGTAACTAGCAATGGAAAATGGACAGATTTTACATCTTGGTTTGTTAATTGCTGCAAAGACACGTGGGGTGGGGTTGATTTGCTAAGACTGGAGAGTACAAAATCTGGTGCAGATGTGCATTGTAGCCAATCAGCTTCTAACTTCAGCTTGTTCAAGTAAAGTGTTACTAAACCCCCAACAGTAAAATCAGTCTGTATATGCAGTAAAGCATGCTTGTTGTTATCCTCACTGTGGAATCTAAGGGGTTAATCCTCTGCATTGTGTAAAAAGGCAGTTTGATCCTGTCTTCTCTGATCCTCTTTTTCTTCCACAATTCCCAATCCATCTCCTGATAGAAGAGCGTTGGGGGCACTCTGCACATGCTCAGTTTGGTGTGTATTTCTAGAGAGTCTTTTTTTGGTAGGGTGCATGTGATCAGCACAGGGCTAATCAGCACTGTCCAGACAGAGGGTCAGGGGTCCCGCAGCCTCATAGGACATTCAGAGAAGAATGAAAACTCCTCCTACAAGCTTTAGACCCCTTTCACACGGACGCCCCATTCTCTTCTATGGACAGACGGATGTCATCGGTGACATGTCCGCTGATATCCACCACTCTCCGATCCGTGCTCTATAAAGTCTGATGGATGGAGACCCTATGGGGATCGGATCAGATGATCATGGACAGACAGTCTGTTGTCATCCGATTTCCCTTACAGGGGAGCGGCGCTCTGACAGATCCGTCTCCACACAGTGAGCGGAGACAGATCTGTTATCTACCGGCTCAGTGGGGATTCCGGACACGTCTGTGTGAAAGGGGCCTTAATCAGTACTCAGCCAGACACTGATAAAAGTCACAAGACTGCTATATACTACTGATGAGAAAAGGTATTTAGCAGTTTTTATTTGCTAAAATAATTACATTTCTATGTCTAGTGTACTGTGGAAGACCAGATATAGTGAATGCAGGGTCCCGGGTTTAGTAACACCTTTAAGCTTTGACAATAAAACCTTTAAGCTGATTGGAGGTCCTTGATGACATCCTGTGGGTGGGGCAAAATGCGTTGACGCATTTTCCGGTTCGTGGTTATCGCGCAACGTCACTTCCGTTGTCCGTGGAACGCACAGCAGCGGGACAGGAGGAAGTACGGCACTGCATTGGATATTGACTTACTGCTTTCTTGAACTGGATTTCTGTGAGTTTAATTCATTTCTGCGCAAATAAATATTTCATTTTTGCAATATTACACTATGTTTGCCATACTTTGATTCCGAGGCTATTGATCATACGGTCCCTGGGAAGTATCCTGCCCTTAAAGGCTTCACCATCCTGGTATTATCTATACACCAGAAAAAGCTTTGAGGACCCCAGACTGAAAAGCTGAGGGTCCTCTATTTCTGGTGAGTAGGAGAAAAAAGGGGGAGAGTGGCACAAAGCATGAGTGGAGTGGTTTACAGCACTGAAGCGCTTTATCATATACGAATGGAGCACTAAGCACTTTTTTTCCTGGGATTTGGATTTCTTTGACCTATGACGATAACACCAATGAGTTATAGTTAATTTCAAGCACAAATGAACTGTTTTGTGATGAATACTTCAATAGTATATAGACTGGATTTGATCTAATACTTAAGTTGCATGGTTGTTGTTTACATCTGTGATTTCACAACTGTTTGTTCATTCATCACCCTGGGAATCCAGCATATTGAGGTTTTTTAAGCACGATTTTCTATGCACTTGTTTTATATATTCATTTATGTCTACATCATATTGTATTAAGGGGAGCTGCTAGCGCAGTGTACGTTTTCAGCCTTATTCCAAAATTGATTAAATTCATTATTTTCTTCAAATTTCTACAAACAATACCCCATAATGACAATGTGAAAGAAGTTTGCTTGAAATCTTTGCAAATTTATTAAAAATAAACAACGAAAAAAATTTACATATGTATTCACAGCCTTTGCCGTGACACTCAAAATTGAGCTCAGATGCATCCTGTTTCCACTGATCATCCTTGAGATGTTTCTACAACTTGATTGGAGTCCACCTTTGGTAAATTCAGTTGACTTGACGTGATTTGGAAAGGCACACACCTGTCTATATAAGGTCCAACAGTTAACAGTGCATGTTAGAGCACAAACCAAGCCATGAAGGAATGATCTGTAGACCTCTGAGACAGGATTGTATCAAGGCACAGATCTATGGAAGAGTACAGAAACATTTCCCCATCATTGAAGGTCCCCAATGCGTAGAGTGGCCTCCATCATCCTTAAATGGAAGAAGTTTGGAACCACGAGGACTCGTCCTAGAGCGGGCTGCCTGACCTTAGTGAGCGAGGGGGGGGCGGTGGCCCTTAGTCAGGGAGGTAACCAAAAACCTGATGGTCACTCTGACAGCTCCAGCGTTTCTCTGTGGAGAGAGGAGAACCTTCCAGAAGAACAACCATTTCTGCAGCACTCCACTAATCAGGCCTGTATGATAGAGTGGCCAGATGGAAGCCACTTCTCAGTAAACGGCATATGACAGCCCGCCTGGAGTTTGCCAAAAGGCACCTGAAGGACTTTCAGACCATGAGAAACAAAATTCTTTGGTCTGATGAAACAAAGATTGAACTCTTTGGCCTGAATGGCAAGCACCATGTCTGGAGGAAACCAAGCACCGCTCATCACCTGGCCAATACCATCCCTACAGTGAAGCATGGTGGTGGTAGCATCACGCTGTGGGGATGTTTCTCAGTGGCAGGGACTGGGAGACTAGTTAGGATCGAGGGAAAGATTATGCAGCCATGTACAGAGACATCCTTGATTAAAACTTGCTCCAGAGTGTTTTGGACCTCAGACTAGGACAGGTTCTTCTTCCAACAGGACAACAACCCTAAGCATACAGCCAAGATAACAAAGGAGTGGCTAGGGGACAACTTGGTGAATGGCCTTGAGTGGCCCAGCCAGAGCCCAGACTTTAATCCGATTGAACATATCTAGAGAGATCTGAAAATGATTGATTGAGCACCAACGCTCCCTATCTAACCTGATGATGGGGCTTGAAAGGTCCTGCAAAGAAGAATGGGAGGAACTGCCCAAAAATAGGTGTGCCAAGCTCGTAGCATCATACTCAAAAAGACATGAGGCTGTAATTGGTGAAAAGGTACTTCAACAAAGTATTTAGTGAAAATGTTTTTTTTAATGAATGTGCAAAGATTTCAAACTAACTTCTTTCACGTTGTCATTATGGAGTATTGTTTGTAGAATTTTGAAGAAAATAATGAATTTAAACCATTTTGGAATAGGGCTGTAACATAACAAAATGTGGAAAAAGTGAAGCGCTGTGAATACTTTACGGATGCACTGTAATTCCATAATTAAATGCCACATTTTTTTTTTCTATTGGGCCCAGGAGCTGTTAGCTGTAATGTGCTAGTATACTAGCACATTATTAAAGACTTCTCTGGCAAGCAATCCTCTCCAGCATTGCACTGCTTTCTTCTCCCAGTCTTCTTTCCCAGTCCAACTCTTGATCTCTTGGTTGGCCAGACCACTATGTCCTCAATGCTACAAGTGTGCATGGGAGTCACACCATGACAGCATACATCGGTACCATAATGTACACTGAGCTGCGCATGCATGGCTCAGTGTACATAAATGCTGACAGGCAGGGGGAGGGGTTTATGACAGAAGACATTAATATGATCCCCTACATGTCTGTTTAGCTGCTTCATCAGCCTAACACTGAGGCTACGCACTTGATGCTGCATTTCCACCATGCACAATGATAAGAGTGAGACCCATTTATGGTGTCTGCAGGTGAGGGCTTACAGTGAAGTCCAAGAATAAATGAAAGCAGTAGTAAGATGTAATTTTAAACTTGCACCTACAGGTAAGCTTTTAGTGTTACCTGTAGGTACAGTGAATATCTCTTAAACTTGGTCCATTCAGGAGGTGTTCACAATGATATCACTTGTGCAGGTGCAGTATGCTCTGCCTTTACGGCACCCTGAGTGCTTGTGAGTGCTGTGCCAGTGACATTATCATGGTCCTACCATTCAAACCGCCGGAGAGCACAAACCCAGAAGGAAAATTGGGCGAAGATAGAAGCACCTGGAGCAGTGACAGTGCAGCGCTGGAAGGCTCTGTGTGAAAGGTTATACAGTAAAGTATTAGTATGCAACATTTATAGCCAAAACCCTCAGGCTGCATTCACACAGGGGCGATCCGACTTCAGGCACGACTTTGCTAGGCAACTTGCAGGCTACTTGCAGGCTACTTGCAGGCTACTTGCAGGCTACTTGCAGGCTACTTGGAGGCAACTTGCAGGCAACTTCAAGCTTGACTATGCCAGGCGACTTTGCCTGTGGCCAATCAGAGCGGGGAGGGAGGTGGTTGCCCTGGATAAATTCTTTTCTTTTAGTCGCTTCCATGTAGATGGGGGATCCGACTTGGAGGCGACTTCTATTGAATCCTATGGGCACAAGTCGGATAGAAGTCGCCTAGAAGTAGTACAGGAACCTTTTCAGAAGTCGCCTTGAAGTCGGAGCGACTTCAGTCGCGTATATTAAGATGGCTCCCATTCATTTCATTGGGATTTCAGATGTCAAGCGACTTGGGGCGACTTGAGGCAACTCAAGTCGGATCGCAAGTCGCCCCTATGTGAATGGGCCCTCAGAGGGGCCTTTTGGAAAAAAAATGTACAGTCACTATTGCTTGAGTCCTCTGAGTGATTCTTCCTGCCCTGAGACTCAAAATGTAATCCCTTTCAATCTAACGCTTTGCCGTGGCTTTTTTTTTTTTAATTTAAGCTACAGCAATTCTGTATTATGTTGTCTGTATAAAGTTCAGGGATGTATAAAAAGAAAAAAGCTTGCTACAGTTTATATGGAAACGTCCACAATGTCAAGTATGTGCAATAGGAAGAGGCCGGAAGATGTGCTAAATATGTGCTTGCTTTAAACACTACAGGTCAGGATGACTCGGCAAAGTAAAAGATGAAACAACTGAGAAACTGAGAAAAACTGCTAGTAATTGTCAATTTCCTGAAAATTGCTAAATTCCAGCACATTACACATAGAAATAAAATGTGACCATAATTCTAAGATGAGTTGTTTATACCGTATTTTTCGATCCATAAGACACACCTGACTAAGATGCACCTAGGTTTTAGAGGAGGAAAACAATAAAAAATATTCTGAACCAAATGGTGTACTAAAGTATTTACCAGTGCCTATGAAATACAGCCATATACCAGAGTCCATGAAATACAGCATATACCAGTGCCATGAAATGCAGCCATATACCAGTGCCCATAAAATACAGCCATATACCAGTGCCCATAAAATACAGCCATATACAAGTGCCAATGAAATACAGCCATATACCAGTGTCCATAAATACAGCCATATACCAGTGCCATGAAATGCAGCCATACACCAGTGCCCATAAAATACAGCCATACACCAGTGCCCATAAAATACAGCCATATACAAGTGCCAATGAAATACAGCCATATTCCAGTGTCCATAAATACAGCCATATGCCAGTGCCCATAAAATACAGCCATACACAAGTGCCATGAAATACAGCCTTACCTGTGTCACTGAAATGCACAAAACAGACCAAATGCTTGTACGTGCTTTTTAAAGAACTTGAATGGGCTAGCAATGCATCAAAACATCCAAGAAAATGCATGTGCAACACCGCACACCATGCATTTTGGTGCTCTGTAACACAAGTGCATTGGAACTGATCAAACAACAAAGTCTTGTTCCAAGCCTCACAATACTCAACCTGGTGACTCCAAACATCGCTGGAAGCTAGCTTCAAAATTTCTGGCGCCCGCTGTGATGATGTCATCACATGCGCGCCTGTCACTTAGATAGTAGACAGAGCAGGCCGAGCGGCCGCCGCTGCAGTACTCCATTCGGCCGCTGGGGATGCTCTGTCTTCTTAATGTGTCTGAATGACATAGCGGCGCTCGTGGCAGTCCAATGCGTGCTCCCAGCGGCGAGGGGGGCGTTTTTTCTGCTATATTCGCACCATAAGACGCAGGGACACTTCCCCCCCCCCCCCCCATTTTTTGGGGGGGAAAAGTGCGTCTTATGGTGCAAAAAATACGGTGTATGTATGTATATGTGTGTGTGTGTGTGTGTGTGTGTGTATGTATGTGTATATATATGTGTGTGTGTGTGTGTATGTGTATGTATATATGTGTGTGTGTGTGTGTGTATATATATATATATATATATATATATGTGTGTATATATGTATGTATGTATGTATGTATATATATATATATATATATATATATATATATATATATATATATATATATATATATATT
>BLSH010219604.1:81501-91769 GCA_018402905.1 Glandirana rugosa | reverse complement strand
CTGTGTGTGTCACATCGAGCCGGTGAGGGAGGAGTGACCGACACTAACTGTTGTCGTCCTCAGTTACCGAGAGTACGTGTCTCGACCTAGTTGTAATCCGAGTCCACTCATATTCCCCCCGACCCCCTCGATGTGAGTCTTCCTAAAAAAATGAAATTTAGTCAACATAAGTGTTTTTATATGTAAAAATGGATGTCCATTAGGATATTATTCCTAATGGACATCCATTTTACTTATAGAGGATTTGTAAATCCTCAATAAGTGGAATGAGCTCTGTGCATGAGAGCCATTGACTCCTGCTGTTGTCAATCACAGCCAGTGAGGAGGGAGTGGCCGAGCTACACTGTGTGTGTCAATGGACACAGAGCGTGGCTTGGGAGCGAGCCTACATTGACTGCCCCTGTAGCAAGCAGAGGGAAGAGCCAGTGGGGGACCAGAGAAGAAGCGGATCGGGGCTGCTCTGAACACACCCTTGCACAGTGCAGGTTAAGTATAACATGTTTGTTATTAGAAAAAAAAAAAATTACCTTCATGATCGCTTTAAACACAATTCATAGCTGATGAACAAATATGGCCAACCACAGTTATGAATGTATATTATTTGAATATTATTGTTATACAGGATGTATGTAGCGCCAACAGTTTTCACAGACCTTTAGAAAATGAAGGCAAACAGTACAATTACAATACATAAAGATTAGTAGCGCCCTGCTCATAAGAGCTTAAAGAAGTTTTTAAAACATTACCATTGTTAAGATTTTTTTAAATCATGTTAATTAAAAAAACTTAGTATAGCATGACAACTAGAGATTATAGTTTTCCTTCCTATATATTGCTGACAATTTATACAGTACGTTGATATCAGTCCTTGCTCTCAAGGAGCTTACAATCTAGGGTCTGTATCCTACATACATACATGCATGCATGCATACATACAGCTATTATCACCAATTGCCTACCAACATGCCTTTGTTGGTCTGATACATTAGTACTTGGTCACGTGTTCAAGATACATAATAGGTAAGGTTGAATAAAGACAATAGTCCATCCAGTTCAACCTGTGTAGGTGTACGTGTGTCAGTGTCTATAATTATTTCCCATATCCTTGTATGTTGTGTTCTTTAAGATGCACATCCAAGAGTCTTAAAAATATCCATACACCCCGCTGCCACCACCAATTGTGGAAGAGTTCCACATCCTTATTGCCCTGACAGTGAAAGACCCTCTGCGCAGTTTAAGGTCAAACCGCTTCTCCCCCAATCTCATTATGTGGCCCCGTGTCCTCTTACACTCCCTGAGACTGAATTGTTTTGTTCCTATGCTGGGATCACCATTGAGATATTTGTAGATCGCTGTCATGTCCCCCTTCAAGCGTCTCTTCTCCAGCGAGAATACGTTTAGATACTACTGTTTAAAAATGGCATTCCTACTGTTTAGCCAAATAAAATGATGCCACTGTTTTCTGTACATCATTTTTTACTCACAAGTACTTTCTCTTATCTGAAAAACAGGAAATGCAGAAAAATATTACTAGGCAAAAAGTTGGTTCCGTGTGTGTAGAAAGTGCTCCCTGCTGAGTAGTAATGTCCAGCTTGCACCATGGCTGATCATTCGGATGGAACTTGCTTCCAATGGCTGCCTTGAAAACTCATTTTATTTTATTATACTAATTCTGGGAACTTAGATGTGGTTGCTTTCATCTCTTGTTCTCTTGCATATATTTTTTAAAATGCATAGGAAATTACTAGATAACTGCGTGACTTTTCAGCACTGAGCAAATATAAACATCGGGTCCTTGCCAGGTTTGGTGAACTGACACGTCTAAAGGTGTGACTCTTACCAACTAAGACGTCAGAGGTGGACTGTCTGTGCGAGTATGATCCAGCTGAGAGAAACTTTTTCGTTTACAAAAACAATGCTTGGATTGCAGAGTATGGAAAAAGGCCTTACCCATCACTACCCTTTTGCATGGGCAAGAGATGACTATTGAAGGGCAGTCTCTCTCTGAGATCTGTGTTCACAGAATTTTAAGAAGTTAATGCAAGATCTTGTATAGCTTTGGACATAAAGTTCTAAGTCTTGGGGAAAATGAAAGATTAGCACTGGAACCCTAGGATTATTGTTGTACTAGGATTTGTAGTAGTGGTTGGACGAGGTATCTGGAATCTGCCTCTCCATACCTAAAGATTTCCACTGTTTTCTTGGTTTGTAACCAGGCAAATCTAAGTTTTTAAGCGTTGAAGTCAATGATCTAGGCATACATTTTTTATTAAAGACTTTATCACTGAGCAAAAGTGTTTTGGGGTCAGAAAATATCCCCTTCATCAGGGCTGGAAGTAAGATAAATTCTGGTCTATATGTAAAGCATTAGGTGGTTAAACCGGGCAGACATTATACAGAGAGGGCAGAGAATTGAGTAGCTGCAGTCTGTTCCTTTAAAACCTGTCTGGTTTAACCATCATGTATTTTACATCCAGGCCAGTATTTACTTACAACAAACCCTGATAAAAGGGGTGTTTTTTGACCCCTGACACGTTTGTTTCATGGTAAGGTCTCCGATAATATTATATCTGGATGATTAACTCCTAGTGTGGTGCTTCAGTCTTGGTTTTATAAAGTTTTGAGTGGCAGCGGAGTGTAGCACTGATACCAAAAACTTGTCAGACAGCTGAATAATTTATCCAAAGTACATTCGTAAAAATGCCATGTGGGAAAATTGATCAAGCTGAGAGTACGATCTACCAGCTGAAAGGTGAAGTTGGGCTTCTAGCAGGGGCATTGTGTTGTAAGCTGATAGATATTTAAAGTGGTTGTAAACCTTAGACATGAAATATGAACAAAGCATATCCTTATATACTGTGTACTTGTCGCATGAATCACTTCTGACAAGTTTTCCTGACACCAAGAGAAAAATGTTTAAGGGAGGGACAGCCTCAGCTCTGTTCCTGTGTGCTGTGTGGAGGGGTGTCCCTTCCCTTCACTCCAATCAGCTCTCAGAGCTCTCCTCCCTATGCACTGCAGAGTGTAACATCAGCTCTCCTCCCTCCCTTTTTTTTTCTGAACTCTCAAGACAAGCTTTATGATTCAGCACTTTGAATGGATGTAGAGAGGAAGGGCTGCAGATAAACTGGTACAACTTATGTAGGATGATTTTCTTCATCTCTGTGTATCACCTGAGGCCAGTCACTTCACTGGGTATATGTAAGTCTTTACAGCGAGTTTAAGTGGGCATACTAGGTGAAAAAGGTCAGGATGGTCCTCACCAGTATGTTGTTGATAGGGCACAGATCAGGCAGAGAGTGGTGGACTGTGTCAGCTGCAGTGCAGTCTGCAAATAGTCTTCTTGCTTTCTCTGTGCTTTGCAGTTGATCTCAAGAGCATCTAAAACTGATGCAACACAAGCCCAAAGACCAGTGACACAAGCCCTTTATAGTGAATATTTTTGGCACTTATATTAACATGCAAAATTGTGTGTCTTTGTGTTTGACCTTAATTTCCTTTTCCTTTGGGTCAGTTTTAGAAATAAGTTCTCTGTTGTAACCCCAGGTCCAGGACCCACTAATATGGTTAACTATTACTAATTTTTTTGTTTGGCTGCATTTTACATGTAAGATTAAATTAAAAATAGGAGCTATGCACACACTGTAGTGTGCTTAAGTTGGCAGTGGTAGCGCAGGACGCGGACATGCTGTGGTCTCTGCTAATTCTTACGCCCCTTTCACACTGATGGACTGATCGGGCCCGCCTGTCAGATATTCAGGCAGACCCGATCAGATCATCAATATCTCTCTATGTATCGGTGGATGTCAGCTGACACCTGCCAGCATTAATATTATTATTATTACATGATTTATATAGCGCCAACACTTTACGCAGCACTTTCAATATAAAAGGGAGACAATACAATACAATAAAAGAGGATTAAGATGGCTCTGCTCAGAATAGCATCCGGTACTGTCCACTAAAAACAGATGAATCTGGATCGGATGACAGTCAGATAGAAACAGACAGGCGTTCTTTTTCCATCCGACTACCCCATAGAGAACAGCAGGCTGTGTCAGTGTCTGCTCAGCGGATACCGACCTCTCATCCATCTGCTCAGGGATCAGTGAACGGATCCTCTTGATTGAGTCTGCCTGCTCTTAAAGGGTCCTTAAAGTAATTGTAAAGTATTTTTTTTTTTTTTTTCTTGTTTATTTTTTAAAGCGGTTGTCTACCCAAAAATAAAAAAAAAATAAAAATAAAAACCTGCAAGACAATAGCATAATGAGCTAGTATGCACCGCATACTAGCTCATTATGAAATACTCACCTTGAAACGAAGATCCGAACGAGCCGCTCGGTCCCCTCCGTGGGAGCGGACATCTTCACCCGGATCTTGCTTCCGGGTACGCGGCTCCGGCGCTGTGACTGGCCGGAGCCGCGAGACGTCACTCCCGCGCATGCGTGTGGGACCCGTTTTTCCCGGCAGGGTCCGGAACTAATGCCGGACTTTGCCGAGACATATACGGCGCATGCGCCGGAACATACACGGCGCGTGCGCCGTAACGTTGCATTAAATTAGAAAGGGAATATCTTCTAAACCATACAGGTTTAGAAGATATTCATTTTACCTACAGGTAAGCCTTATTCTAGGCTTACCTGTAGGTAAAAGTAGAAAAAAAGGGTAGACAACCGCTTTAAATAACAAATCTGTTATTATCTGCTCTGTGCAGTGGTTTTGCACAGGGCAGTCCAAATCTTCCTCTTCTCGGGTCCCTCTTTGCTGCTCCTGGCCCTCCCTTTTTGTTGAGTTCCCCTACAGCAAACAGCTTGCTATGGGGGCACCCGAGCTGAACTGCAGCTCTGTGTGTCCATTCAGACACGGAGCTGCCCCCTCTCTCCTGATTGGCTGACTTTAATTGACAGCGGGAGCCAATGACACTGCTGCTGTGTCTCAGCCAATCAGGAGGGAGAGTCCCAGATGGCCAAGGGACTCGACATCGCTGGATAGAGAGGGGGCTCAGGTATGTATTAGAGGGTGCTGGGGCAGCTGCTACACACAGAAGGCTTTTTGTCTTCATACATAGAATGCATTAAGATAAAAAGAAACCTTCTACTTTAAAGAATGGGCACTGACCATAAAAATGTATTTAGGGGATCATCTATTTTTGCCTATTGGGAGTCCTAATTTCAAAGAATAAACAAATTCATATTTGTTAGAAACTGTAGAAATGTGTTTTTTTTTTTTTTTGTTTTTTTTTTTTTGCACTGTAGCAATTTGAGACTTATACCAGTATTTCTATTTTTTTTACTGTGAAATAGGCTCTGAATGGTGTGCCTGTGATTCCCTGATCTTCTACTTGGAAAGCCGTTACTCTACTTTGTATGTATAATTTTCTTGCTGCTGACGAGAAGGAAAAGTCAGAAACAAGGCCCCTGGGTAATACACGATTAGTGAGTTTGGAAGAGCTGGGCTTTGAGATGCCTCAGGTGAGTTTCACTTTAAGGTGTAGTTGAGTTTTAAATGTATGTAGAGATGACTTTCTCTAGTTCTGTATGGTGTCACCAGTGGCCTTGTAACTGCACTCGCCAATGGGAAATAAGTTAAGTGAGACACATGAGGACTCTCTCACAGCACAGTGCATGTGGTAACATGCAATTCTTTTCTACTGTGATAGTGTCATCACCAGGGCTGCAAAAGTCTTCAGCCTGCCAAAAATGCAAGAGGGCGCCCTGCAGCACTTCCTCCTGACACAGGGCACCTATGCTGATTTCTTAGCGTAAGCAAGAACACCCCTGTACAAGTGACAACGCTGCAGGGATTACATTGCAGGTGAACTAGTGTTGTCACCTTGTGGGAAAGAGTCCTATGGACTGGTAGGGTCACAAGGTATTTATATAATGAAGGAAATGCTTTCACTAACCTAACATGGTAATTCTCTTATTTTAGAAATAATGATGATATAGGGTTAGTTTTTAGCTGTAATTCTACATTAAATTAGGCAGTTTTTGTATTTGCAGTTTATTTTCCTTTTAGGGCTTGTTCACACAATGTACGCTGAGCTGCATTTTTCTGCATACCACCGCACAACAACTATTTTCTATGTGCCGTATTCACACCATACAAGTATGGTAGTGTGCAGAAGAATGCATCTCAACAGACATAGTGTAAACAAGCCCTATGTATGTGTATTTTTCCAGTGTGCAAGTCATGATGCATAGTGATTCACTTTTTACAGGGCCAAGCCTTGCAGAAAAAGAGTGTATTGGTAACCTTAGTAGTAAACATTCACTTAGACCCCTTTCACACTGGGGTTGTTTTCAGGCGCTTTAGCACTAGAAATAGCCTCTGCTAAGCGCCTGAAAACTGCCTCTCTATTAAAGTCAGAGTGTCTTTTCACACTGGGGCAGTGTGGGAGCAGTGTATACACCACACCTAAACCGCTCCTGCCCATTGAAATGAACGGGCAACACTTTCAAAGCGCCTTAAAAGTGTTTTGAAAGCAGCGCTAAGTGCGCACTTTTAACCCCTTCTGGGGGGTTAAAAGTGCCCCGCTAGTGGCGCCAAAGGGCTGCTATAACAGTGGTAAAGCACCGCTAACACTTGGGCGGCCCCACTGTGAAAGGGCTCTAATAGTTTCACCTGTAATTCTGTGAAGAAAGCTGGAGACTGATTTGGGGAGGGTCGGACTGGGAAGCCCTGGTCTACAGTAACTGAAGTGATAGAGCATTGGAAACTCTGCTTTGATGTCACTGCTTTGAAACAACATTTTTTAATGGCTGCTCATCCTGCTTGTGGTTGAATTGTTTACACCATGACCATAACATTGAGGAAGTTATTTACTACTGCACAATAGATGTGAAGAAAAATATTGTTTGTGGGGGCTTTGCTAATAGAAAATAAAAAATGGGTTCCTATGGTACAACTTAATAATGTTGTCACTGGGCTGTAAAGTGAAGTCTCTATACTTTAAATATGCGAGAGTTCTCTAATTACCACTAAAGTGCAATCTGCCAACATAAAAAAAAAATATAGAAGTGTATAAAAAATAGAAAATACTACATATATTAAACATGTGTCAATTAATTCTTATGGTAGATAGTCCCAACATTGATGCCAATATAACTCAAAATGCAAAGTCACACAAATAATAAAGTGCTTAGACCGAAGTGATATTAGATAGTTCATAGAATAGTTCACAATAAGTGTAGTAAAGTGTAATTTCAATAAGTAGAAGTGTTAGTGCTTGAATGGTGAAGTGAAGGCCAAGAGAACACCGTGCCTTTACGTTCTTCTATAAGTAGCGTACTTCACGTTCATACAGTGTTGGTGCAAATTCCACCTCGCTGTCCTCCACCAGGTGAATTGGAGGCTCACCTCAAAATGCGACCCCACTGGGCCCAGCCACACAAAACAAAGCGGAGTTCCACCCAAAAGTGGAACTTCCGCTTTAAGTCCTCCTCCCCAGCTCCGGATGCTGAAACAGAGCTTTCGGGGAGGAGGGGGGGTGGGGAAACATGATTTTTTTCGGGTACTTCCGCCCCGGTCGCCTTAGGCGATCGAAAGTGGAAAGTCTCCTTCCCCTTCCCTCCCTAAGTCTTCTGGGACACAGGACAGGTCCTAGAAGACTTTGGGACCAATCACAAAGCTCAGCGCCGCTCGTGCATGCGCAGTGTGCGCCCTGCCGTGAAGTCGCGGCCAGGTGCCCACAGTAGCAATGCCGGTGCCACGGAGGGGAGGGGGAGAGGAGCGAGGTTCCATGTGGCTCCATTGCTGGACTGGGAGACAGATGAGTGTCTGTTTATTAAAAGTCAGCAGCTACACTTTTTGTAGCTGCTGACCTTTAATAAACACAAGGAAAGGGTGGAACTCCGCTTTAAGATAATATAAAGTGTTGCAGATAGCCAAGAGGCCTGTGGTAACTCTGGAGGAGCTGCAGAGATCCACAGCTCCTCCAGAGTTACCACAGGCCTCTTGGCTACTTGTCGTCTGATTAATGATCTCCTTGCCCGGCCTGCCAGTTTAGGGGGACGGCCATGTCTCGGTAGGTTTGCAGTTGTGACATGGATGATAGATTGAACAGTGCTCCATGAGATGTTCAAAGCTTGGGATATTTTTTTATAGCCTAACCCTGCTTTAACCACTTCCCACCCGGCCTAATGACGGTGGGGCGGGTGGTTCATTATCCTGATCGGACGTCTATTGACGTCCTCAGGATAATCCGCAAACGCGTGCCCCCGGGGGCGCGCATCGCGGCGAACGGTGGTGCCGTGGGTCAGTCTGGAAGCCTTTTACCATGTGATCAGCCGTGACCAATCATGGCTGATTACAGTGTAAATAGGAAGAGCCGTTTACCGGCTTTTCCTCTGCTCAGGTCTGCAGACCTGAGCAGCAGAGAGCCGATTGGCTGCTCGTCTGATGGGGGGGGGGGTGCGCTGAACGTTTATCAGTGCAGCCCCCCTCAGGATCACCCCACTGGACCCCCAGGGAGCCTGCCCAGGACCACCAGGGAGCCCCCCCAGACACCGTGAGGAGGCCGCCCAGGACCACCAGGGAGCCCCCACTAGACCACCAGGTAAGGGCAATATAGTGCACTGTAGGGATGGCACTGTGCCCATATATGATGTCTGCCAGTGCCATCCCTAACAGTGCTGTATGCACCAGTGCCACCTATTAGTGAGCACCTGTGCCACCTAAAAGAGCCCACCTGTGGCACCTAAAAGTGCCACCTATCAGTGCCCAGCAGTGCCACCTATCAGTGCTGCCTATGAGTGTCCATCAGTGCCCGTCAGTGTTGCTTATCAGTGCCGCCCATCAGTGCTGCATATGTGCCCCATCATCAGTGCAATCTTATCAGTGCCACCTTATCAGTGCCAATCTGTACTGCCTCATCAGTGCCCGTCAGTCTAGCCTCATCAGTGCCCATCAGTGTAGCCTCGTCAGCGAAAGAGAAAATGTACGTTATACAAAGTTTTGTGACAGAAACAAAGAAAAAGAATTTTTTTTTTTTTTCAAAATTTTCGGGTTTTTTTTTTTTATAGCGCAAAAAATAAAAACTGCAGGGGTGATCAAATACCACCAAAAGAAATCTCTATTTGTGGGAACAAAATGATAAAAAGTTTGCTTGGGTACAACGTCGCATGACCGCGCAATTCTCATTGAAATCGCAACAGCACTGAAAGCTGAAAATTGGTCTGGACGGGAAGTGTTCTAAGTGCTCGGTATTGAAATGGTTAAACTTCTTCACAACTTTATAATAACCCTGACCTGTCTGGTGTGTTCCTTGGCCTTCATGAGGCTGTTTGTTCACTAAGGTTCTCTAACAAACTTCTGAGGGCTTTGCAGAATAGCTGTATTTTATATTGAGATTAAATTACACACAGGTGGACTCTGTTTACTTATTAGGTGACTTCTGAAGGCAATTGGTTCCACTAGATTTTAGTCAGGGGTATCAGAGTAAAAGGGGCTGAATACAAATGCATGGCACACTTTCCAGATATTTATTTGTAAAAAATGTTGAAAAGCATTTATCATTTTCCTTCCACTTCACAATTATGTGCCACTTTGTGTTGGTCTATCACATAAAATCCCAATAAAATACATTTACATTTTTGGTTGTAACGTGACAAAATGTGGAAACTTCAAGGGGTATGAATACTTTTTTCAAGGCACTATATATAAAACTACAGACTGTGCTGAAACAACAAATATAGGTCAGCTTATGTTTTAACATTTGCAAAGCAAGGTCCACAGACTGTGAGTGTTCGACAATGTTGGTTTTTATAGCAAACAATTGGGTGTTTTATTTCATATAACCTTTGTATATTATGATACATGACACCACTAGTTTATGTTGTCTAATTTACATTCTGACTTTTCATACAGCCAAATGTCAGCGGAATGGAGCCTCCATTTGGGGATGCTTTTCGCAGCCCAGCCTTTGCTGAGCAGACATTAATGAGCACAGATCTCCTAGCAAGTAGCTCAGATCCAGACTTCATGTATGAAATGGTAAGTCATCACAGTAGTGAGAATTTGAGACCTCTTTAAATCTTTGCAGACTGTCCACTCATAATTGTATATATTTTCTTTTAACAGGGTTAAATAATTTTTAGAGCCATGTATATTTGCCAGCGCAACTAGGTGAAACCCAGGGTAGCTGTACCCCACCCTCTGTCTACAGCAGGGGTGTCCAACCTGTGGCCCACGGGCCATGAATGCGGCCCAACACAAAATCGTAAACTTACCCAAAAAAGTTAATTTTGTTTGCGGGGGGGGGGGGGGGG
>BLSH010219604.1:56872-71644 GCA_018402905.1 Glandirana rugosa | reverse complement strand
GCGGCAAAGTGGTTCGATATCGCGAAACGCCCCCATTACTAGTAAAAAATAAAAACCCCATAAATGAATTCTCATCATTCGTAAACGCGGCAACTTTTGCGCAAACCAATCAATATACGCCGATTACGATTTTTTTTTTTTTTTAACCAAGAGTATGAGGAAGAATATAAATTGGCCAAAACCGATGATAAAAATTGTATTTTTTACACAATTTTTTTTGCAATTGTATTATAGCAAAAAGTAATAAATATTTTTTATTTTTTTGCAAAATTGGCGCTCTTTTTTTGTTTATAGCGGGGATCAGAAATGACGCAGAGGTGATCAAATACCACCAAAAGAAAGCTTTATTTGTGGGAAAAAAAGGACACAAATTTAGTTTGGGTACACCGTACAACCGAGCAATTGTGAGTTAAAGGGACGCAGTGCCGAATCGCAAAAAGTACTTTGGTCCTAAAGTGGGAAATCCTTCTGGGGCTGAAGTGGTTAAGAGCAGCGTTTTTGATGCATAAAATAAATACACCAAACCTGCATTAAGTGAGGAGCTTATGAGCATAATTTATGCACATACTTGAACGTAAATGTATTCCAATGGCCAGAATGAATTAATATTCTAGCCAGTGGAACGCATTTACGCTCACTGCCATATGCACATAAACATGCATACATACACGACATGGAAGACATTTTTTCTGCCAAGTTCTGGCAGGAAAAATCCAGCATATTTGGAGCTTAATTCCTATGCTTGTGTGCATGAGGCCTAAAAGTGAAACATAAAGGATGACAGTGCTCCATTTTCCCAAGCACACACCCCCCGTATAATCCAGCAGACATTTCTGAATTTGTTCCTGGGACAGTGTGTGACCGCAGTGTTATTGTGACTATAGAGTTTTGTACATTTCCACTGTAGTAATTAAGAGATTTTATTTAACAGCATACTTTACATTACTGATAAGTGCATTGTTGTGTGTGCAGGCAAGTACACTGTGAAGAAGTCTCGCAGGACAGATGTGGAAGACCTGACTCCGAATCCAAGAAAACTTCTGCAGATTGGTGGTGAGCTACGTAAACTGAATAAAGTCATCAGTGACCTAACACCAGTATCGGAGCTTCCTGTCACTGCTAGGCCGCGATCTCGTAAAGAGAAAAACAAGCTGGCTTCCAGGTATGTTTGCTGTTAGTAATAAATGGGAATTGGCAGAATTAAATTGACTGTACACCTGCAGGACATGATTTTTTGGCAGAATATAACATTGAGTGTGGAGAATAGGGCACTCTGGATAACAAGGAAAGGTTAACAAACAGTACATGACTGGCTCTTGAAATGTGATTAATGCACCACAGCAGCACTTCAAAAGAGGGAAGCACACTATAAGAAAAATAAAGCAGAGAAGAAGGCGTCTCGAAGTGCAGTAATAAAACACTTTGACAAGGAAGGGTTAAAAACACTTACAAGATGGAAGTGAAAACAGGCATATTAATGCCCATATCAATTTAGGAGTATGGTTGAAGAAGGAGCGACTGGGCATGCTCCGAAACATGTCCTGCCCACTCTGATATCACTTCTGGTTGCCTGGATTCCGTGTTTGTCCTGACAGCACGGCCTTCCATCTTGGATCAGAGAGACAGTGGGGTTGATTTTACTAAAGACAAATCCAGTGTGCACTGCAAGTGCACTTGGAAGTGCAGTCGCCATAGATCTGAGGGGAAGATCTGAAATGAGGGAAAGCTCTGCTGGTTTCTATCATCCAATCATGTGCAAGCAAAAACGCTGTTTTTTGTTTTCCTTGCATGTCCCCCACAGATCTGCAGCGACTGCACTTGCAATGCATTTAAAGTGCACTTGTAGTGCACAGTGGATTTGCCTTTAGTAAATAACCCCCTATGTTGCCCACCGCTGGACGGCTGGAACTTACACCCGCAGCTGTCTTTACTCCCAGGAGGCATCCTGCTGGATGTTATGGATTCATTGATATGCCTGTTTTTCACTTCCATCTTGTAAGTGTTTTTTAACCCTTCCTTGTCACTAAAGTGTTTTATTACTGCACTTAGAAGTGCCTTCTTCTCTGCTTTGCTTTAGAATAATACATTGGTCTTTGGGGATTTCTAAGGGCTAACAAAATTGTCATTGGTTTGTTTCAATTGAAGCACATTTTAACACGGTTATCACAGATCTTGACACCTATCAACAACCAAACTCATATTCTCAGCTTTTCACTTAAAGTGTAACTAAAGGTAAAACTTTTTATTTTAGTTTTGGATAGAGTTCAGAGGGATTAGAACTCCTGTCAGTTTCTCTTGCTGTCTGTGCCCCCCAAATTTTGGGTTGTCCCCTGAAAAGAGGGGAAATCTTCCAACGAGGACACTAGTTCCAGTGACCTGGGAGTCCTCAAGGATTTCACTTAATTTGCAGGGTTTTCCTCTACCTGTTTGGCTATAGGACAGGAAGTGAAGGGAAATTTTTTTAAATGGGACACAGACGGGGGGATTCTGACATGGGTTACAACCCTCCCTTGATGAATATGGTTTGAAAGAAGTTCAAAAAGTAATTTGTTTTTAACATTTGATTTTGGAATAAATAGACTTTACCAAATGAAAACCACATACGCTGTTAGAAATTAGTTTGATGAAGAAACATTTTCCATCCTGTTCCTTCAAATTTTCTTATCACTGTGGTCAAAAACAATCCTCAGTTTAACCCTGCGAACAATTAGAATATTGAATGAAAGTTCTTAAAGCGGAAGACCTCCTACACTTTTCAGCCAAGGAAGCTGCCATCTTAGCTTCTGTTTGATCTGTAACTGCCATGGTGCTGCACATGGGATCGGTTATGACACCAGCAATTTGAGGGTTTGACAATTTGGTTGAGAGCACAATCAAATGTGGCAGTTAGCATTCCCGGCATGCCAAGAATGTAACTGTTTTTTGAAACCGTTAAATCAATGGGTTTTAGTTCTGCTTTAGAATGAAACCCTTCTAACTAAATTCTACTACTGTATAGGCAGCCTTAGTCCAGATACAATGCAACAGTCACAGGGGAGCGAGAGCAGTGAAGGATGAGCTGCTGGATTTTTCTGGGCACTGTTCACACCACATTTCTGCGCCTGCTATTTGTTTATCGCCCTTAGAGGGATGAGGGGTGCTTAGACAAGTAAATGCTGTGAATGTGCTCAATGTAAAAGGTTAACACACTGGCAATGTAATGAGACAATAAATATCTGCTAATATCACATTTCCTGTTTTTGCCATTGCATCTGTGTTTTTTTTTATGGCTCCTGGATTTGGTGCCTTAACGCCAGTCACAGAGCTTAGTTAAATCGATTATCGATTTGAAGAAATTACCTTGCATTCACCAACAAAAGTTGGTTGTAAAGCTATGATGCAGAGCGGTTGTGTGAAGCAGCTCTGTTATCATATCTACAAGTGGCTACATAGATGCTTATATTTTGCATCCACACCATAACCTTGTCGCCTCTTGTAACTTCTATATTTTATTTCTTCTGTGTAAAAATCAAAAATCATACTCCTACTTAGACCCTGCGTTGAATCAAACTTCAGCCAACTGGCTGAAAAACCCAAACCATCTATCAGTCAGCTTTACATAATTAAAATTTTCATGCACTAAAGTTGCCAATGGTGAGTATGATGCTTGCCTTTTCTAGACCAGTAATAAAATACAGATGACATCCGGAACACTACTTTCACACCTGACCTGTGTAGAGTGTGTTGTAAGGCCTCAGTCAGTGCTTCTCCGTTGACCACACCCACTGACACTTTTCACCCCACTCACTGTGGCTTATTCATAACTAAGCCCTGGTGGTCAGAGTGAAATGCATCAGTAGCATGGTCAGTAGAGAAATACTGCTTGAGGCCTTACAACACACTCAACACAGGTCAGATGGGAAAGCAGAGTTCCGTTGGTCCATTATTATTTTTGCTGGATGATACTACTTGATCGCTGGCATCCCTACAACTGAGGACCAAGGGGTAAGAGGACGTATGCCTGCTTAGAGTGGCACTGCAAAGGTCACAATAAAACATAGATGTTAAATGCTGGCAGCAGTGTTAATGTTGGCAGCAAATTTCAATTTAGTTTTAGTCTTAGGACTAAAATGGCATTTTAGTTTTAGTCCCATTTTAGTCTTCTGCAATTGTTTTAGTTTTAGTCTTATTTAGTCGACTAAATCTCCAGGGCATTTTGGTCGATTAATTGTCCTACATTTTAGTCGACTAAAGTCATTTTAGTCATTTAAAATCTCATGGGTGTAGTTACATTGTAATGCATTATTTAAGCATTTCTCTACAATTTCCAATTCATTATATACTGCTGGAGTGAAAAATTAAATATGTTATTTATGGTATTTAGGTATGAACAGGCACTACAGATCACTGTTAATTTTGATGTCAAATTTCAATTTAGTTTTAGTCTTAGCCTTTTGACTAAAATGCCATTTTAGTTTTAGTCCCATTTTAATCTTTTGATTAAAATGCCATTTTAGTTTTAGTCGCCTCAATTGTTTTAGTTTTAGTCTTATTTTAGTCGACTAAAATGGCATCAAGTTAGTCGACTAAAATGTTTTAGTCGACGAAATTAACACTGGCTGGCAGGGTCTCTTAAGTGCATTTCAACTCTGGTTTCTTGGTTATTATGCCTCACTTTTACACTACCCTTTGTTGAAACTTGCCATTAGCATGCGTTCTGCATAAGCTCATTTATCTTTTTCTTTCACAGAGCTTGCCGGCTAAAAAAGAAAGCCCAGTATGAAGCCAATAAGGTGAAGCTTTGGGGCCTGAATACTGAATATGGTAAGAAATGGAATGTTTCTGTATGGTGGAGCAAGATTCTGGGGATTGTGATATGAGCCATGACTTTAAGAACATGAAGTGTGGCTTCTTGACTTGTCTCTGAGGTTCAGACTTCTTTTTGGCATCACACACACACACATAAGGAACGACAGTGGAGCACATAGAATTCCCAAGTGGCTTACTTTAATCTTTCTAGTGGAGGGTTTATTCTGTATGCTGCATATAGGAGCAAGCATCTTTTATGTATTCAATGTACTCCTCCTACTCTACAATTGGGAAGTTGACTTAAAGGGCCAGTGCATATCAAACCGATAAAGGAAGATTTGCTTAAAAATAATTTATCATTTCGTGTGAATGTCCAGCCAAGCTGCAAAAAACAACAGTAATCAGAATATTTTACTGATATCTTTATTGCATAAATAAAACATTTATTTTTTTTAACTTTTTGTCTGCAGATAGTTTGCTGTTTGTGATCAATTCAATAAAACAAGAGATAATGACACGGATACAAATCCCATGGGAGGAATGGTCATCAAGCATGGAGCAGAAACTGGATACTCTTATCAAAGAAACTTTGGGTATGGATCTGTGTGAAGGATAAGGCAGAGTAGGCAAACTATAATGACTGTATGCTTATATGGACAGCCCACCCAGCCATCACCTAACTATATGTTAAATATTGTATGGCCATCTCTATCATCCCTACTGTTTTATATCAATTCATATATTGAAGTTTTATTTTAACAATGTATCTGCCATGATAATTACTCAATGTACCTTTATTTTCAAATCATGAAGGGACCACTAGCCCTCTATACTTTGTGTATGGGTAAGTATACAGTAGATCTTTGTAGACAGAGGATTCTACATTGGCCTTCAATTTTCAAGCATTAAAGAGTTATAACCTTCCAGGGGTGGCCCTTCATCCCCAGTTATGCCAACAATTGGTCTGGGTATTACAGCTAAGAATTTGTTCACAGTATATGCCTGTTTAATAAATCCAAAGGGGCAGGGACCACAGCATTATGCTGTCTGCATTCCTCCAATGGATGGTTCAACTGACAGCTGGGCGCTGGCTGATGGGCTAGATGTTTCCATTTGGTCATGGATAACTGACAAATCTTTTCCCCAATGCCTCACTATGCCCATAATTGAAAATTAGTCAATTTATAAAGCAGTGAATGTGACTTCACCGATCATTTACTGGCAGAAAATCAATGAATGTTTGGTGAATGTCCAATTCACTGCATTCAAAATATGGCCTAAAATGTATGTCCAGCCCATTTTTTTAAAATAATGAAACTGTTAAAAAGATTAGTGCCATATTCCTCTATACCAGGGATATGCAATTAGCGGACCTCCAGATGTTGCAGAACTACAAGTCCCATCAGGCATAGCAAGACTCTGACAGTCACAAGCATGACACCCAGAGGCATGATGGGACTTGTAGTTTTGCAACAGCTGGAGGTCCACTAATTACATATCCCTGCTCTATACTATCAAACAAAATTAAAAATTAAAAAATGGACTAAAATGGGACTTTGAGGCACAACATTTATCTAAAAACATCATTTATTTGCTACACGTAGTCATAAAATGGATTTTCCACATGAATCCACAAAATATCATAGACTATCCAAATATAGGACAATACTAAAACCTCTTAGTGATAAAGTAAGACATTGTATAATAAAAAACAGTTAATTCCTTATGGCCCAAATTAACCAACAATTACTGGGATGATACATTTTGAATAATTTTGGTGGTTTCAGTGTAGATTATGTGAATAAGCGATTTGACTGCTCCTGAAGAAGTGGATCAAGTCCATGAAATGCGCTAGGCCAGAAGGAATCAACTGTTTTTTGATACAATGTCTTGCTTTATCACAGTGGTTCTCAACTCCGGTCCTTGGGACCCACTAACAGGCCAGAATTTAAGTATTAAATGGGGAAATGCAGACCAGAATACTGCAATCACTGAGCAGCAAATTATATCACCTGTGATGTATTTCAGTTATCTTGCAAACCTGGCCTGTTAGTGGGTCCCGAGGACAGGAGTTGAGAACCACTGCTTTATCACATTCATGTTTTAGTATTTGTACTATATTTGGATATTCTATGATATCTTGTGTATTAATGTGGAAAATCTTTTTTATGATATCAAATAAATGGTGTTTTTAGATACAGTGGATATAAAAAGTCTACACACCCCTGTTATAATGTCAGGTTTCTGTGATGTAAAAAAAATGAGATAAAGATAAATAATTTCAGAACTTTTTCCACCTTCAATGTGACCTATAAACTGCACAACTCAGTTGAACAACAAGCTGAAATCTTTTAGGTGGAGGGAAGTGAAAATAAAAAACGAAAACAATATGGTTGCATAAGTGTGCACACCCCTAAACTAATACTTTGTTGAAGCACCTTTTGATTTGATTACAGCACACTTTTTAGGGTATGAGTCAGCATGGCACATCTTGACCTGGCAATATTTGCCCACTCTTCTTTGCAAAAACACTCCAAATCTGTCAGATTGACTGGGCATCTCCTGTGCACAGCCCTCTTCAGATCACCCCTAAGATTTTCAATCGGATTCAGGTCTGGGCTCTGTCTGGGCCATTCCAAAACTTTAATCTTCCTCTGGTGAAGCCATTCCTTTGATTTGGATGTATGCTTTGGGTCATAGCCATGCTGAAGTTCCTCTTCATGTTCAGCTTTCTCCTTAGTTTATCGATGGACACAGCGCCTCCTTAATCTTGATCAGGTGGTTATATCGCCTCTGCAGGAGTAGCACTAGGCAGAACATAAAACTTGGCTATGCCCCATGGGCCGTCCTCAGTCCCTATATAACCCCCTCCCTGCTCCAGGTACTCAGTTTTTTCTGTCTAGTAAGGAGTAAGGACCTAGCTCCTTGCTGGGATCTTTTGGGTCCTAGCAATGTTTTATTTTTTCTTCCTTCCATGCATCTCCTGGGAGAGCTACAACAAACTACCGGGCTGGGGGACTGGCTGGATAATCTAGATCCAGTGGTCTATCCAGTCCAGCCAGTGAGCGCATGCAGACCGCAGCTACGCGCTAGGTCGGCCGCGACATAGCCTCAATGGACGGAGGCTGGCCCGCGAGTTAAACGTCTCGCAGTGTGGCGTATGAATGGACTCTGGTCCGAGTTGCAGCTTTCCCCTGGCCGACATCCCCCCACTTCGGTGGCGAGGGTCCTGTCTGGAGCGATACCCGCTGCCGTGGAAGGGGTAAGTACAGTCCCCCCTCCTTCTGTGCTGGGGTGGGGTGGATGCAGGTACTCTCCAGGGAGGGTCAGACCTGCCCGCAGGATCCCTCCTCCCATCCTAAAGTCCCTCAGTTGAGCTGGACTCCCCACCCCCACATGAACTAGTGGGGTCCCAGGACAGGCGGCAGAGACCCTGGGGTGATCTCCCTCTTCATTCCTCCTCTGTAAGGGGCTTGAGTGTGTGTCCTGCCTTGGTGATATAGGGGGGTTCCAGTGCAGAGGGGCAGTGGAGACCCCTAGGTGCATGCCCTGTAGTGCAGCATAAGGGCTAGTGCAGTTTAGGGGCCCCAGTGGAGAGTGCACAGTGGTAGCAGAGTGCACAATAGAGTCCTCTAGGTGTTCATCCTGCCTAGTAGGGTACAGTACCTTTGTGGGTCCTCTTGGAGAAAGAGGAGCAGAGAGGATCCTGGCAGCATGCTTCAGCATGTCAAACGATCAGTGGCCATCTTGGAGGAGTCCAGTGATATCACAGCAGCCATTTTACATTGGCTTCACTGGTCTCCTGCTGGTGGCCATTTGTGTAGCCTGATGATGTAATGGCGGCCATTTTTCGTTGGTCTACAGAGACGCTGGAGGACTGAAGCCTTGTGAAGATGCTGGGGCTCCTCCTCTTCCTCTTTCGCCTCTTCCTGCCCAGGATATATGAAGTGAGATGACGTCCACGGTGTTGTTGGGGCTGAATGGTGGTGCTCCTCCGGTGGTAGGATGAGTCCTTGGAGGTCCCTGTGATCTCTCTCCCTTCTAACAGGTACCCTGAGCATTGGGGGATCCCTTAGTAGTGCTAAAAGATATTTTGTACTTCCCTTTTTACTGATGGAACTTCAGGGTCACATCTCCCCCACTGACCCCCTCATGGAGGGGGCAGGTCCCTCAGAACCCCAGCTTCCCATGGCTGCGCTGACGGCGGTCCTAGAATCATTTGTATCCCGGGTGGAAGTAGCATGCGGGCAAGGGCCCAGGAGGAAGCGTCTCCCACCTACCCTGCTCAGTCTGTCTCATCCGATTCTGAGCCTGATACCGCTGGAATGTGGCCCATCCAAGGGGGCCTAATATCACGTTTCCTGACCCATCTGATAGTAAGGATGAATCCTCCAAGGTCACAGCAGCGAGTGAAAAAGCCCTGGTGGACACACTTATTACTGCTGTGCGTGAGACTTTAAAAATGGGGGATGTGGCTGGTGTGGCCACGGACGTGGCTGTGGCTTTTGGTACTCATAAGTCACTTTGTGCACTAAAGGTATTTCCTTATCTGCCTTTATTTTTATAGGTTTACCTATAAAGAATGGGAATAACCAAAGTCACCATTTGTGGTCCCCAAACGTTTGCAGTACGTTACCCCTTTGAGAAATCACTTATAAAAAAGTGGACCAGTCCACCTGTGGTGGACCCTCCTGTTTCCAGGTTGAATAAAGTAACCATGATTCCAGTAGAGGATTCCCCGTCCTTTAAAGACCCTGCCGATAGGAAAGCGGAGTCTGTGGCGCGTAGCATATTCACTATGGCAGGTTCGGCAATGCGACCGATCCTAGCTTCGGCCCTGGAGTGTGACGCTGACCGAATGGACTAAGCTTTTGCGCCAAGGTCTGGGGAATGAGCAGGTTCCCGCTGCTTATGTTGATCTTGCGGACCAGTTGGTCCAAGGACTGCAGTTTGTATGTGATGCATCTTTGGATGCGATTCCCCTGCTGTCAAAACTTTGTTTCAGTGGTAGTGATTAGACATGTGCTGTGGCTTAAGAAATGGTCTGCAGACCAAGCCTCTAAGAAAGTGTTCATTGATCTGCCCTTTCAAGGTGATCGCCTGTTTGGGGCTAACCTGGAGGACGACATTAAGGGTGTCACAGGGGGGAAGAGTACCTTCCTGCCACAGTCTAAGAAAGGGAAGGGGCCCCGTAAACGTGGGCCGGCCTTCTCAGCCCATAAGAAACTCTTTCGGGCCCCTGGCACTGCAGACAAGGGAAACAGGTCTTTCAAGTCTTCCACGGGGAGGGGGTTCCAAACAATCTTGGTCTGGTAAGCCTAGAGCGGGCTTCCCCAGTCCCGCAGACAAGACCCCTTTAACATGAAGGTCTGCCCTCACCCACTACTGGGGTGGGGGGACATCTTCGCTGGCTTCTTGCTTCCTGGACCTCCTTCGTGAGCGTCAAGGGGATCCATGAGCTGATTCTTTTGGGGGTTTCCAGAAAGTGGGGCAAGGTTTTTCCATTTCAGGTTTAGTCTCTGAATCTCCTACTGTGGATAGAATCCCTGCAGAGGTTCAGGTGATGTCCGGACTACCTAAGGTTCCCCCTGTCCCTGTCCAGGGAATTGGATTACCTAGGTCTGATTTACATTCTGACCAAGGGGGTTCTTCCTCTGAACAAACTTCAGGAACCACAGGCTGTGGTTCACTGGCTGCTGTCACTCAGACAGCTTTCTCTCCCGACTTGCATACTGGTTCTGGGTCAGGTGGTATCCACCTTCAAGACAGTTCTGCTTGTGCAGACCTGCATGCAGCTCCTTCAACAGGTTCGGCTCCACAGAAGGATACCTAGGTTCATGGCGAGGTCATGGGTGCCTCTGGTAGACGCCGCAGTCGTTCTAGTGCCACTGCGGGGTCAACACCTTCCTCTTCTTCTTCTGTGCCTGCGAAGGATCGAGGGCGAAAGTCTTCTGGTCATTCTGGTGGCTGTAAACATCCCTTGGGGGCTGTGCCTCAGAGAGGACCAGTTGTCCCAAGGCCTGGGCTTCCATCCTGCTTTACAGTTGCTGGCTTTAATGGCGTAGCTATTGAAAGCCAGGTACTGAAGGATAGAGGTTTGTCTGGATCAGTGATCCCTACTATGTTGAAGGCGAGGAAGTCGACTGCTGCTAGCAAGATATACCATCGCATGAGGAAAGCGTACATTTCTTGGTGTGAGTCGATTGGCGCTCATCCTCTCTCCTTTTCTATAGCTCGGATCTTGGCATTTCTGCAAAGGGGCATTGAGCAAAAGTTGGCCTTGAGTACCATCAAGGGCCAGGTGTCTGCCTTGGCAATCTTCTTTTAGCGACCCCCTAGCCACTCACTCTTTAGTTCATACCTTCATTCAAGGAGTCCGGCATGTGGCTCCGCCTGTACGGTCTCTCTTGCCGCCATGAGATTTGAACTTGGTACTCTGTTCTCCAGAAACCTCTATTCGAAAATATTCTGGAGATTCCCTTATCAACGTTGTCCCAGAAGGTGGCATTCTTGGTGGCTATTACATCTGCCCGTAGGGTGTCGGAGTTGGCGGCATTATCTTGTCGTACTCCCTTTTTAGTGGTCCACAGGGACAAGGTGGTTCTTCCTCCCTGTCCATCCTTCCTACCTAAAGTGGTCTCGGACTACCATTTGAATGAGGACATTGTGCTGCCGTCCTTGTGTCCCAAGCCAGCTCATCCCATGGAATTTGCCTTGCATACCTTGGATGTGGTTTGTGCGATTCTGGTGTATCTGGCAGCCACAAAGTCCTTTCGGAGGTCAGACTCGCTTTTTATGGTTACACAAGGACCAAGGAAAGGGCTGGCCACATCTTCAGCTTACCATCTCCAGATGGATCAGACAGACGGTGACTCAGGCCTATTCTATTAAGGGTCATGTTCCTTCGTTCCCTGTCACAGCGCATTCTACTCGGCATTTAATACTTCTTGGGCCTTCCATCATCAAGCGTCAATATCACAGGTGTGCAAGGCGGCCACTTGGTCGTCGGTGCATACTTTCACCAAATTCTAAAAGTAGAAATTCTTGCATCTGTGGACGCTTCTTTTGGCCGCAAAGTTTTGCATGCTGCTGTTTAAAAGGGGCTGTTCCCTCTTAAGGGGTGTTTTTCGTTCAAAACTTTTATTTTTTCAGATGGGGTTCCTGTGACCCGGTTAATGCTACTGTGTCCTGGTTAGGGCTCTTGTGGTTAGCCTTGGGTTATTTGCCCCACCCCTCATTTTATTGTGGCACTGCTTTGGGGCGTCCCACTGGTCAAGATTAAGGAGGCGCTGTGTCCATTGATGAACTAAGGAGAAAATGGCATTTTTGTACTCACCGTAAAAACCATTTCTCCAAGTTCATCGACGGACACAGCACCCACCCCTCTATGGAGTTTTAATACTTCTAATACTGCTTGCTACTAAACTGAGTACCTGGAGCAGGGAGGGGGTTATATAGGGACTGAGGACGGCCCATGGGGTGTAGCCAAGTTTTATGTTCTGCCTAGTCCTACCCCTGCAGAGGCGTTATAACCCACTGGTCAAGATAAAGGAGGCCCTGTGTCCGTCAATGAACTCGGAGAAATGGATTTTATGGTGAGTACAAAAATCCCATTTTCTAGCAGAAGCCTGAAGGTTTTGTGCCAATATTGACTGGTATTTGGAACTAATTCACTCTACCTTGACTAAGGCCCCTGTTCCAGCTGAAGAAAAACAACCCCAAAGCGTGATGCTGCCACCACCATGCTTTACTGTGGCCATGGTGTTCTTTTGGGGATGTGCAGTGTTGTTTTTGAGCATATTTTTTGGAATTATGGCCAAAAAGTTCAACCTTGGTTTCATCAGACCATAACACATTTTTTCCCACATGCTTTTGGGAGATTTCAGATGTGTTTTTGCAAAATTTAGCCTGGCTTGGATATTTTTCTTCCTAAGAAAAGGCTTCCATCTCGCCACTTTACCCCATAGCCTAGACATATGAAGAATACTGGAGTTTGTTGTCACATGTACCACACAGCCAGTACTTGCCAATATTCATGCAGCTCGTTTAATGTTGCTGTAGGCCTCTTGGCAGCCTCCCTGACCAGTTTTCTTCTTGTCTTCATCAATTTTGGAGGGATGTCCCATTCTTGGTAATGTCAATGTTATGCCAAATTTTCTCCACTTGATGATGACTGTCTTCACTGTGTTCCATGGTATATCTTATGCCTTGGAAACTCTTCTGTACCCTTCTCCTGACTGATACCTTTAAACATTGAGATCCCTCGGGTGCTTTGGAAGTGCTCTGCAGACCATGGCTTTTGCTGTAAGATGTGACTAAAAATATTTCAGGAAAGACCTACTAGAACAGCTGAACTTTATTTGGGGGTTAATCGGAGGCACTTGATGATGGCAGGTGTATACTGACTCCTTTTTTTTTTAAACTTTAGTCTTTATTGAGATTTACATATTTTCTTTAGCGAGTTAACAAGAATTATAATGTTACAATATGAACATGTGTTTTGATAGAGTAGTTAACACAAATTTAACATTCTTATGTAGTACATTGAGATAATGCATACAATCTTAGGCACTAAGAGAGGTATAATACAGCTACTTGGGGTGTTCCCCCCGCCACCCCAGTAGGGAGCAAACTGTGGCGGGGAGAGGTGTGTCCCCATTGTGCTCATAACTCGTGATAATATAGTGAGCGTAATTAATAGTGGGAGTCTCCATGGTTTATCCAAATCTTGTGGTGTTTGTGGTATATGGGAGCGTTGGTTGGAAACGTTTTGGTGTTGGTATTCTAGAGTAGTTGATGGGTTGGTGTGCAGAGGGTCAGGTTGAAGCAAGGAGACAGATCTGTAGGGTCCGTTTGACTTGCAGGATATCCTGCTCTCGTTCTGGTTATGTTCTTTAAAGTTCAAGGTTACTTCTAGGGTCTGCAGACCATTTTTCCCATGCTTTGTAAAATCGTTGTGCAGTCATATTAGCCTTGGCGAATGCGTATTCCAACTGGTAATGCGTGTTTAGTATTAGTATTAGTATGACTTCTTGCAATTGTGGTGGCGAGGATGATTTCCATTTTCTTGCTAATGCAAGTCTTGCAGCTATCAGGATGTGGGTTGCGAGGGTTCGTGTATGGCTAGGCCATATGGGTATTGAGAGGCCTAGTAATAAGTCCAGTGGTTCCTTGGTTTCAGGAAGGTTGCATAATGTGGCAACCAGGTTAGCAACTTCATGCCAGAATGCGTGAATACGTGGGCATTCCCACCATATATGTTTCATAGTTCCATTGAGGTCACAGCCTCGCCAGCATTTGGGTGGGGTATTGGGGAATATTTTTGCCAATCTGGTCGGTGTGTAGTACCACTTGTAAAACAATTTTTGCAGGGATTCCCAGTGAGTGATACAGTGCGACAGGCGCAGTGGAGTGTTAAGGGCCATTTGCCATTGTTCAAGTGGTGGAGGGTCTTTAGTAAGGGTGGACCAGTAGTCGATAGTAGGGGAGAGCATGTTGATAGAGGTGAGGTGAGAAGTTTATACATGAAGGATATTCCTTTCATTGAGGTAAACTTGGAGTTGTAGAAACGTAGTATGTTGAGGGTTATATGATCCGTTGATGACCATGTAATCTTAGATAATATGGATCTTATACGAAGATATAAGAAAAATGTCCTCTGAGGTATGTCATACCTCCTTTTTAATTCGGAAAAGGGTTGTATACCTGAGGGTGACATTAGGAGACCCAGATTTAAGATGCCCGCATTGAGCCATTCTGCGAGAGGTAGGTCTGGTGAGAGATGATGTATTGCCTCAGTAGGGATGAGTGTCATGGTGTCCTTGGAGATGCCCTTGTTGCTTTGTATTATTGCCACAAGTACTCTTAAGGAGGCATTTATAGTTCCTAGAGAGTGATGCTCAGATTTAGGGGAGAGAAGAGTGGCTGCTAGAATCATTTTTGGGTGTATAGGTATAATAGATTCTAATGTACCAGTAGTTGCCT
>BLSH010219604.1:13992-47417 GCA_018402905.1 Glandirana rugosa | reverse complement strand
TTTTAATTTTTGTCTTTTGGTGGATTTGGCTTTATCCTGCATGTAGTTACTCTGTGGCTACAGAAAGTGTTGAGATATTCTTTCTTACATTAGAGAAGATAGTCTAAAAACAGACCTAAACTTTAAAGTTACGTCTACTTTAAAATATTTTTTTTCCAGCTTTTAGGAGGCTAGCTGGGGGGGGGGTAAAGTAGACAGAAGATACATGGGAGATGTAAAAGCAGACTATGCAGCCCTTTGGCTTTTGGTCACATGACTTGAAGCCAGCATGTTGCTTGACATGACTTGAAGAAGCTCTGTATTGTGGGTTTCAGCCTCAGCAGAGCCTCCGTTTTTTTCTCACTGAAGACTCTGCTGACGTTTGTGCTACAGTGCAGGCCACTGTGGTTCCAGGACGCATGGCCCCAAATTGGAGTGCATCTCACAGGTATGTGGTTTTGAAGACCTTACTCCCCTCACCTGCATTCCTATTGCCTGAATAATATATTGGGTTAGACCTAACGTTAGAATGTTCAAAATGTTTAACAAGTTAACCCAGCAACTTAATTTAGCCACCTGTCTGGGTCAGCTCTATAGCTGTCTGTAATTCATTCATTTGTAGACTTTCCCACAATCTGGAAAAAAGTGTTCAATATCGAGCTTTTAAAGACTCATTCCAGCCGCCTCTGGTGAAAATCCAGCGTTTGGTTCAACTGTTTCATTGTGTTGCAACACATAGCAAGTTTTTGTTCATGTCTGTGGGCTCTCACAGGAGATCACATGCTGCTAAAGTCCCGGTAGCCTCCTTACCCCATTGCCTGCACATGCTGATTCACACAGAACACATTTGTTCTGAATGCTCTGTTTATTCAGAAGGTAACCTAGGTGGGTGAGGATGGTATCCCTTGTTTTTGCCCAAATCAGATTGTGAGTTAAGAGGCAGCAGAAAAACAGAACAGCATGGGACCTTGAGCAGCACTCCATTTTTTATCAGGACTTGGAGAGGTAAATGAATGCTTGCTATGTATAACTCACGATGATTTGCCAAATGCAAAAGTGTTCACTGATGGCTGGAGTTTATTCTTTAATCTGGTTCGGTCTTAGATTATATTTTCTTTAGTACATATATTCTTGAAATATACATAGGTCTAAAATGTTAGTTTTGATATACAGAGCTTGTTTTTTTTTTTTCTTGCTGTAAAGAAAGAAATTTGAAGCACTTTTGGTAGTTGTAATGCCAAAAAAAAAAAAAAAAAAGAAAAAAAAAAAAAGATTGCTCCCTTAGACGTGCCTTATGTTTTTTAAAATTCGGGGGTTGAATCTGTTTTTAGGTCTCCATGTCTTAAACAGAATCAGAGAATTACAAAGTGCATCAGAAATGTCCATTATCGTTTATTTTAGTTTTGTTAGGCACCAGAGGTTTGTGCAGTAATGGTAAAGGAATTGCCCCTAAGAAAATGAAGTACTGCTATATCACGATTAGTTTTATAGTAATATGGTGCGTACTCACACACTAGTCTGTAACATGTTAGTCTGCTTTCCCTGGGCTGTGGAAGCAATTTAAAACCTAATGTTACATTTATTTATTTACGAGTAGCTCTTTCTTTCCATACATACACTATGTTGTCAAAAGTGTTAGGATGCATGCCTTTACACGCACATGAACTTTAATGGCATTCCAGTCTTAGTCTGTAGGGTTCAATATTGAGTTGGCTCACCCTTTGGAGCTGTAACAGCTTCAACTCTTCTAGGAAGGCTGTCTACAAGGTTTAGGAGTGTGTCTATAAGAATATTTGACCATTCTTCTAGAAGTGCATTTGTGAGGTCAGGCACTGATGTGGACAAGAAGGCCTGGCTTGCAGTCTCTAATTTATCCCAAAGGTGTTCTATTGGGTTGAGGTCAGGACTGTGCAGGCCAGTCAAGATCCTCCACCCCAAACTCGCTCATCCATGTCTCTATGGTCCTTGTTTTGTGCAATGGTCCACATCATTTGGTGGAGGGGGGATTATGGTGTGGGGCTGTTTTTAGGGGGTTGGGCTTGGCCCCTTAGTTCCAGTGAAGGGAACTCTTAGCAGCATACCAAGACATTTTGGACAATTTCATGCTCCCAACTTTGTAGAAAACAGTTTGGGGATGGCCCCTTCCTGTTCCAACATGACTGCGCACCAGTGCACAAAGCAAGGTCCATAAAGATATAGATGAGCAAGTTTGGGGTGGAGGAGCTTGACTGGCCCGCACAGAGTCCTGACCTCAACCCTATCAAACATCTTTGGGATGAATTAGAGTGGAGACTGCGAGCTAAGCCTTCTAGTCCAACATCAGTGCCTGACCTCACAAATGCGCTTCTGGAAGAATGGTCAATCATTCTCATAGACACACTCCTAAACCTTGTGGACAGCCTTCCCAGAAGAGTTGAAGCTCATATAGCTGCAAAGGGTGGGCCAACTCAACATTGAACCCTACTGACTAAAACTGGATACACACTATACAATTTTCTTTAGATTTAAGAGTTTCAATTTGTACGCACTCAGACAAGCCATTGCATTACAAGGTTTCGGTAAATCTAAAGGAAATCAGACAATAAAAGTGGCACAGTGTGTATGGGGTCTAAGACTGGGATGTCATTAAAGCTCAGGTGTATGTAAAGGCAGGTGTCCCAATACTTTTGACAATATAGTGAATGTGTAAACCCATGCCTGTGCAGGTATTGAGATGTTAGACTGCCATTTTTGCACAGCTTGTTATTCTATATCAGCAGCTACTATATTCAACTTAAAGCTGAAGTGGTAGATGTTTATCAAGTGCCCTTGGTATTCATCAACTTGTCTCTAGCACCCTCTACAATGGGTAAAGTATGCCCAATAGATGTATACATGTTTAACGAGCAATTTTTATAAAATATCAAAAAAATACCTGTTAATATGGCACATGTAATAAGAGTTGCAATTTTTATAAACAATAAACCATTATTTGAACAGGCAGATCTACTACATGAACCTGTCAAATGTACTCCGGTAGGTACACCTGCCAAATGCTCCACTCTGGATTATTGGACAGGTCACCTGCAGACATTTGCACTCCCTCAAATACCTCAGTCCTGTTGAAATTCAGAAAATATGAGCATTCATCTTGGTAATCTATGTATTGGTATTAATAATGCTGCCCAGATGTTTTTTACCACCCAGGAGAAACGCAGCAGTGTGTTACAAGTCTGTGAAAATGTGAGGAGGCACCTTTTTAGGACTAAATTACACTGGTGATTCTGAATACACTAGAAAATCTATAGCGGTGAGATTGTTGCTTTTGTGTTTTAGCTTTAAGTGCTGTGTGTAAGTGGACCTGGGTGTCAGTAATGATTTGTATTGCTTAGCACCACGGGTTCTGAAAATGTGCATTACGCTGAATGCATTGAGTATCCAGCAAAGCATGAGCATAAACATTTGTCTGCTCCACAGAGAATAATTGTTTCTTGGACAAATTAGTACAGCACCAATGCTTTAACATGGGCTGGGCAGCATTTTCCATTGGTTCTAAGAAAGATCCCTTTAGAAGTGTTAAGCAATTGTAGAAAGAGTGCCCAACAGTCTTCTAAACACATTCTTAACCTTCAGGGTCAGCTTTAAAGTGGTTGTCAACTCGTGACAACCACTTTAACCTACAGGTAAGCCTATAAAAAGGCTTACCTGTAGGTGCCCTGCATATCTCCCAAACCTGTACGGTTCAGGAGATATGCAGTGCACTAGCTGTGCCGTCGTCATTTCGGCACATGCGCAGTTAAGAAATGCCCTCCGTGCCATTTCTTCACTGTGATCGTGCCGTGACTGGTGGCTCCTGCGCGCATGCACGGGAGTGACGTCACACGACTCCAGTCAGTCAAAAAGCCATAGATCGTGGCCCCGGAAGGAAGAGGGGCAGAAGATGGACGCGGCCAGCACAGGGGACATCGCTGGACATCGCACGCTTCGTCTGCAGGTAAGTGACACATAATGGGCTACTATGCGATGGAAGGGGAATACAGAGGAAGTAAACCCTATGAGGGTTTACTTCCTCTTTAAATGATCAGAGATGATTGAAAGAGAATTCTAGACCACATAAGATTTTCCAGTAAGTCTATATAGCATGAGTCTATGGGGACCTTATTTTTATTGTGAGAAGTATCTTCTGTAAGCTATTTGTTATGGGTGCGTGTGCATTTTCAGACAGCCTATTTACTGATTCAGAAGGGTCCATTGAACCGCTCAAGTTATAATTTTGTAATGGCTTGTTTGTATCCATAACATTTAGAACTAGCGTTATGAGACATGCTTCTGTGTCTTCAGCATGCCCAGAATTGGTGAAAGATTTTGTTTGCACTTCTAAATGGTGCATCCAATACAAAAAAAGGACAGTAAATGGCCATTCACATTGCCCATTCATTACTGAGATTTAACTTGTCTGGATACACTTTCTGCCTTATTTGAAAAGACAAGAGGTAATATTCAAAGTGCAGTAAGCCATAGCAACCGGTGAGGTTTCATCTTGTGGTGATCGCAATGCTTTAATCAAATTGGTTGCTATTGATTTTTGCACTCCTTAATACATCATTGATTTTAACAGTTTTATTATATAGGGCTGTATGAGCACAGCTGGACAATGACTGCGTATCCGCACAGTCTACTCAATATGCCAACTGCGTGATTCATCCTGACCTGTTGTTTTTTACATAAGGCCCTGTATCCCATTTAGCAGAAGATTTGATGTGGACCCCTTGTCAGCTGGCTGAGCCATGTTTTGCTAGATGCAGAAAAAAAGTATATAGTCAATGGTGCTAAGGTGACTATAGAATAACATTTCCTTTTTTACCCCAAGTTTCTTTTGGTAAGTGTACAAAATGTAGCAAATAGTAAGACTTTCTACATGAGACTGTGCTATGTCATTTTTAGGAAATGTAGAATGAGCTACCACCTTTTTTGTGGCATAGTGAAGATGAACGTTCATTTTCATGGACCATCTAATGTGAAGCTGGTTGTTCAATAGAAACCTGGCTAGACCCGGAAACCCAGTGCTTTGCCTATTCTAGATGCTGCCCTCTATTTCCCATTAATGTACATGGCAAACACTGACAATCCCAGCCAAAGTCCCAACAGTCTCGCAATGATATGATGTGTTCTATGTCTACGCCTTTGGCCCACACACTGAAGGGTCATCCTTCAGTAGCTGCTATGTTCATGCCCAAGTGCGTTTTTTGAGAGGTGCTCTTCATTCATCTATATTTTGCACTTTGTTGTCCAATAGAAGACCAGACCGTTCCATATAACATTTCTGTTTTACCTAATCGGTAATAACATTTAGTAGTTGGCATACATTTCGGAGTGCCTTATTAACAACCGTTGTTGCTTCCTAGTCTGCTTCCTTCCTGCCTTTTCGAGGAACTTATACTGACTTTTACTCCTCAGTTGATAAGCTTTGTTTCATTCAGTGATGTCCTCTTCTGCAGGTATTTCCACAACTTAGTCAAAGAAAGAAGAATTGCTCACTGATATTGGCCAGCTGAGAGCCGGGCTTGGCTAATAAAAGTACAAAGCGCAGTGATGTTTAAATTGCAGAAATCTATAGCAGCCAACCAGATTCACTATATAGTCAGATCACAAAGGAATTCTGATTGCCAGCTCTAGGCTACTGCTCTTTGTTCCTTGTTAAGAGTCCCACATGTTTTTCAATGCACAGCTATAATGTCCTTTACCACTTTCAACTGTTAGAGGGCAATCCAATGTACTGTATGTATCAATCCCTCATTGCTGTAATAACATCCCAAGCCATTTCTACAGTAAACTTCCGGAAATCCTTTTTTCCTATGGCAATACATTTGCTTATATTTTACACAGGGCTATATATAACACTCCAAACACCTGACAGATAATTTTAGCCTACCTATGCTTGAGTCCATACAAACATGCCCCAGTATCTGTAAAGCACAAAAGACTCAGGTAACTTGCTAAACCAATTCAAACCTTTTTTTCTGACCAGATGTGACTTTAAATAATACATTTTGTGTTAAGGGAAGCCTGTATAATCTAGCATTATTCAGACATGTAGGATGTATTGTATCGCAGATGGAGGACAAGACTTTTTAGGCAGCAGTACTACATTGTTTTTCTATATGATGGCCATCTATTCGAATTGGCTGTTGTGGCATTACAATAAATAGTAAGGCAGCAAAGATGGCAGTATTTTTCTGCAGTTGCCTTGTGGAGTTTTCTCATCAATTTTGTATGGAGAATGATAGCATACAGACATAGCATTTATTCCTTTTTGCACTGTTATGTTGGGGTGCCTTTTCTATGGTAAACTCTTAATCATGTTCAGTCCTGACTGTGGCACAAGTTAAGTAATACAGATCTACAGTATGTTCCAGAAAATCTACCATTGTACCTCTGTTTTATCTACATCTACAAGGCACTCTGTAAATATTTTTTTTCCATTGACATGAAAATCTCGTGTTTATGGGTGCTCATGCAAAAATGTAATATGGGTGATATATTCGTAAACTCAAGCAAAGAACAGGAATGTTGTCCATAGCAGCCAGTCTGATTTCAGTCTGCCCTTTTCCAAGGAAGGTAAAAAAGAGAGGCTTACATATATGTTGAAACAACAGTCATATGGTTTCATATGATTGTTTTTTTTTTTAACTACATTCAACGTTTAAACTGAACTCAAATTTTACCTCACCTATGGTTCTTTGAATCAAATTGAATAAAATCTGAAGGAAAAAAAAAAAAAGAATAATGTTAACTATACCTATGAATGTTCAAGTTGAATGGCATGCAAAAGATTATAGGATGTGTCCTTTTCCCTGTATGTAGTGAGCCCATCCTGAGGTCAGTATCAACTCCTTCCTGTATAGCACATCCTGCTTAGATTTGTATGGAACCTAAGGTGCGGTGGCTCTTGAATTCCATTGCTCAAGCTATGAACGCTACATAAATCAAACATGGCATGGGCACAGCTAAAGTGCCCATGGTACAACCTCTCAACTACTTTACCTTGGTAAAATGAGGGCCATGTTTAGCCTCAGTATGGCACAAGAAAGTTATATCCTTTGCCATAATTATACACCCACTGCTTTTCTCTTCCTGCCACTTCATGTCATTCCTTCTCACCCCTTATTATCAGTGACATCGAACATGGTCACTCCAGTCTCTAGGTGGCCACACAGTGTTATTGCTAGTTTGTATAGTGAGCAGATGTTGAAAGATTTTAGACTTAACTTTTTTTTTTCCAACTGACACTTTATTTTATAAGTATTTATGTATATGTACAAAAAGCACTTTGTTAAAAGAGGAAATAGTTTTGTTTTACAAACATACGTATATATATGTGTCATTTTCTGCCATTTGCTGCTAACTCTGGACTGCTCTGTATGCTGCAGCAATACTTGATGTAAACTAAATACAGCTGGCAGTTATGATACAGAGGAAAGTTATGCCTCAGGTTAGGTTGGATTTGCATGGTTTGACTATTGGACCTTGTCATTGAGGACATGGTAAGACAGTCCTGAATTTAGATATTTTATTACAGGTCCTGAACTGGTGTTAACCTCTAAGTGTTTTCTGTTTTGCATGAGTTGATAGGTATCAAAGCTCTCCTAGCTATCAGATAAATTGGACAGAAAGCCCCAATGAAACAGCACCTAAATGCTTTTCTGAGGCCTAGCTAGTTTACAGTAATGAACCAAGTGTGCGGAATGTTCTAACTAAGGACCAATGTGACTATAATTAGTGACTGTCTGAGCTTGGCTCAGACCACCAGGAGCCACCATGCACCCTCCACACAATGACACAGTTTAGAAGAAAAAGCTGTGCGGCTTTACTCTTAAACCAGGAGACTCTGTGGTATTTTAAAACAGTCTAGACATGGTTGTACTTCAATGCCAGTAATATTCTGCTTCCTCTATTGTCATAATATATATATAAATATATATATAGTATACATTTATATATTCTAATGTAAATCTTTAGTGTATAGTTCTTGCTCTTATGAAGAAAACAAGTTGCATTGTAAAACATCATTATGTATATATGTTAATTTCTGCATTTGTATGTAGTTTGAGAACAGCCAGATTCTAGCTACACAAGACACAACCAGTTGTGCACTTGGGTTTCTTGCAGGTTGAATATGATCATCTGACATAATTTTTTATGTGTGTTGTAATCCCCCTTGGAAAAGTTCATTTTTGTTATCATTTTTCAAGGCATGCACACGTCACGCAAGGCCGGGATGATTAATAATTAGAATAACCACGCAGGTTTTCTTGAGGAGATTATATCTGGAAGTTTTATTCCCTGAGATCTCAGGAGCATACAGTAGCTAGCAAGAGGGAAGGTGAGATTGCCATGTCCGGAATCTCCTTTCCAAGATAAATCGAAAAGAGATTTGTCTCCTTTCTTCTCAGCACTCTGCATCCTCCAACTGCTTCCAAGACTGCCTGTATTAGTAATTGGATGAAAGCATACATTTGCACTCCTTCCTGCATTCCCAAGTATGGGGAATGATGAAGAGCCTATGGGTGTTCATGAAAACGTGAGTGACCATTTCACTTCTAACAACCAGTTGGCAGAGTTAGTGGTTGCTTTTTAAAGTAGATCTGTGTCCATGTAACTAATTTGATATTCTAAAGGGTTATTAAAGCATTAAATACACTTTAAAAGAAGCCCTCACTGGCCTTTGTAGTGGCAGGCATTGTGGAGTCACTCATTCTTTGAATGTACAGCAGTGACTTTCAGTTTCATTTAAGCAGTTCAGGCCATTTTGCTCCTCCTCCCAGCATTGGCTTAGCAAGTTGCCAACCTTCTGTTGCAAACACAGAGCAGGTGTACTAGAAGAAGAAAGGAGAGAGCGCAAAGGGCTTATATTAGTATTCCCTTGTAAAATTTAAGGATGAATTTTACAGTGCCTGCAACTACAAAGGGCTTGTTCTTAAGCCTGGTACACACTTTAAGGTTATTTTTGTTTAACCCAGCAGGCTGAACGAAAAAAACAGGTGCTCGCTGTACTAACTTTGTGATATTGGTCCAGCGACCCCCCCCCCCAACTGAGTTTTTGTGTTTTGACAGGGGGACTGCCCACCTGCCAGAACACACCACTCCCAGCCATTGGCTGCCAGCGCTGACTGGCATTCCAGCATGCCTGTTCGACAGAAGCCAGCTGTTCAGCAGGCTTCTGTCAGACAGGCTGCCGTGCTGTGTTTCTGTTGAACCGGCTGATATTCGGTCCATATGTACCAGGCTTTAAGCTTATTTACTGCTTGATAAAATTATGCAAATATTTGAATGTCCATAGCCTGGTCACTGTTGTGCTTTAAGGTTCATTCACACTTGACTGAGCAGTATCTTCACCCAAAGTCCTTGGAAAGGGCTGTCTAAATTGTCAAAGCTAATCACTTTAGAGAACACCACCAAATGTCTGTTTTGTTATGGTACTTCTGGTCATATATATCACATGGATTATGGTGGTCTCTCATTTCACTTTCCTTAACATCTAATATTCCAGTATTACTTTGAAGTACTCATCCGTTTTCCTTCTACTGCTAAAGATCCTACACTTTGTTGTAAAAGAGGTTTCAAAACCTACTATGGGTCAGGCAGTGCACTTATCAGACCCAACTGTCTGTTTCGTTTCCCTTGCCTGTCGTGTGTGTGATGTGTTCTTATAATTGTGCCTTACTTGTACATTCAGATAGAAGTTGGCCTTTTTCTAGGCCTTTTTTGTGTGGACCATTTTGGGAAGAAATGTGGTAATGTGTGTGATATTGACTAAGAAAAAGAGATGTACCTATTATATAAGGAGACAAATTTTGAGTGCCTCTCTCCTGTTTTGAGCAATGGGGCTAGCTTGTAGATTCTCTGTGATCATGTTATCTGCTGGATAAAGTGTAAATGATATAGTACTACAGCAGTTTTCCGTGCTAAAGATCATTTTGCCGCACTTGACAGAATGCGGTCATATGCATCTCCTTTTGTTAGTTTTCTCCACAGCTCTTACTTTCCTGACATTTATTTAATCAAAGTCACGCTGTGTATCGATCTAATGAGTGTTAATAAACGATCTGACTTGCAGCCACAGTGGCACCAACAGTTGCATTTTCAAACCTTTGTTTAGATGTTACCAGCCAAAATCAATAATATCTCAATCTTGTGGTCCTTATCTGGATTTCCAGGGTCTGATGCACCAGACACTCAGTACTCTCTGGCACTTGTAACCGAAAAACCTGGACTAAAGCTACTTTGGAAGCTCTGGTTAATGCTGCTATGAGTCATTGTGGAGATGCATATGAGAAGCTACTACTCTACTCCACATTAGTAATTACTAATAATATTTTGCACATGATTTATCAGCAGATGGCACTTTATTATATTAGAAAAATGTTCTTGCTGATTCTTTGTGTTTGGGGTGGTCCCAAATAAAAAAAATAAGCCGCAACTTTGTATTACATTGTTCATGCTGAACTATCTATTTACAGTCTGTTAGGTGTTCTCATCTATTTACTGTAACCTGATTGATTGTATAGGCACATTGGTGTCAAATGAAAGTAAATCCATTTTAACTCCCCCCAACTGTGCGCTTGGTATGTATGTTTGATTCAGCAAGATCGTAAACTTATTGGCTATGATCCATACATGCACACAGTTCTCTGCCTCTTTTGCAGCCCTCCATTCCACAACATCTTCAGGGTACCTGTAGTGGACAAATGCTTTCTTACAAAATTAGCATGTCAAGTCATTCTACTACCATGTTTACCACTGTATAACAGATGTTTGCCCCTTGTATAATAAATGCACAGGAGGAGGCTTAGTGGCTGGAATAGAATCTGGAGTATGTAATGCAAAAGTAAAAAATACTGTAAAAAAAAAAGGTGTTTCCAAAATGTCTTTTAATTCTGTCTGTTCCTGTTTTGCCTTTTATTTAATAAAGCTATTTTGTCTCTTCACAAATAAAGTGTACGTTTTTCTTTGCTTGCATAGACATAAAATGCAGATGAAATAAAATCAAACTATACCTAAGGTACTGAAAAAGTGCCACAATATCTATATAGTCCAAAGTTCTCCAGTGTATAAATGGTGAGTTCCAGAGAAAGTGTCCAAATTCTTTATGTAACGTTTCTTAAACCTGAAATGTACACGGAAAAGGTCAAGGTGGCAAATGAACAGATCCAGTTGCCGCCTCACTTAAGAGGACAGCAAAACACGCATGAATTATGATGAATGGAAGCGGACCTTCTGATGGCCGCCTCTCCCCTCCGTGTGTCCGTGGTATTTGTAAAAAATATATAAAGAAAAATAATAGTGCAGAATGCTCATACTCGATAACAAGTAGGATAGTTCGAGAACCATCACCACGATATAAGTGCACCAGTAATTGAAGAAAGAACACCATGAGGATAGTCCAGCCACCCTATGTGCTAACAACTCACCAGATATCTGAGTATAAGGCATCTCACATCAACTAGGTCACACGAGTAATCAATAGGCACCACGATGACTTATCCAACCACCGACTGTCCTAACAACTCACCAGACATAAATATGCATATCACATCACATCAAATGGGACCCAGGAAAAAGACAATCCTTCCAGCATATGATCAAATCCCACTAGGATATTCCCAATCGGTGCAAGGGATGTGTGAGTCACATATGTCAGAATCATTTTCCCATGTATAAAGAAAAAGACGCTCATAGCGTAATACCGTACTTTTAATTAAAGTTAAAATCAATAAAGGCAAAAAGAAAACATATGTAAACACAAGTGCGGACCTTATAAAGTATAAAAAGTCATAAAAACATACGTTAATGCGTTTCGGGCACAAAGCCCATTCTCAAAGGATTATATATATTTTTTGAGTGCTGCACTTTTTTGCAAGATTTTTTGGTGGAGTTGGTGGATTCTCTGTTTGTGTTGCTGCTCTCTATATATAATTTTTGACACTGATTATTCACTTTATTGTTTTTATAAAATGCTGATGGCTTGTTATACTGCAGACAAGTTCCATGAGAAACAAACTGCTCCTGGTCTATGACTGAGAGCGTTTTTGTTTTTTAGGGCCAGGGTCCAGATGCGTTCCAGATGCTTTTCTGCATGCGCATTTTTGATGCATTCCAGTGCGTTTTTGATGCAGTCCAGTGCATTTTTCCCCCTCTTTTTTTTCTTAACCTTAAGGGCTGGTTCACACCATAAAAAACGCACTCCAGATCCATTCTGGATAGGTTTCTGCATGCGCATTTTTTGACATGTTCCAGTGCGTTTTGATGCGTTTCCGGATGCATTCCAGGTGCTTTTTTTCTTTTTTCCCCACTATACTAGGGTCCAGTGCGTTTTTTTCCATGCATTGAACTATGCCATTAAAAACCATATAACCTACTTTCCATACGTTTTTGATGCAGAAAAAAAAACGCACTGGACTGCATGTAGTGTGAACTGGTTCTTATAGTAGAAGTCAGTGTGAATTGCCTCATGAATCTTACATGGATTGTAGGCACTCATAATGGTTACAGTTGCAGCCTTGTATGGTCTTTGCCAATTGGTTAATGCAAACACATAAATGGGGCTGCCATTGACCTCCTTCTGAAAATGCTTATCTGGATGTTACATTGACTTGCTAGCTACAGTCACCGACCAAAGACAAGTATGAAGATCAGCAAAGTCAAAAGTTCTTGCATGCATATACTGTATGTTCCAGGTCTGTGAAAGTACTGAAGGAAGAAGGCTAACAATAGCAGCCTCATGTTTTATTACATCAAATTTTGTTGTGATCTGGTGCACCTAGTAATGCACCTCCATCCCTACATCAACATATCCATTAAAAAATATTACATGTGCTCTGGGACTTTGAATGAGATGCATCATAAACAACTAATAATACGTGAAGTGCTGCGTAAATTGACGGTGCTATACAAGTACCTGTAATAAAATAAATAACTAATATGCTAACATTTTAGTGATCAGTGGATGCAAATATTACATAGCAAACAGTTCAAATTAGTAGTAAGCTGATTTGTAGTTTTATTCCTAGTTAGTATACTTTATTCACATTAAAAATGTTGCTACCCATGTACATTCCAGGTGTCAATACATAATTGGGTTAAAAAATGCATCTGAAAACTCAACGCGTTTTGTGAATCTCTGTTCACTTCTTCAGGAGTAGATGCAAATATAGAGATCTATAAAATAGAACATCAATTGTTATATATATATATATATATATATATATATATATATATATATATATTAAGCTTCATAGCATCACAAAATAAATGAAGCTGTTTCAACCCCAAGGGTCACCAAAAGGGACCCAATATTTACAAATCAGCTAAAAATTAAACATGGCAATATTTCTGAATGGTGATCTGGAAGTATGAACCATGAGAACCATAGGGAAAAACACAGGGCAGATTCAGCATACACTATATTACCAAAAAGTTTTGAGGTGCCTGCTTTTACACGCACATGAACTTTAATGGCATCCCAGTCTTAGTCCATAGGGTTCAATACTGAGTTGGCCCACCCTTTGCAGCTATACCAGCTTTGACTCTTCTGGGAAGGCTGTCCACAAGGTTTAGGAGTGTGTCTATGGGAATGTTTGATCATTCTAACACAAGCGCATTTGTGAGGTCAGGCACTGATGTTGGACCAGAAGGCCTGGCTCATAGTCTCCGCTCTAATTCATCCCAAAGGTGTTCTATTGGGTTGAGGTCAGGACTCTGTGCAGGCCAGTCAAGTTACTCCACCCCAAACTTACTCATCCATGTCTTTATGGACCTTGCTACAGAAGAGTTGAAGCTGTTATAGCTGCAAAGGATGGGCCAACTCAATATTGAACTATACGGACTAAGGCTGTAATAACTATCAAAGTTAGTGATATCAACAAAGATGAAGTAGAGCAATATGTAGTTGCAGCATAATAATTGATCCGAAAAGAACATAATAAATTTTACTGCTAGAGACTACACCTAAATTCCTAAAATAAGAGAGAAGGTAAACGGACAAACAGTCTGCATCCAGCCCAAAAAGAATAAATAAATGTAGTTCTACTAGAGAAAAGAAACTTTCGACCAAGTTCCCAAAGCAGTATAAGTAATGAGAGTGAACAGACCCCAAAAGCATATACAAAAAAAAAAAGGCCACTATAATTCTTCCATATTAGAGCTATTAATCCAAAGTGTTGCTCCACAGTGCCCTAGTGAGAAGATTCACCCCCACCTATCTCCACTATTTATCCCAAAGGGTTCATCATGGGTTCCTCCCAACGTCATGTAAGCGCAACCAATAGGGGGAGGCGCTCTCCAAAAACAGTTGGCAGCATTGAGAACCATGCACTGCTGGAGAAAAGGATCCGGCATCGCATGTGATCACCAGGGGTTAGACATACGCTGAAAGTCAAAGCCCCAAAAATAACCGTCTAGAGCACCCCACCCAACCGCTGACCTGTGGTCCACGTGTAGCCCACGGAACCCTCTGATGTGGCCTGCAACCTCCTGCTCTGGGATGGGGGGTCGGTAAGCCCAGATCGTGGGTTCCTGACCCACCATACCAGAGCATCAGTGTGGAGAATGGAGCCGGCGGTAGAGGAAGCATGCAGCTGGAGCAGAGCTAATGCTTCATGTATAGCGCAGGCTCCTATATTATACCAATTGCACTCTGCCTGGGACAGCAACAGCTGGCAATACCTGCAGGGTGATTCCCAAAGTGGTGTTTACAGGTCATTTTTTTTAAAATAAAATTTACATAGTAATGTTCATATCTGGATATGATATAATAAAATTCTATGGCAAAGTGCAGCTTACCCGCAGGGAAGCCACAGGTGCACTGCTCTCACATGATTGGTCCGACCAGGTCCGCCTGTCCGTTTTTCAGGCGGACCCAATTGGACTCTCCATTCACCTCTATCATGGTCTTGTGTCTGCTTACACCCGCCCACCTCCAATCTGATCCACTAAAAAAAAAAAAAAACAGAAGGGGATTTGTCCCCTTCCATCTGGGGGAATCGGATCAGAGGGCCCATAGAGTAGAGCAGACACGCACCTGTCATCCGCCCGTTCTGCTCATTGTGGCCTGCGACCAATTACCAAGCTGCATAGGTGGTCCTCGCTCTTCAAAAGGTCGGGCACCCTTGCCATAGGGCAAACCTGCCTACAGCAGCACAAATAAATAACAATAGCAGCGCCCTTACAAAGGCATAGAAAACAGTGCAACAACAAACTGCAACTGGTAAAACAAGCGTGTTTATCCATAGTATGTTGGGTCTGGGAAAGAGGTCCTTTACTCCGTTGACTACTGGGTATGTATATCTGGGTTAAACCAGTTCCACTTGGTCGATGTAGATACAGGGGGTAAAATAAGTGTTGAACTTGTCACCATTTTTCTAGGTAAATATATATATATAGAGGTGCTATTACTATTATACAGGATTTATATAGCGCCAACAGTTTGCGCAGCACTTTACAACATGGGGGCAGACAGTACAATTACAATACAAATCAATACAGGAGGGATCAGAGGGCCCTGCTCATTAGAGCTTACAATCTATTGACATTAAAGTTTCACTACATGTTGGTAACAACCCATGCAATCTATCCATACAAAGAAACCAAGTTCAGAAATTAAGTTATGTGTAATAAAAAATGGAATGACACAGGGATAAAGCATTGAACATATGAAGAAAGAGAGGTGCAAAAAGGCATGGAAAGCCAAGATACCAGCTGAAATCTATCAGTAATTAGAAAGCATTCCTACCCCTTGTCAGTGCGAATTATTATCAGCAGGTTCAGTCTCAACTGATGGCTTATAAAAAGGTGTCTCATTACTAAGGTGTCACACAAGAAACCTCTCATGATGGGTTAAAGCAAAAAGCTCTCTCAAGACCTTGGCAACTTTATTGTTGCAAAAGATACTGATGGCATTGGTTACAGAAGGATTTCTAAACTTCTGAATGTTTCAGTGTGCACTGTTTGGGACCAATATCCAGAAGTATAAAAAGAACAGAATTTCACCATAAACCGGCCATGACCAGGTGCTCCTCACTAGATTTCTGATAGAGGAGTGAAAAGAATTATCAGAAGAGTTGTCCAAGAGCCAAGTACCACGTGTGGAGAGCTTCAGAAAGACCTGGTAAATTAGCATGTACAACTGTTTCAAAGAAAACAATAAGTAATGCACTCAACCGCCATGGCATGTATGCACGCTCACCGTGCAAGACTCCATTGCTGAAGAAAAAGCATGTTGAGACCAAAATTGAACTCTTTGGAGGCCATAATACACACCATGTTTGGAGGTCAAATGGCACTGCACATCATCCCAAAAACACCCCAATACCAACAGTGAAGTTTGGAGGTGGGAACATCATGGTGTGGGGCTGTTTTCAGGATAAGGTACTGGCAAACTTCATGTCATTGAAGGAAGGATGAATGAAAAATGTATCAAGACATTCTTGATAAAAATCGGCTGCCATCTATTAGCATGATGAAGATGAAACAAGGGTGGACATTCCAGCAAGACAACGATCCCAAACGCAAAGCCAAGGAAACTCTCAATTGGTTTCAAAGAAAGAAAATAAAGCTGCTAGAATGGCCGAGCCAATCGCCTGATTTGAATTCAATAGAAAATCTTTGGAAAGAACTAAAGCCTTGTACACACGGTTCGATGGTCGTATGACCGAACGGACCAAATCATATGTTGGCTGTTGTATCTAGCTTACTGACTGCATTACACAATCGTACGACCAAAGAAAGAACGTTCAGGTGCATGTAATTAGCATCCGGCCATTCCTGACTTCTGGGCATGCGTGTTTTGCACAATACAACTTGTTGGACCACCTTCTCTGTACACACGATACAACGGTCGTATGACCGTTTGTTGGTATGACCAAGTTTTCTAGTTTGCTCATACAACTCCCGTTGTACGACCGTCGTACGTCGGCTTTTCTAATCGCATGTACTAACGATCGATTTCATATACAACGGTCGTTCGTAGGACCTGTTGTATACGATCGTCGACTCGTGTGTACGAGGCTTAACGCTCATAGAAGAAGCCCATGGAACCTTCAAGATTTAAAGACTGGAAGAACGGGCTAAAATCACACCTGAGCAATGCATGCAGCTAGTTTCTTCATTTAGGAGGTGTCTTGAAGCGGTCATTACCAACAAAGGATTTTTTACAAAGTATTAAATACATTTCAGTTAGCGTGTTTAATAATTTTTCCCTGTGTCATTCCATTTTGTTACACATAACAGACAGCCACCAACAGGAACCCCATACTAACTGTATGGGTGACGCCACTTCCCAGCCATTTCACAGCCGTTGTGGGTCCTCTCCTGCATACATCTTCTGCCGCTGTAAACTGGACCGGATTGGCCGCAGAATAGGTAAGTACAGCGATTTCTGCTTTACAGGGGTAGATAGAGTGTGGCAGAGAGTAGGTTTAGAGTAAAGCCTCGTACACACGATGCGACGATCGTATACAAACGTTCTTACGACCGCTTGTTGTACGATCATCCGAACATTAGTACGTGCGATTAGAACAGCCGACGTACGACGGTCGTGCAATGGAAGTTGGATGAGCAGACTAGAAAACTTTGGTTGTACCAACAAGCGGTCATACGACCGTTGTATCGTGTGTACAGAGAAGTTGGTCCAACAAGTTGTACTGTGCAAAACATGCATGCTCCGAAGTCAGGAACGGCCGGAAGTGTCCATTCGTTCCTAATTACATGCACCTGAACTTCCTCTTTATACACTCGTAACACGTCACTACGTTGGGCTTGGTCGTACGATCGTTTAGTGCATGTCAGTACGCGAGATACAACAGCCAACATAGGATTTGGGCCTTTTGGTCGTACGATCGTCTCATCGTGTGTATGAGGCTTTATTCGTTTTTGCCTGGACTTACACTTTAACCGCTTGCTTACTGGGTACTTTTACCCCCTTCCTGCCCAGGTCAATTTTCAGCTTTCTGCCCGGTCATGCTACACTGTACCAAAATTAAATTTTTATCATTCTTTTTTTCTCAGAAATAGAGCTTTCTTTTGGGGGTATTTAATCACCACTGGGTTTTTTATTTTTTGCTAAACAAACAAAAAAGGCTCACAATTTTGTATTAAAATTTTGCAAACAGGTAATTTTTAGCACTGACAGGTGACACTGAGGCAGCACTGATAGGTGGCACTGATAAGGCAGCACTGGTAGGCACTGATGGGTGGAACTGATGGGCACTGATAGGCGGCATGGAGAGGTGGCACTGATAGGCACTGGTAGGCAGCACTGATAAGTGACACTGATGATGAGGCACTGATTGGCAGCACTGATGGGCAGATAGGTGGCAGTGGTGGGCACTGATTAGCAGCACTGGTGGCCACTGAGGGGACTGATGTCCCTCTAACAGAAGCCGGTTAACGGCTTTCTTCTTTTCTTCACGCTGACAGCATGAGGGGAAAAAAAAGCAGATAACCGACTTTTGTTTACTTCCGTGATCAGCTGTCATTGGCTGACAGCTGATCACGTGGTAAAGGGCCCGCTATGATTGGCCCTTTACCGTGATCTGTGATCAGCTGAGTCCCAAGGACTTGGAGATCACAGAGCGTGCCACCCGCGCGTCCCAGAGGGTGCGCAGGCAGCACAAGAATGGGAGGATGTCCATGTACGTCCTCCCGCCATTTTAAGCCTGCTGTAGCCATCTTCCGGGTATAGCATAGGCGCCAAGTGGTTAAACTGGTAACCTGTAAAGGCTTTTAAAGCATCGCTTATGTGCAATTTTCGGTGCTGTAGTTTGTTGCTATTACACAAGCATGCACGATTTTAAATCTTAACAAGTTTGGTACCTATATACTTGATGCAACATCATCTATTATATTTTAAAAGATTGGGTATTATATTGCGTTTGTGGTGCTAAAATTAATTTCAGTATATTTTTTCCTGAAAATTTGATGAGCAGCTGGGCAGTGACTGTATGACATAAAAATTTGCAGCAGCCACTATTTTATTCTCAAGGACCTCTACGTTTAGAAAACATATAATTGTATCCAGTTGCCGACCAGCCTCCATCATTAAACTGCAGCAGGTCGGCTGTAGCTGAACGTCGGCCCTTTAAACAGCTATAGCAGGTGCGCCTGCTGCACGGCGGGGGAGCTGATGTGCGTGGCCGGCGGACACCCATGATCGCTCCACAGAGAGGCAGAACGGGGATCTGTCAATGTAAACAGACAGATCCCTGTTCTGTCAGGGGAGTAGAGCGAGATCGTCTGTTCCTGGTGATTATGAACAGCAATCTCTCTCCTCCTCCTGTCAGTCCTCTCCCTCCACAGTTATGCCTCGTACACACGGGACGACGATCGTATACAACAGGTTGTATGAATGACCGTTGTATGCGAAATCGATCATTCGTATGTGCGATTAGAACAGCCAACATACGAGGGTCGTACAAGGGAGTTGTATGAGCAAACTAGAAAACTTGGTCGTACCAACAAGCTCTCATACGACCGTTGTATCATGTGTACAGAGCAGTTGTTACAACAAGTTGTATTGTGCAAAACACGCATGCTCAGAAGTCACGAATGGCTGGATGCTAATTACATGCACCTGAACGTTCTTTCTGTGGTCGTACGATCGTGTAGTGCAGTCAGTATGCAAGTTACATTATCCAACATACGATTTGAGACGATTGTACGTACGATCGTTGTCCCGTGTGTACGAGGCTTAAGAAACACCTCCCAGAGAACACATTTAACCCCTTGATCCTCCCCTTTCCTGCCAATGTCATTTATACAGTAATCAGTGGCTATTTTTAGCTCTGATCGCTGTATAAATGTCATTGGTCCCAAAAAAGTGTCAAAAGTGTCCGATCTGTCCGCTGCAATGTTGCAGTTCCGATAAAAATCACTGATCGCCACCATTACTAGTAAAAAAAATAAAATAATAATGCCATAAATATATCCCATAGTTTGTAGACGTGATAACTTTTGCGCAAACTAATCAATATACGCTTATTGGGATTTTTTAACCAAAAATATGTATAATATATATCGACCTAAACTGTTGAAGAAATTTTTTTTTTACTTTTTTTTGGATCTGTATTATAGCAAAAAGTAAAAAGTATTGTTTTTTTTTTAAATAGTTGCTTTTTTTTTGTTTATAGCGCAAAAAATAAGAACCGCAGAGGTGATCAAATACCACCAAAAGAAAGCTCTACTTGTGGGGAAAAAAGGACGTCAATTTTGGTTGGGTACAACGTCGCACGACTGCGCAATTGTTAAAGTGACGCAGTGCCAAATCGCAAAAAAAATGGCCTGAGCAGGAAGTGGGTAAATCCTTTCCGGGGCTGAAGTGGTTAAAGAAAATATATAACATAATTTTTTAGCAACAACATGCTGCTTTTAAAAAATTTAAGAAATTACAAAAAAAAAAGTACACGTCTATTGATTGGGAAAGAAGAATTGGATTTTTTTTTTTTTTACTGAACTCTGAGGCCTCTGTCAGTTCGGTCATTATTTCCAGCTGGGGGTCTACCCTGTAGTTCTTCTATGTAGCCTGCAGGTGGCGGCAGAGGCAGGCTTGATGCTGAGTGAACGGGAATTGTCCCTCTCCGGATTCCGTACAGGAGACATGGCGTCTTCCCGGGATGTCCACGTAGAGATCTGTCACCAGGAGATCGTCAAGTATGACCTGGAGATCAAAGCGCTGATCCAGGTACATGAGTGGCCGGGGTGTCAGTGTACAGGGCAGGGGGATCAGCTGTGGCTGCTGACAGCTCCTCATACAAATTAATGGATGGATCCTGAGCACGACTTGATCTTGATCTAACGACAAATCTAATGCAGAATCTGTACAGGAACATATTCTTCTGCACTGCCCAGTGATCAGCTGATTTGTAGTCATGTGACAGCAGATCTGTCAAGGCAGAAAATAGCCATCACCCACTAACACATTGTTCCTATGATTTTGAGTAAGGATGGTCTTGGGCTTGTTCAGAACCGATTGTGCCCACCAGGAAGTGAACCCTGCTCTGCGCTAATCACAGGCGTTCAGGCATTCCCCAATGTGTGGTGCAGGGTTCACTTCCTGGTGGGCTCGGGCACAATCAGTTCTGAACAAGCCCACCCTTAAAGCGGTTGTATAACCTTTAGGCCCCTTTCACACTGGGGCATTATAAAAGCGGTAAAGCGCTAAAATTACCGCTGCAATAACGCTCTAAATATTATTTTCATGCATCTCTATGGATGCTTTCAGACTGAGGCGTTGCGCTAGCGAAAATCATGCAAGCATGATTTTTCAGGAATGTGGGGAGCGGTGTATTCACCACTCCTCCGCCGCTCCTGCCATTAAATTGAATGGGCAGCGCTCCCGTAGCGGCTGTACACCGCTCCGGGAGCGCCGGCACTTTTAACCCCTGTTTACCCCATTGTGGGGGGGTTAAAAGTGCCGTGCTGCCGCCCGAATAGCGGCGCCATAGCGCCGCTATTACAGCAGTAGATTGCCGCTAAATTAGCGGCGGTTTACCGCTGAAGCTCGGGCGGTCCCAGTGTGAAAGGGGCCTTAGGGATTTTTACCTACAGGTAAGCCTATAATAAGGCTTACCTGTAGGTAAAATTAATATCTCCTAAACCTGCAAGCAGCTGTGACGTGCACGGCTGTGATGTTCCTGCGCATGCACCGTGATGTCCCAGTGAAGGCCTGGCGCATAGCGCCGGAGCTTGCCGGAAAGAAGGGCTCCCACACGCATGCATGGGAGTGACGTCTCGTGGCTCCAGCCAGTCACAGCGCCGGAGACGCGTACCCAGAAGCAAGATCCGAAGGAAGATGTCCGCTCCCTCAGAGGGTCGGATCTTCGTTCCAAGGTGAGTATTTCATAATGAGCTAGTATGAGGTGCATACTAGCTCATTATGCTATTGTCTTTTTTTTTTTTTTTCGTTGCCTGGGTATACAATCGCTTTAATATTGAGCAATGCAAAGGTTTAAGCAGAGTTCCAGTCATTTTTTTTTTTTTTATAAGGGCCGGTTCACACTGCTGCGAGAACGGGTGTGATTCGCACCGCACTGCAGTGTGAATCCCATGCGATCTCTGTGCGCGATTTCAGCCATACAGATAGTATGGCTGAAATCGCATCGCATTCGGATCAAACTCGCACAGGACCCTTTTTTTGGTCCGCAGCAGAATTGGATCGCATGGGTGTTCACACCATGCGATCCGATTCCTGTGCAAGTTTGAACTTCGCAGTGCGATATGCAAACTTATTTGGGGGTGTCATTAGCTTTCTATTGGCACTCCCCACAGTTCACATATGGCAGGGTGAACTGCCGCCGGGAGACATGGGATGTGGGAACCCACAGTGGATTCGCAGGGTTCCCGCATCGCAGCAGTGTGAATCGGCCCTAAAAGTCAGCAGCTACAAAAAGTTTAACTGCTGACTTTTAATAAACAGCCACTTACCTGTCCCACGATCCAGCGATGCACTTGCCCACGCTGTGTTCTCCCTCTGCGGCACCGGTGTTCTGCCGAAAACTCCAATTCGCCAAATTTCTCGTCATTTTCGGTGACGCTCCAGCAGCAATAATTGGAGATTTAGACGAGTTGGTTGTTTTTACAGAACACCGGCAGCATATACACTATGGTACACTATATAATAAGTGCAAATTGTCAGTCTGCCCGCTAATAACCAACAAGATGGCTGCCTCCAAGGCGACGACAACTTATTTTTCCTCCTTACCCGGTGTTGTGTTGCGTCATGTACCGTAGTGTATACACTGATGGTGTTCTCTGAAAACAGCCAACTCCTCGAAATTTCCAAAAATGTCTGCGCTCTGTGACTGGTCCCAAAGTCTTCTAGGACCTGTCATGTGTTCCAGAAGACTTTGGGAAGGAGAACTTCCGTTTGTGATCACCTAAGGCGACCAGAATGTTAGTGGGAGTAGGTACCTGTTAAAATCGGGTACTCACTCCTCCCCAAAAGCTCACAAATACAAGCCGGGGAGGAGGCCTTAAAGACTTTTGGGTGGAACTCCGCTTTAAAGATGATCCCTGGAATTATACAAAAATACCCTTCCCCCCCTGCACCGCAAGGGTTTAATGCTGAGTAAGTCTTAAGGGGGGGGGGTGGTAGGGATGTAGCCCTGTAGCTGCATGTACGCAAAGGGTGTGTATGTGTGGGAAATGCCTCCAACACCTGTGATTGGCTGTCTGCAATGACAGCTTCCCAGTGAGGCAGCCCAGGCGGGTTTGGACACCCCGAGCTCATCCTTAGTAGAAGGCTAGGCTTTAATACTGACGTTATTCCTCACTAAAGCAGGCTCCCTCCATCTGTGCAACCCGTCCCCCGTCACCTCTTCTCTGAGTCCTCATTCACGCCACTGCCACCAGATTCCAGCTAATTTCTGCAGCTGGATTTGGATAGTTGTAGCCACTTATGCCTCATACACACACTTAGAATTTCGGACGACAGATTTGTTGGATGCTTGTCTCATGTCGAAAGTGAAGAGGTTACCATACAAAAATTTTCGTACGACCGAATTCAACGTCAGAAGGGATGTAATGTATTGAATAGTTTTATATGTATTTTTCAGTTTCTGAGCATGCTCTTATAATTTTTTTTGGACGAAAACCGTACTAATAATACGATAATCGGACGTTAAGTTGCCGTACGAAAGAATTTTTATAGTCTGCACATCCAGCTTTTTTCTTCGAAAAAAAAACAAAATCGGCTGTCCAAAGGAGCATACTAACAGTGAGAATTTCAGATGATCGGTCATTGTACGAATTTCACATGGTGTGTACCGGGCTTTAGCCAGTACCAAGCAATGACATGCTGGCTGCCCACACTAATTGCACCTAGAGTGATTACGTGTGGCTAGGGACAGATGATGCAAACAGCTTGCCCAGCGGCAATCCTCTCTCCCTAAATGCAGGTAACTTTTCCTTATGTTTTTTATTACAGAAGCTGTGCTTACCCTTTCTGTGTACAATGTGTGCAGAAAATCAATACATATAATTCATACAAAGAAAGTGCAGCCAGTGCAAGTAAAGTGCATTAAATATTATTAACCACTTCAGCCCCGGGAGGATTTCCCACTTTAGGACCAGAGCACTTTTTGCGATTCGGCACTGCGTCGCTTAAACTGAATTTAATTGCGCGGTCGTGCGACGTTGTACCCAAAGAAATTTGCGTCCTTTTTTTCCCCACAAATAGAGCTTTCTTGTGGTGGTATTTGATCCCCTCTGCGTCATTTCTGATCGCCGCTATAAACAAAAGAAGAGCGACAATTTTGCAAAAAAACACAAATTTCTTACTTTTTGCTAAAATACAAATCCGAAAAAAAAATGTTTCCATCGTTTTTGGCCGATTTATATTCTTCCTCATATTATCAAAAAAAAATCGCAATCAGCATTTATTGATTGGTTTGAGCAAAAGTTGCCGCTTTTATGGATGATGAGAATTAATTTCTGGTATTTTTTTTTATTTTAATTTTTTACTAGTAATGGCAGCCAACTGCGATTTTTAGCGGTACTGCGATATTGCAGCGGACATGTCGGACCATTTTGACACTTTTTTGGGACCATTGGCATTTATACAGCGATCAGTGCAATAAAATGCACTGATTACTGTGTAAATGCCATTGGCAGTGAAGGGGTTAACCAGGAGGGGGCGCTCCATTGTGTTCCCTGTGTGTGTTCTAACTGTATGTGGGCTGGCCTGGCTGGGGGAGGGGAGTGATCACGGCTTCCATATACAGGAAGCCTGTGATCTCAGCCCTTCCCCCTCCTAACAGAACGGAGATCCGCGTTAACTTACACGGACCTCCGTTCTTTCACTGCAGAGGGGCCATCGTGGGTAGCCAGCGGCGATCGAGTCTGGCCTACCTGCTCCCTGCCCCCCTCCGAACACAGTGAGTGCGCCTCTGGCGGAATGTGCGCACTCACAGTGAAGGTTATCGCAGCCACCTTGTCGCCATCAGACTGCGGTCGTCAAGTGGTTAAAGTGCAAAAAGTAAGTCAATAAAGTGCATATAAGTCCATCAAACATATACAGCCATGGCCAAAAATATTGGCACCCCTGCATTTCTGTCAGATAATGCACCACTTCGCCCAGAAAATTGCTGCAGTTACCAATGTTTAAGCATTCTCAATTATTTTGTTTGTATTGGTATGAGACAAAAAAGTGGAGAAACAAAAAAACCAAATCTGACAAATTCCACCCAATACGCCAAAAATGGACTGGACAAAATTATTGGCACTTCTCAAAATTGTGAGAAATAATTGCATTCCAGGTATGTGATGCTCCTGTAATTTGTAATTAAACTCACCTGTATTAATTAAAGTGGTGTTCCGGGCCTCTCCCTCCAAAAATTAAAAGCCAGCAGCTACACACAGTAGCTGCTGACTTTTAATAATAGGACACTTACCTGTCCTGGAGTCCAGCGATGTCGGCGCCACAGCTGATGTTTCCATCGGCTGTCGGGTGCTGACGCCGCCATTGCGGGTAAGGGAATCTGGCAGTGTAGCAATACAGCTTCAGGCCGGGAGCCCTACTGCACATGCGCAAAGCATGCTGCTCTCTCTTACTGGCCCGGCAGCAGGGGGAGGAGGAGGGGGCTAAACTTATCACGTACCTCGCCGTGGCACGGTCCGACGGAAGTGGCGGCAGGGTACCTGTCAAAAACGGGTACCCGCTCCCCCTTGAAAGGTGCTGACAGTATAGAAATCACACTGGCAACCAGTTAAAATGGTGAAAAATTGACTCAACCTTTCTGTTGTGTGTCACATGGAGAAGAGAAAGAGTAGCAAAGAATTGTCTGAGGATTTGAGAACAAAAATTGTGGCAAAGCATGGACTATGGCAAGGTTACAAGTCCATCTCTTCCTGTGTTCACTGTGCGCAACATTGTCAAGAAGTTTACAGCCCATGGCACTGTAGCTAATCTCCCTGGACATGGACGAAAGAGAAAAATTGATGAAAGGTTGCAACAAAGGATTGCTCGAACGGTGGATAAAGAACCTTGTTCAACTTCCAGACAAATTCAAGCTGACCTTTAGGTACAGGGTACACCTGTGTCAGCTCACACTATACGTCGCCATCTGAATGAAAAGGGACTCTATGGTAGGAGGACCCCCCTGCTGCCACAGAAACATAAAAAAGTCAGATTGGAGTTTGCCAAAACTCACCTGAGGAAGCCAAAATCCTTTCAGGAGAATGTGATATGGACAGACCAAACAAAATTACAGCTTTTTGGTTAAGTCCATCATTCTACTGTTTTCAGAAAAAGAAATGAGTCCTTTAACCACTTCAGCCCCCGGAAGGATTTACCCCCTTCCTGACCAGAGCACTTTTTGCGATTCGGCACTGCGTCGCTTTAACTGACAATTACGCGGCCGTGCGACGTTGTACCCAAACGAAATTGCCGTCCTTTTCCCCCACAAATAGAGCTTTCTTTTGGTGGTATTTGATCACATCTGCGGTTTTTATTTTTTGCGCTATAAACAAAGAAAAAACCTATATTTTTTTACTTTTTGCTATAATACAAATCAAAAAAAAAAAAAAAAATATATATATATATATATATAAAAAACAAATTTTTTCATCAGTTTAGGCCAATATTTATTTTGCTACATATTTTTGGTAAAAAAGCGTATATTGATTGCTTTGTGCAAAAGTTATAGCGTCTACAAACCATGAGAATTGATTTATGGCATTTTTATCGTTATTTTTTTTTTTTACTAGTAATGGCGGTGATCTGCGGTTTTTATCGGGACTGCGATATTGCGGCAGACATATCAGACACTTTTGACACTTTTTTGGGACCACTGACATTTATAGAGCGATCAATGCTATGAAAATGCACTGATTACTGTTTAAATGTCACTGGCAGGGAAGGGGTTAACACTATTAAGGAAAAATATTGCGCTAACCTAAAAAATGTTAAATATAAAAAGGAAAACTAAAGCAGCTGACACAACAAAACTTCCAATTTGTGCATGAAAACGTGAACCAAAAAGTGTAGCGCTAAAGGAAACACTGCATATATTGCAATGTCAAATCAATAGTGAATCTAAATAATACAATATAAAGTCCAAACATAAAATTATAATAGTATATCCAATCTGGTCAAGACACCCGATATAGTGATCGTGAATCTTCAACAATTGTGGAAAAACTGCATCATGTGCTGTGCACTCCCACCAAGTGTGTAAAAGGTACTCTTACCAACGATAAGAGAAAAATGCGCGTAGTGTTAATCTCAAAGAGACATCCTCTAGACCTCGCCGTGTGGCTTCGATCCCACCGTCTGCCAGGAACTCCCCGAGGGTCCACAGCCGGATGCCAGACTCCAGTACAAGGGTGCAACAATCTGCTGGGTGATTCCAATCCAACCATCGACCAGGAACTCTTGAAGGTCCACAGCTAGGTCTCAGACTCTGGCACCACCGTACAACAATATGCCTGGTGTAGCCTGCTAAGCATGACTCATTCAAGTGAAGTGTGCAATTGGATTGGAATCACCCAGCAGATTGTTGCACCCTTGTACTGGAGTCTGGCATCCGGCTGTGGACCCTCGGGGAGTTCCTGGCAGACGGTGGGATCGAAGCCACACGGCGAGGTCTAGAGGATGTCTCTTTGAGATTAACACTACGCGCATTTTTCTCTTATCGTTGGTAAGAGTACCTTTTACACACTTGGTGGGAGTGCACAGCACATGATGCAGTTTTTCCACAATTGTTGAAGATTCACGATCACTATAAGGGGTTAACACTAGGGGGCGATCAAAGGGTTAAATGTGTTCCCTGTCACAGTGTTCTAAATGTGTGGGGGCTGGGATGACTGGGGGATGAGAGAGATTGCTGCTCCCATTTACTGGGAACATACAATCACTCTCCTCTCCCCTGTCAGAAAGGGGATCCTCTTGTTTACATTCACGGATCCCCGTTTTGTTAGTGCGGGGGTGCGATCGTGGGTAGCCAGTGGACATCGACTTTTCTCCACCCACTGATTGGCCAGTGAGCATGCGCCTGCAATACACACTCCTGCGTCCGGCGTCAGGTGACTGTGATTCACGCAGGAGAGCCATGTTGCCACCGTCAATCCACAGTCAAACATGGTGGTGGTTCCCTGATATTTTGGGGTTGCTTTGCTGCTTCAGGCACTGCTCCGTCAGAGGTCATGGATCTTACAGTAGGACAGTGGCCCAAATCAAGCGCCAAAAAGCACCCAGAAATGGTTTAAGACAAAGCCTTTTAGAGTACTGAACTGGCCAGCAATGAGTCCGGATCTAAATCCCATAAAGCACCTGTGGAGAGATCTCAAAAGAGCACTTGGGAAAGGAACCCTTCCAGTCTGAGAGACCTGGAGCAGTTGGCAAAAGAAGAGTGGTCCAATACCCATAGATGGTACAGGAAGCCAAAGATTTTAGTTCTTTTTTCCAAGGGGTGTGCTACCAAATATTACATTTAAGGGTGCCAATAATTTTGTCTAGTCCATTTTTGGAGTTTTGGGTGGAATGTGTCAGATTTGGCTTTTTGTTTCTTCACTTTTTGTCTCCTACCAATACAAAAAAAAGAAATAAACATTAGAATACCTACACATTTGTAATTGCAACAATTTTCTGGGCGAAGTGGTGCATTATCTGACAGAGATGCAGGGGTGCCAATATTTTTGGCCATGACTGTGCAGCTGTCTCTGTTTCTGAAAATGCCTTCAAAAAAAGTGCTCCTTGCATCCACAAATAGTCCACTCCAATTCACCATCTGTGCCCCCACCAGGGTAAGTACTCACCCACCAATATGGACCCCCTAAGTATATACAAAGGTAGGTCAACCAGGCTTCAAATTACTGCTGCATCGCCAACGAGGAACAGTAGATCCACATCTCAGTATAACTCAGAAAAGGAAAGAGACCATGGAGAACATCATAGCAAGATTCTATTTTATTAATAAACCCCAAAAGGTAAAAAATATATATCCACTCACAAAGAAGTTGCTCAGTCCTGGGACCTGAAATAATCTGCCGATTCACAAAATGGTCACCGCCACTCCGTAGCTTCTTGGAGTCAGTGTGCGCTTCACTGGGTGTGACGTAGTACCAGAAGTCCCTGCCAGGGTTATTCCAGGTGTCAGGACTGGGGCTTCAGAAGACCGGTCTTGCATCATGCTGCAGGAGACAGGAATGCGGTCTCTTATGTATCATCCCCTAGGCAAAACAACCAGTAGTGCCAAGGGGGACCCAATGCAAGGTTACTTTTCTTTTCCCCAGATGTCAGCTTTAAGAAATAGATGTATACACATACCTCGTATAAATATTCAATATTTGTACAACTGTGAAACAATTTTAGGGAATTGTTGCAAAGCTAAATATTTTTATTTTGCCCCTTAATATAACTGACTAAGGCCCCTTTCACACGGGGCGGATCTGCTCAGCGGACTCCGCTAGCTCAGCGGGGATCGCTCTGCTGATCCCTGCTGAGCCGGCGGATAACAGGTCCATCTCTGCTCACTGTGCAGGGGCGGATCTGTCAGAGCTCTGCTGTTCTCTATGGGAAGATCGGATGAAAAAGGACCATCTGTCCGTTTTTTCATCCGATCCGCTGGATGGATTGCAAACACTGACATCCTGCTGTCAATGAGTGGCTCGCTTGGATCTGCCTGAAAAACAGAATGGCAGACTGAGCGGGCCGATCGTGTGAATGGGGCCAAAAAGTAATTAAAAAAACATATTTTTATGTACACACACACACCCACCCACAGCATTAGGGTACTGTATATCAGTACAGAAGTAATTCATTATCTCTTCTGTTTACAGGATATCAGGGAATGCATGGGACCAATCAGCGCACTAAATGACCTCAATGCTCAAGTAAAAGAAAAGTTCCAGCTCCTGAGACTGAGGATACAGGTAAGAGCAGGCTACAAATGGAGATTTCTATTGGGGTCATTCACACAGCCATCCATGGCTGTACACTGCAAGGATCAGCTTTTTTTCTGCAGTGGGTACAGTAAGGGGTTTAAGTTCATCGGCAGCCTGTAGAAATCAATGACAGGCTGACATTTTCGGCAGCTGTTCACATGTAATCGCTCAAAGAGACATGCAGCTAGGTAGAGATCAGCGGCTTTGTATGTAGCTTGCATCCGGGGCTGCTGATCTCTCCCTAATCACAGAAAATCGCTCTGTGTGATTACATATGAGCAGCTGCAGATAGTGTCAGACTGACATTAACATTAATTTGTATAGGCCGAATAGTCACAGCTGAACATGAACCCCTGACCAGACCTGCCGTAAGAAAAACCATGATCTGGGCAGTGTACCACCACTGAACAGCCATGTGAACGAGCCTTAAAGTTACTAGATTTTAGTTAAAGGGCAGCAGGAGACTGATGAGATCATCCCTCTGCTGTATCTTCCTACAATCCTTTTCCTTATCTGCATCCAGCACACCTAATTGTCTCCCAGTGTTGTATCACCTTCTTCCAATCTGACTGTTGCTTGCTGTACAGAGGACTGAATGATGCTGAAATCAAATCAAGTTTAGTAAAGCTGACCATAGATGCTTTGAGTCTCAGCCAGTTCAGCAGGGACCGACAGAGATTCGAACCATGTGTGGGCAGGCTGAATGTACCCAAGCTGATTGACCAACTTGGGTACAGCCAGCCTGTTGGATTGTACATGTGACTATTGGTAGCGACTATTATAGCTGCTAGCAGTAATCCAATGTGTTTTTCCGGCAGGGGAGGCTCCCTCCACTCCTTCTTCCTGCAGGGAGAACACAATGGCTTGGTGGGAGGGATTCCAGTTGCAGGAAAGAAAATCACTCCAACTATAGCTGGCTTTACCCACACTGCTTGCAATAAAAAATATTTAAGGGTGTATTAACCAGTTGCCGCCCGCCCGCCGGCAACTTGGCTCGTTAACGCGGCCGTGAGAACGAGTATTGTGTTCCAGGGGGGCCAGGGAGTGGGTACGGCGGACTCAATATCCACCGGTTACCCGCAATCATCCCCCCGTAGCAACAGAACGGAGGTCCATGTATGTAAAAACGGATCTCTGTTCTGACAGAGGGGGAAGGGCAGTGATCACAGGCTTCCTGTATATGGGAGCCGTGATCACTCCTCTCCCCCAGCCAGCCCAGCCCCCATACAGTTAGAACACACAGAGGGAACACAGTTAACCCTTAGAGCGCTCCCTCCAGGTTAACCCCTTCAATGCCAATGGCATTTACACAGTAATCAGTGCATTTTCATGGCACTGATTGCTGTGTATATGCCAATGGCCCCAAAAAAGTTTCAAAATGGTCCGACATGTCCGCTGCAATATCGCAGTCCCGATAAAAATCGCAGATCTCCGCCATTACTAGTAAAAAATAAATAAAAACCCCATAACTTAATTCTCATCATTCGTAAACGTGGCAACTTTTGCGCAAACCAATCTATAAACACTGTGATTTTTTTTTTTTTTTTTACCAAAAATATGAGGAAGAATATAAATCAGCCAAATGTTTTTTTGTGTGTATATGTGTATATATATATATCTTTTTTTTTTTTTTTTGGATATGTATTTTAGCAAAAAGTAAGAAATATTGTGTTTTTTTTGCTTTTTTTTTTGCAAAATTGTCACTCTTCTTTTGTTTATAGCGGGGATCAGAAATGACGCAGAGGGGATCAAATACCACCAAAAGAAAGAAAGCTCTATTTGTGGGGAAAAAAAGGACACAAATTTTGTTTGGGTACAATGTCGCACGACCGCACAACTGTCAGTTAAAGCGACGCAGTGCCGAATCGCAAAAAGTGCTCCAGTCCTTAACTGGGAAATCCTTCCGGGGCTGAAGTGGTTAATGAATACAGAGCTGCATTAACTGTATTTTTTTCATCTACCTGGAGTTCAGCTTTAATGTGTCCAATATGTTTTACCTGAAAGGACCTGGAGCAGATGGCCAAAGAACAGGACAAGGAGTCAGACAAGCAAACTTTGCTAAAAGAAATGGAATGCCACAAAAAACAGATGCTCAGGTGGGTATTGCAGCAAAGATTTAACTAAAGTGTATCTAAATCCAAAATCTGTTTAAGTGCCGGTTCACACAGGGGGGACTTGACAAGTTGCGCTCCATGCAGTACAATGGAACCATTCTCATAGGGAGCAACTCAACTCGCTCCGACTTAGAAATAGGTTCCTGTACTACTTTGGGGGCGACTTCAAGCGACTTGTATTACAGAAGTCATTTGCAAGCTGCACTAAAGTCGCGCTGTACGGGGGCGGCTTCAAAGTAGGATGAGAATCGGGTGAAAGGATAAAAGGGCGGGGAAAGGATAAAATCGATCAGTTTTTTTTTTTTGTCGTTTTTTGTTTTTTTGCTGCTTGTATTCCATTGTTCAGCTTTTCTGTCATTTGGAGAACAAGAAACGTGAAGAAATCTCTCCAACATGAGGGGACAATCCCCTTTTACGCATTTGCCCTCAGAGAAGGTATACCCAATGGAAAATTTCCACTCACCTCCTGTAATGGTGATAACTGTAAAATTTTGCATCTCCTGTCATTTTTCTGTCTTGGTGACAATGGTCCCTGGGACAAAGGAGACCACATCTGCCCAGTGGTTACACAGCATGCATTGGGTGCCTTGTTGTGTGGGGGCAGCCTCCCCGAAATGATTTAGCTCGACAGATGAGATGAACCCTAGGAAAGGGTGTAGATTTGACATTTTGAGGTCTGGCACCTCTTATGCATGTATTTGACAGGGTTTCAAAACTTCTCTGATCTATCCAAAACTAAAGAAAGTGTGATTATAGATGAAGATTTTTTTTTTATTTGGGATAATTCTTAATTCTGAAGTTACTAAGATAAGTTTTCTGAACATGTAAAGTCAGGTAAAAATGGTCTCGAACTACATTAGTGTTGGTGTAGTTTGGATATTCCATCACTTAATCATACTCCATGTGCAGCTAAGTCCTGTGTTCTTTGATCGCATATATCCCTCACCCTGCTAGGCTTACCATGCTGAAGTTTCTACATATAACTCTATTTGCACTATACTTTGTTCTTCCTTTCTGTATTTTGGAGGTATACCAAGCTGTCTGCATAACTTGTGTGTTCTGATCTTGGGGTCAGTGGTGTTCTCTTGTCTTGCCTATATTTTCATATTGCCTGTCTTTTTCATTTGTCAACACACATGAAGATCTTTTCAGTATTATTATTATACAGGATTTTTATAGTGCCAACAGTTTGCGCGCAGCGCTTTACCACGTTAGGGCAAACAGTGCAGTCGCTAGAGCTTACAATCTAGAAGGGAAGGTCAAGGGATACAAACAGTAATAACGTGTCCTGAATCGACGTGTACCTCATACTAATTCACTACCTTATAGGTTTGATGTGGTTGTGATTACATCAAGCTCTGGTAAAAATGGACTGAAATGTACAAGTCTTTTGAATAGAATCATTGAAGTCTTAATTCT
>BLSH010219584.1:370264-380735 GCA_018402905.1 Glandirana rugosa | reverse complement strand
GCAAGACACACTTGACTTTGTACTCCTCACCTGGTTGCTGCCACACATGCTTGACACCATCTGAACCAAATAAGTTATCTTGGTCTCATCAGACCACAGGACATGGTTCCAGTAATCTATGTCCTTAGTCTGCTTGTCTCCAGCAAACTGTTTGCGGGTTTTCTTGTGCATCATCTTGATGCAGTGTGTGGCTTATGGTCAGAGCACTGACAGGCTGATCCCCCACCCCTTCAACCTCTGCAGCAATGCTGACAGCACTCATATGTGTATTTCCCAAAGACAACTTCTTTATATGACGCTGAGCATGTGCACTTAACCTCTTTGGTCTACCATGGCGAGGCGCTGTTCTGAGTGGAACCTGTCCTGTTAAACCACTGTATGGTCTTGGCTACCATGCTGCAGCTCAGTTTCAGGGTCTTGCCAATCTTCTTTTAGCCTAGGCCATCTTTATCTAGAGCAACAATTCTTTTTTCAGATCCTCAGAGAGTTCTTTGTCATGAGGTGCCATGTTGAACTTCCAGTGACCAGTATGAGAGAGTGAGAGTGATAACACCAAATTTAAAACCCCTGCTCCCCATTCACACCTGAGACCTTGTAACACTAAAGAGTCACATGACCCAGGGGAGGGAAAATGGCTAATTGGGCCCAATTTGGACATTTTCACTTAGGGGTGTACTCACTTTTGTGTTTCAATAATTTTTATTGAGTTATATAAGTACAATACATGAAAGAAAGAAATAATTAGTTCCATGTGTGGTACAGTTGCTTTACACACATCAGGATATCCGCCATGAATAATTGTATCATCGTAACAAACAATAACAGTAATAACAGTACTAGAAGCCCGTTTGGTAATTTCTTACCTTGCCTAATGTACTTAAGTCTTCCCCCTGGGTTACCCCATTGGGAGCACTTTTGTGGGTCGGGGGGAAGAACTGTCTTTCTTTCTGTACATGAGTTGAGAAAGACAAGTACATCAATAATGTAGACTATGACTAGTAGGCTAGACATTTAACTCCAGACAAAGAACATTACTCTGACTGCGCCATACTTGGCAGAATGGTGGAAGTCGTGTGAAGCATGAATTAGCTAGTTTCTTGAACCTTTGTGATGTGCGATTTAGGAGTTTCCTAGGGGTGACTGCAGTTGTCTGCTCTAGTAGAGGACTCGGTCCAATTTGTCCAGGGTCCCCATAGAATACATGATTTCCCTAAGAGGCCTCTGCTTGAAGCCATCATTAGTTCGTAGCTGCAATGTGTGTTGACGAATTCGATGGTGTGGGTAGTGTTCGGGGATTGTGAGGATTTCCAAAGCCTTGTGATGTTCAGTCTGGCTGGTAATAGTATGTGTGTTACTGAGTTTCTAAATTGTTTATGAATGGTCTCAACGTTCAAGTTTAGAAGACCCATGTCCGCTGAGGGGGTGATGTTCTGACCTGTTATATCTTGAATGATTTGGAATATTTCTCCTCAGTAGATATGTAGTAATGGGCAGCTCCATAAGATGTGATATAAGTCCCCATTACCTGTGTTGCATCTCGAACAGTATTTTGAAGTGTTGGCACTGAAATGTGCCAGCCTGGATGAGGTGAGGTACCGTCTAAGAGTAATTTTGTGGGTTAGTTCCCAGATTGAGGAGCATTGTGTCGACTTGTAGATGGACTGTAGTGCTTTAGTCCATTGCCAGCCAGTATAGTGTGTACCCAGGTCTTTGTCCCATAATATGTGGGCGTTTGTTTTGGCAAATTCTCTTTTTGACTAAAAAGTGTTATATATCCCTTTTATATTTGAGTTTGTGTTCATAAGGAAGTTCCCTATTATTGCTTGGGGGATTGGGTCTAAGGTTGGCAATATTTTGCGGAGGCAGTTCCTTATTCTGACGTAAGTGAAGTATTCGGTGTCTGAGAGTGTGTATTCCTGTTGGATTTAAATAAATGGTTTTATTTCAGAATTGGATAGGATGTCTTTAATGATTTGAATGCCTTTGTTTTTCCACGATTTTAGACTTAAGTCTGAGGACAGTTGTTCCAGTATACCTATTGGATAATGTAAAGGTGGAGCAGTGTTACGCATTTGATTTTTTAAATTAATTTGTTCCAACAAATGATTGTGGGGTATGCTGCCGATGGGGTTTTTGTTCCTAAGGGTGTGCTTAGTAACCAGTAACCCAGGTTTCTTTTTGGAATATAGGTTGCTTCCATTTATGACCATGGTTTAGCGGGTTGTGTAGCGAACCAATCTTGGGTTGGCGCTATAATTGTTGCTATATGGTAGTCTTCAAAATCTATTGTACCTGCACCTCCTGCCATTTTGTGCTTAATCAGCTTGGAATGTGCGCACCTAGGTTTCTTTCCTTTTCCAGATGAATTGATTGAAAATAGATTGGAGGTTTCTGAAGTATGATTTTGGCAGTTTTATAGGGATTGTCCTGAAAAGGTAGAGAACCTGCAGTAGGTGAATCATTTTAAATGTAGCTAATCTGCCACTCCAGGACAAATCATGCTTGCTATTGTTGTGTACTTCTGTTCTAAGTTTGGCCATAAGTGGTTGGTTCCTTGAAAAATTTTATTTTCAGCCCAAATGAATGGATGCTACTTTTGAAGAAGGTTGCTTGTTGTTGCATCAATACCTAGCTCCAAGACATATGATTTAGTTACGTTTGCTTTGTAGTATGACACTCTGCTGAAGTGCTCTAGGCACTTCCTCGCCTCTGCCAGGGAAGAAGCCAGGTTTGTCATCATCAGTATCATATCGTCTGCGAATAAACTAATCTTGTGGGATCTATTGCCTATAGCTATTCCCATAATTTGTGGATTGGTTCTGATGAGTTCTGCTAGGGGTTCCAATGTCAAATTGAATATCAGTGGGGAAAGGGGGCAGCCTTGTCTTGTTCCGTTCATGATGAGGAAAGACTGCCACAGCATATCTGCTGAGTATACCTGTGCTGATGGGTTTGAGTATAGTGTTTAGATTGCGTTTAGGACGTAACCTTTAAATCCACATTTTTGGAGAACCCTTTTCAAGTAGATCCAATGGACTCTGTTGAACGCCTTCTCTGCGTCTAAAAACAGAAGCAGAGAAGGCATTCCGCTGATTTCGGCGTGGTGAATTATGTTTATCATTCTTCTGGTGGGGTCGGCTGCTTGACGACCCTTAGTAAAGCCTGTTTGGTCACTTTGAATGAGGGAGGGCATTCTGTTTAGCAATCTTGTAGCTATAGATTTGGAGTATATTTTTAGATCTAAATTTAAAAGGGAGATCGGGCGGAAGTTTTGAGGGCTATTTGGCTTCTTCCCTGGTTTTGGCAGTGTAATAATTATGGCGTTCAAGTTTTCAGGTGAAAGAAATGGAATAGGAGACAGCGTCATTGAACATTTTTGTCATGTGAGGGAGTAGTTGTGAGTAGAATGTCTTATAATATTCTCCAGCTAAGCCATCCGGTCCTGGCGATTTATTGGGGGGAGCGATCGTACGGTGTGGAGTATTTCCTCTTCGGTGAAAGGGCTGTTAAGGCATTTCAACTGTTCTAAGCTTAGTTTTGGTAGTTTAACCAAATCAAGAAACTGGTTAATTTTGTCTAGGGATGGTTGTGGTGTTGTCGGGTCATTCTTTATGTTATATAAGTCACTGTAATAGGCGCTAAAAGCATTGGCAATGTCTGTTTAGAGTGGGGGTACAGTATGTAGTCTATTTTTGTCCTAGTTCCCTGTCCTTTAATTTTCCTGGCTAATATTTATCAGCTTTGTTGGAGGTGGCATAAGAGTTCGCCTTCAGTCTTCTTTTCAGTTTCTCAAAGGAGTGTAGCAGTAGAGATCTAAGTTCATGTCTCATGGACAACAATTTTGAACTAGTGTGGGGGTTTGGGTTTGTTTGTTATGGGTTTCTAGTGTTTCAATTTGTGTAGTTAAGTTGGTAAGGTGCTGCGTCCTCTTTTTCTTGTATTGGGCACTCAATTGTATCAGTACACCAACTTTATGGGCATTCCACACCATGCTCGAGTCTGCCACTGTTCCCGAGTTTTTTTCAAATTATTCCTTTAGTCTTCCGACTATTATAGCGGCAAAGTCTGGATTTTGGAGACTAAAGTTGTTAGCCCTCCACATTGAGGGTTGACCGTGGTGGGAAGCATCTTTGATCGAGATGGAGGAGCATGGTCAGACTATGTCATGGTGTGGATCGCTGATGTCAATACACTTTGTAATAGCCATTTATCAACTAAGAATAAGTCAATTCTTGAATATGACTTGTGCATTGGGGAAAAGTACGTAAAATCTTTTTTTAGTCCGTGTTGGCACCTCCAGATGTCGTAAAGGTCTTGTGATTTCATGAATTGTTTTAATGGGGATTCTCTTCTTTTGGCAGAGTTTGTGGAGTCAAGGTGGACATCCGCTGTCATGTTAAAGTCCCCACATATTATCAAGTTTCCTTTTTTGATTTGGTTGACTATTCGCATGATGGTATGCAGTAGTTTTAGTTGGCGGGAGTTCAGGGCATATAGGTTTATGAGAGTGTAGTCTCTTTTGTTGATCGTGCAGATCAAAATAATGAATCGTCCGTTTGGATCAGTCACTCCTTTGTGTTGGGAGAAAGTAATGGAGTCTTTTATAGCTATGAATACTCCCCTCTTTTTGGCCGAGTATGGAGCTGAGAAGACATATGGAAAATTTTTATGTGTGCACTTTGGCTGTGTCGCTTTCATAAAATGTGTTTCTTGGACGCATAGTGTGTCACAGCGTTTCTCCTGTGCTGTTTGCCAGAGAGATAGCCTCTTGGCAGGGTGATTAAGGCCGTGAGCGTTCAGTGATAGAATGTCTAATGGCATTTTGACTTAAGGTCTGTGGTAGGTGTGTTGAAGGAATTACTGTTGGGAGGTTCAAGTAGGCTCTTTGATGTAGTTAGTGGACGATTCCTTCCTGGAGAGAGTATAAGCTTCGATGACTTGCTATTAGAGTAGATTGCATAAGACGGGCTTCGGCTGGTAATACAAAGCTGTATTATTAAACAAGTTAACCATGAAAACAGAAAAACCAAAAGAGAAAAATAAGAGATACAGTTTGTTTCTATCCAGTGTGGTTTTGGTGAAACGCGGTGTTATTTATGCTAAATAGCTACAGCTGTGGGGTAAAACAGTTTATCGGTAATTCAACAAATCAGACTCTGAACTGCTGTAGGGGGAGAATATAGTCTGTGATTTCCGCCCATTGTTGTTGCGGGGTTAGTCCCTATTTAAGGGTTCCTCCTTCCTCTAGCACGTTGGTCTTTTGGTGGACCATTGCGTTGGGGGTGCTGGTTGTGTTCCATTGGTGGTTCTGGGATAATTTCCCAGTTGTGTAGAAGGCGCAGACCTTCCTGTAGGGAATCAATTTTGTATATGTTCCACTGTCTAGATATCTCCACTTGTAATGGATCTTGTGGTTGTTTAATCCTTTGGTGGTAGGATTCAGGACTCTTCTCAACTGTAGTGTGTACTTGGAAAGGTCTGGGTAAATTTGTAGATCTTCATATGGGTGTGGCAATTTGGGTGTGTTTCTAACCCCTGTTAGGAGTTTCTCTTTGGTTTGAAAGAAGTGCACACGCATCAATATGTCTCTGGGTATGGAGGCCGCTAGGTGGGAAGGTTTTGTGATTCTGTGGATGCGGTCAATTATGATATCCCTTGGAGAATCTTCTGGTATTAGTGTGCGCATCAGGGTTTTGACGTATTTTTGTAGCTCTTGTGGTGGGATTGATTCTGGGATGCCGCTTAGTTTGACGTTGTTGCGACGAGATCTACCTTCTAAGTCCGCAATTTTCACTTTTATCCATTTTTGTTCATCTTTCACTTCGTCAACTATGTCAATGATGTCGTTGACAGTGGAGATGCATTCTCCCAGACTGGTTTCTAGGCATAACACTCTTTTTGTGACCTGGTTGATATTGGTGTTGATTTTTGTGAAAAAAAGATGAAAGGTCGTTCATCAGAGAGGTTTGGAGAGACATTAACATGTCTTTAAGGGTTGTGTCTAGCACAGGTTGCCTGGATGTGGGGAATTCTGCCATGGAGGAATTTAATGCCTGGTTGGCTGTAAGGGGAGTGTAATCTTGTGGTTCGGGAAGGGGTAGTGAGCCCTCCACATCTATTCTCATCCTTGCTTTAGCAGGACTCCCTGTTATGGGGTTTTCTCCTAAAAGTTGAGTAGGGGAGGAATGACCCCTTATGGGAGTTGTATCCTCTATAGTGTCGTCGGGTATGTCCATGTATGCTCCATTGTCTGAAAGTATGGGTGGGTCAGTGTTGTTCAGGTGAGGTTATGGAGCTGGTTTAAAGAAGAAGGAGGGGAGTTTCTGGGGTACATATTCCCCCGTTCTTTTTCTGGACATCGTTATAGTACCAGATAGGTATATGTAGTGGGCCTTGAATTATAGTTAATAAAAGGGCACAAGTTGTTCCTTTGTTCCCCCTGTCACAGTAATGCTAATGTGCTGCCACTATATTCTGCCTTTTCAGGCTGTGTGACCTGGTATAATGTTTATAACTTGTATGGTGGTCTGGTCTTGTACTGAGTCTTTGCAGGAAGAGTGGTGCAGTGTTTGTTACACTGGCCAGTCTGATGGAGGAGAGGTATGTTGATTATTCTTGTGCTCCATTCAGTTTAACTGATAGATAGTGAAAAATGTATTGCTTTTACCTGAGTGTAGTACTTATGGTGTTATTAGGCCCCAGCCGGGGCCCCAATTTGGCTGTCCGGATGGCTGGCGTTATTCAGGCCGTCTAAAGTCCGCTGGGTCAGGATGTGTGGAGGGGTTGCTGGTTGTTGTGCTGTCACCCCTGTCTCTGCTGTACCCCCAGCCTCTGTTTCCTATATTGTGGTTCCCCTGGGGTCGGATTTATAGGCCACAAGATGGTGGCGGCCGCTCCAGAACGCCTAGGCCTCGTTTGAAGCCGCAAGCTCAATTTTGGCTCCTGTGACCGAGCGGGTGATAAAGTTTACATCCACTGGGCTTGTGATGGGACCCCAAGTGCTGGAGAGGGCCCCCAGTGGTCCCCCCTGATGTATTTATGCTGGGACAGTGTGTGTGCCCTCTCTGATGTATCCGCGGCTGTACTCGCTCTCCTTCGGGAAGTTGGGACTCCTGGTTTTTGGCCCAGGGGATAGCAGGGTGTGCTGGGGGTCAAGATTGAGTTTTCCCTCTAGCTCACCAGTCCCTTGGTGTAATAATGGCTTCAGATGGAGCTGATGGTGCCCGGAGCTCTGGTCAGGCACGACTTCCTCTCCTTGCGTCAGGCCATGCCCCCCCCCAGTGTACTCACTTTTGTTGCCAGTGGTTTAGACATTAATGGCTGTGTGTTGAGTTATTTTGAGGGGACAGCCAATTTACACTGTTATACAAGCTGTACACTCATTACTTTACATTGTAGCAAAGTGTCGTTTCTTCAGTGTTGTCACATGAAAAGATAGAATAAAATATTTACAAAAATGTGAGGGGTGTACTCACTTTTGTGAGATACTGTACATTTCTGAGAACATCACAGCACCCTGCCTCAGTACTCCTTTTAAGAGCTCTCATTTCTGATGCAAGCAGAGGAATGACCCTCAGGAGGAGATTATAATCCCTTTATGGCTGGATGTCAGTCTGGAGAAGTGGGCATTCCTAGGCAGGCTAGGTAACACTTACATTAGATACTGAGCCTCCAGTCGTGAAAAGACTGAAATCAAGTGAATGAAAAGGGCTGGCCAAGGACAGCCAAGCTGGGAAGTAAAGTGCTAGACAATGCTGGGCATTCTCCAGCCAAGAAATGACACTGGCTTTATCTGACTAGCTGCAGCTTCAAATGCACCTTCTGAGAAGCTCACAGTGTGCAGTGAAATCAATGTAAGCAATTCCAATGCAGGAGAGGAGTCTGTACAACTGTGCAAGATAAAGGGAAGGCTGGAGGTCAGATTAGTGCAATATCTAAGTCTAAGTCTGTAGCTTTCATTAAAATAATCCCAGGTGATACTGCCATAAATGCCCTTGTTCATGAACTACCTGTTTTAGAGTGGCAGTTGTCTCACAGTTTTGCTTTTGCATCATCATCCTGTCACATGTGCCTTTGGATGGAGACTACAAGCCGCCAATGCTGACATGGTCCACCATTGTCACTGTCAAGAAGCTGAAACTAGTGCAAGTGTATATAGCCAAAAAGTGGCAGCAAGAGGCTGGAAGAAATCAGAAACACTGAGATGCAGATGCAAAAAAAGCTTTGTCTATAAACAAAGATGCATGATTGGCATATTGTTCATAAACCAAACTGCATTAACAAGTCTTCACTTAACCCAAAACTCCTAATTTAATCAGCCTTTTACTGCCTTCTGTTATTTTATGTGTTCTTATTTTTTTATTATTATTATTATTATTACTTTAGATTTGAGGGCAGTAGCTCTTTTTATTTTTACCCTTAAAGTACTTTTAATTTTAAGTAATGGTCCTTGGCATTTTAGAGCATTTCCATTTTTCTATTCAGTAGGTCCTGCTGTTGACAATGCAAAACAGAAAAAAAACAACACTCTACGTGATACATTGAGAAAATGGGCAAAAGGCAAAAAAAAAGGTACATTTTTATTTGCTTTATTATTCATTCTTCCTGGATATCTCAAGAGTCATCATTAGGTTCACCCCTTTGGCCAGTTCATGGAGATCATCTTGGACCTATTTTCCTCTGTCTCCTGAATTCTTCAAATATGTAAGTTTTACTCCAAATCATGTTTCAGGCAGGAAAGAGGAATGTGTAATTATTAATAATTATACTGTTTGACCTTGTTTACACTTGCTTCAAAATGTGGCATTTGACCCGCATTTTTGAATGCCAATCAGAGCAGCTATCACTAAATAAAATGGTTACCTTACAGTTCTGCACAAACTATTGAGTTTGCTTTGCTTCACTTCGGAAATGATACCCCACATCACTTTCTTGGAGCTTCAGTGTATCTCCAAAGCCTCCATAGAAGTCCGTCACAGCGTTCCCTAACTACACCAGCAGCAGTAGAGGGGCGCTTCAGAGTTAGCTTCACTTTCATTCCATGTATTTGAAAAAATAGAAAGCCAACACACACGGGGCATTTTTCAAACTTCCTTAAAGCTTCAAAAAAAATCATAAAAGCATCAAAAATGCACACTAAAGCAGTAAGCACTTTCATGTGTGTTAGCAAATCAATGCAAGTGTAAACAACCTCTGTCCTTTGCCTGGGGTTCATCTTTAATAATGGACCCATCTTCTTCCTGACCTCTCCCTCCATCTGATATCATGCTGTTTCAGGTTCCCGGCCAACACTTTCCAACCTAGACACTCCAGACCAGGGCAGATCTTTGAGTCGGCCTATCTCCTATCCAGGACACACACAAGAAAAGCCTCCTTATAAAGGTGAGAATATATTTAAAGATTGTAAATATAATGTATTCTGTTAAAATAGAAGATACATCTGTTGATGTTGAATCTGTGTTTTTTTATATAGAATCTATAAAAATAGAATGTCCTCCCAGTTCTTCCAAACCCCCAGAGGTAAGTGACAGCATTGTTTCTTCTTTCAATCAACAAAAAAATTAGATTTGCCTTGTTGATTTTAGGAGAAAAGCATTTTGATTTGCCAGGTTAAACCAAGGTTGAAGTTGATTCCTCAAAAGCAGTATTTCAAAACCTTGGTTGTCTGGACATCTAAGGCTCGGTTTATACTGGTGCAACTTCCGGATCCTACTTGTGAGACCCCAAGTTGCATGACATGTGAAATCCCATGTTAGTCAATGGCAGCTGTCTTAATTAGCACTACTGAAGTTGCTCCGACTTTAGAAAAGGTTTCCATACTACTTCAAGGTGACTTCTATCCAACTTATGCCCATGGGTCGTGCGACGTTGTACCCAAAAGAAATTTGCGTCCTTTTTTTCCCACAAATAGAGCTGTCTTTTGGTGGTATTTCATCACCGCTGCGTCATTTCTGATTGCCGCTATAAACAAAAGAAGAGCGACAATTTTGCAAAAAAACCCAAATTTCTTACTTTTTGCTAAAATACAAATCCAAAAAAAAAAAAATCCAAAAAAACATTTTTTTTCATCAGTTTTGGCCGATTTATATTCTTCCTCATATTTGGATTAAAAAAAAATCGCAATCGCCGTTTATGAATTGGTTTGCGCAAAAGTTGCTGTGTTTACGGACGAGGAGAATTAATTTCTGGGGTTTTTATTTTTTTTACTAGTAATGGCGGCGATCTGCGATTTTTAGCGGTACTGCGATATAGGGGGGGGACATGTCGGACCATTTTGACACTTTTTTGGGACCATTGGTATTTATACAGCGATCAGTGCTATAAAAATGCACTGATTACTGTGTAAATGCCATTGGCAGTGAAGGGTTAACCTGCAGGGGGCGCACTAAGGGTTAACTATGTTCCCTGGGCGTGTTCTAACTGTATGGGGGACTGCCTATCTGGGGAAGGGAAGTTATCACAGCCTTCACGT
>BLSH010219584.1:354855-370254 GCA_018402905.1 Glandirana rugosa | reverse complement strand
GAGCGACAATTTTGCAAAAAAACCCAAATTTCTTACTTTTTGCTAAAATACAAATCCAAAAAAAAAAAAATCCAAAAAAACATTTTTTTTCATCAGTTTTGGCCGATTTATATTCTTCCTCATATTTGGATTAAAAAAAAATCGCAATCGCCGTTTATGAATTGGTTTGCGCAAAAGTTGCTGTGTTTACGGACGAGGAGAATTAATTTCTGGGGTTTTTATTTTTTTTACTAGTAATGGCGGCGATCTGCGATTTTTAGCGGTACTGCGATATAGGGGGGGGACATGTCGGACCATTTTGACACTTTTTTGGGACCATTGGTATTTATACAGCGATCAGTGCTATAAAAATGCACTGATTACTGTGTAAATGCCATTGGCAGTGAAGGGGTTAACCTGCAGGGGGTGCTCTAAGGGTTAACTGTGTTCCCTGGGCGTGTTCTAACTGTGTGTGGGCTGCCCTAGCAGGGGAAGGGAAGTGATCACAGCTTCCATGTAGAGGAAGGCTGTGATCACAGCCCTTCCCCCCTCACAGAACGGAGGTCCATGTTTACTTACACAGACCTCCGTTCTTTCACTCCAGGGGGGGCATCATGGGTAGCCGGCGGAGATCGAGTCCGCCGCACCCGCTCTCCCTGGCCCCCCCCCGGACACAGTGAGCGTGCGAGCGCGCGCTCACAGTGCGCGATCTCACAGCCGCCGTCGTATGGCGGCGGTTTGCGTTATCGAGCCACTTTGTCGCCGTCAACCTGCCCGACCTGCGGTTGACGGTCGGCAAGTGGTTAATGGAAGTCGTCTTCAAGTCAGATCCTCATCTATACTGATGTGATTTGGATACGACTTTAAAGAGAAAGATTACCCAGGCATTCCATGTGGTGAAGCACCTCTGCATCAAAGTAGTATTCAAGTCGCATCAAGCCGCCAGCAAAACGCCACCTGGCAAAGTTGCACCATAAGACTATTCACAAGTAAAGAGTGTCATCACAGGATGGCACTGTGGACACTAATAAAATACACTATGCCACATCCAAATTGTTAATGGAAAGACATTTGTTAAGAAGAAATGGGCTTTTCAGGTTAAGGTTTAAAAATTAAAATCGAATAGCAGCAAAAATATGTATCCAAATATTATTTTACACATATACTGTATATACCACTTGTACCCATAGGGTTAGTTAAATGCCCCAATACAGAGTGACATTACATGTAACACCAATGCAATATATCCAGTGACAATCATTCGGCACTGTTCCAGCCTTGGGTGTAGTTGTTCCTGCTCAACTAGTTTCACGCTAATGAGAGATTCCTCAGGAGCAATAACCTTATATCTAGATAGATTGAAAATACAACATCGTCATTCTACTTAGTCTCAAAATTAGTAAACATCTTAAAATCACTTAAAGTCATTAAAATGAACTTACATAAGTTAGTATCAACCAAACAGGTATGGCTGATATCCACCAATGTGAACCAGAAGGCAGATATGGAGGTGTCCTATAGATGACAACCAGTAAGACACAACAGAGGTTATAGGTAATAACGTTAACTACAGTTTAATAGACAAACTCCCAACTTACAATTGACGTGTCAAGAAAGCACCCTGTTTTGATTGTTCAACTGAATCCCCTATTTGCGTGGGGTTGCATGAGATGAAGTATCCCGCCAAAATGATCTGTAGGTAGGAGGGATAGTTGAATTGGTCAATAGGGTATACCTACTATCAATGCTTACTATAGCCTTAACAAATGGTATGTTACACCTAGTTCATGATCTCAGAGTGTTATAAAAGATACCACAGCAAAATATCAAGGCCCAGAAAGGGGGTTATAACATCAGCCACTTGAAGATGGATATAGATTTCTAGACGTTACTTCCCCAGGGCTACCATCTGTCCGTAACATGAATTTAAGACCTGATCCTATATTGTTATCAAGCTCAAAGTCAAGCTAATGCTCCAGGGAGCTACTACTTACCAATCCGAATTATCAAACCAATAAATTATATTTGCTGGAGGGCACAGTCTTGAAGTCCTGGTCTCAAGGAGGATCTTTTTTATCTCCCTCAGCAAGGATCTACCTGTGGATGCTGGGTGGCAGACAGTTCCTTGGACACTGTGAGCAAACATTCTAACAGGAGTATCAGTCGTGCAAGTGCCATAAGGAAATTGTGTGACAGAAGCTGCTATAAGGACTGGGGTTGCTCTGCTAGAGTTCTGGTTATACTGGCCTTTCCGTATTACTTCCAGGAATGGTTGTTATAGAGAAGATTAGTGAGAAATGTATCCTCCCATTACTTGCTATTAATGTTTTGAACTCCGTGTCCCTAAACCCCTCTCCTGTTAAAGCTCTTCAGCAATAAATGCTAAAAAGACATCCCCTAGACTGACCTGGAATTGTTGGTGTGCGTGGGACTGCACTTGTGTGACTGGCAGCCTCTGTACTACATTGGGAGACCTGGGCATATTCTCAGTGGCCCCTTCAGGGACTACAAAGTCCTTTGACAGCACAGCCTGTAGGTTTACAACATATTTATAGATGTCTACAACACAGTCATAAGCCAACATTGAATTGCTATTATCCTGCAAATTTTTGTAATTAATTACAGCAGTGCTAAATCTGTTTGATTAAACCAGCGGTCTCCAAACTGTGGACTGGGGCCAGATGCGGCCCCTTGCTTGATTTTACCTGGCCCTTGGGGCACTATTCCACTGATACCAACAGTGGGGCACTATTCCCCCCACTGACACCAATGAAGGGGGCACAATACCTCCCAATGACACCAACGATTGGGTGCAATTCCTCGTAACGACACCAAAGATGGGTCCCAATGACATCAATGATGTGGCACAATTCCTCTCAATGATACCAATGATGGGGCCCAATGGCATCAACAATGGGGCTCAATTCCTCTTACTTACCCCAATAATGGGGCACAATTACTCTCACTGAAACAAACATTTCACATTTTTTTTCCTACTGGCCCTCCTAAAATCTGAAGGACAGTAAACTATTTGTTTACATCATTTGGAGACCCCTGGATTAAATATGAAAAGGGATATAAAGTATAATATTCTAGGTAAGTCTAACTTCACTGGATGATGGGAACAGCTGATAATGTTCATTTATGTTCACGTGCTCAATAATGAATCAATATGAATAAGACTTCTTCCTAAATAATACTATTAATCTTCCTTTTTTTAATCTCCTGTCTTATTATCTGTCCAATTGAACCATCTCAGGGGCACATTGTTGGGATCTTCTCCAGATCTTCTAGTGACGATTACTCCTGGCTGGTGGGACTTCTGACATCGGACTATTTCAGAAAGACGATCCGGGAAGTTAGACCTTGTTATATCACCAACTCTGGATTCCAACAGTTTGCGAATGAATTGTCTCAGTGCACATTTGGAATTCTGTATCACACCAAGAACAGAGGAAGAATCAACATCACCAATGTCAAAGACTCCCTGTATGATGAAGAGTTGGAGAATCTCAAGAGCATGCTTGGTACAGAACACAGAACACACGAAAAGTGAATTGTTTGTTGGCTAGGAATGAATATGGAAATTTTTGGAATGAAAATGGTCGAACATGGTCACATTTTACTAGTCAGTTCTCTATTTAAGTACTTTCCTACTAACATGACATAGCCAAATCATATTTCATTTTATCTAAAATATTACATATTATATTATTATTTGAAGTTTATACTTTTTTTTAACCACCTGCCAACCACTTAGAGTAAATATACTGCGAGCTGGCAGCAGGTACACACAGGACAAGTACATGTATGTCACCGGCCTTCTTCCAGTAGGACATGTACGCCTCCTGCCGACCTGTGCTGTGATTGGACACACTACAAGTTTGGCAGCAGATTTCAGCCAATAATTTCTGCTGAAACCTGCTGATCGCCTGTGTCCATTCACATACAAATATCTGTGTTTACAAACACACAGAACTCTGTGTACATAAGGACAGCGATCTTGCTGTTTCTTCTCCTTGAAAAGCAGGGAGAAAAAAAGAGCCAGATTAGGAAGTAAAGGCAGCACACATTTCACACATTACGCTTGATAGGCACACAATTAACCCCTGAAATGCCCCTATATGTTAACTCCTTCCCGGCCAGTGCCAATAGTATAGTGTCAGTGTACAGTATTAACACTAATCACTGTATTAGGGTCACTAGCAATGACAGGATCAGTTAAGCCTCGTACACACGGGACGACGATCATACTTACGATCGTCTCAAATCGTATGTTGGATAATGTAACTTGCATACTGACTGCACTACACGGTCGTACGAGCACAGAAAGAATGTTCAGGTGCATGTAATTAGCATCCGGCCGTTCCTGACTTCTGAGCATGCGTGTTTTGCACAATACAACTTGTTGTACCAACTGCTCTGTACACACGATACAACGGTCGTATGAGCGCTTGTTGGAACGACCAAGTTTTCTAGTCTGCTCATACAACTCCCCTTGTACGACCATTGTATGTCGGCTGTTCTAATCGCGCATACGAACGATCGATTTCGCATACTAAGGTGGTTCATACGACCTGTTGTATACGATCGTCGTCCCGTGTGTATGAGGCTTTAGTGACCTTTTCAGCCAGTGTCTGTTAGTGCCAGATTGCCCGCCACCCTATCACAGTCACACTTTAATTTGCAGATCACCATCATTACAGTAGCATCTATAGCTGCCTAAATTCCAATATATGTACCATAGTTTGTAGACACTATGACGTTCTCAAAAACCAATTAATATACACTTATTGGATTTAAAAAAAAAAAAAAAAGTTGTATAAAAATAAATTTTGGTCTAAATTTTTTTATTGGATATGTTTTATAACAGAAAGTACAAAATATTGGTGGTCTTTTTTCAAAATTTTGGGTCTTTTTTTAAATTTTATATAATAAAAAGTATGAAATCCAGTGGTGATCAAATACCATCAAAAGAAAGCTCTATTTGTGTGAAAAAAATTATATAAATTAAATTTGGGTTCGTTGTTACATGACTGTGCGATTACCAGTTAAAATAGCATAGTGCTGAATATCAAAAAAATGCCCTGATCATGAAGGGGGTAAAACCTTCCCGAGGTCAGGTGGTTAAGCATGATTTTATACTGGGTAAGGAAAAGATCCAGAAAACCGCACTCCACTGCTTCTTTTTTTGTAGGTGTAGGTCCATACAGTGCAAAAATAGAGCAAAAAAAACTATTGATTTTATACTGTTTATAAAAATCTACAGTATGTTACAAATTAACACTTACAAGTGATATCCATAACACTGGATTCATGACCATTATATTATTTTAAGTTCACAAATTTTAAAATGTGATTTATAGCTAGGAGTGTACTGCTTATCATTTTTATCATTTTTTTTATTAATGCTTAACCTCTTGTTGCTGAGATATGCGGCCCCTAGGCAGCCAGGCCTTGGCGCCGAGGGGCCTGCATATTTGCGCGCAATGGCGCCAACAGAAACCAATGGCTTACAGAAAGCTCCCATTTGTATCCTGTGATTGGGAGTTTTCCGATCTTGTGACCACCGTGACAGCCAATCATGACCATAAGCCCCCCACCTCCCGGCTTACTAAACCCCTTAAAGGGCTGGCAGGAAAAGGCTCTAAGGGGTTAAAGACAAAATCCATAATCCATATATACTGTATATTATTTTTTTTTTTTTGTGTTTTACATAATATTCCAAATGTAGAATAATATATATATATGTATTGCAAAACGTTCAAACATAATATTTTGTATTTACTTAATAAAAGCATTTTATTAGATTTTTAGGCCTCATCATACTATAATAAAGAAATAACATATATGCAAACCTCTATATAGTCCCTTTAGGATACATGGCATTAGATTAGAATTTTGCATTCAAATTATATATCTTACATAAAGAGAGGGACATTGAAAGAACATCAACACTGACAGATATTCCGAACAATACAGGTAACAGAACATTAAAATCTATCTATATTAACTGATAACCTCCTCTGTGTGCCCAGGGAAGGACAATGTGGTGGTGCTGGTTGATGATCTGCAGGACAGCGGGGATCAGGAGAAGACTCGGATCCTGGAGAACCAACCCCGTATTGAAGAGTTGGCCAGTGAGCTCCTCCTCATATCACAAATAGAGAAGGCTGATGAAAAGATAATTGTAAGGAAACTGAGGAGTATAAAACAATTTTGTCATCCTTCAGGTAATTTTCCTTTAATTCTGTGATCTCTGTCTATTGTTGATCTAATTGGGAAATTTCACAATGTTGGTGTGTTTAAGGCCTCATACACACGGACGTTTTTTGACGCCGGCGTTTTCTGGCATTTTTTGCAGCTCTCCATGTTAGTCAATGGCCCCATAAAAACGCCGATGTTTTTGAGCTGTAGATGGCGTCGGCGTTCTTGAGCTGTAGATGGCGTCGGCGTTCTTGAGCTGTAGATGGCGTTGGCGTTAGTGAGCTGAAACTAGAACCCACGGCCAGCGGGTTCTGAGGCTGTAACGTTTTAGCATTTTTTGTCACCGACGCCGCAGAACGCCAACAAACACCAACTAATATTGTACCGGCGTTTTTAGGTTGAAAAATAGCAGAGGGATGATTTTTTTTTTAAAAAACACCTATTGACGCCGACACTCAATAACGCTCACTAACGCCGATGCATAACGCCGGAAAAAGCATATTTTTTTTCCTTCACGTCGGGCCCGACGTTTTGTTTATTTTTTAAGAAACGTCCGTGTGTATGAGGCCTAAGAAAACAAAACAAGGGTTTAGCTAGGGTCCTTAAAGACCCGAGCCTGAAGTATCATAAGTTTAGTAGTGTATTTTGTAAAGTTACAGTTGTACGTCCATCCATCCCCAACAGCACAGCATGGGCCTTCACCCATTCTGGCAATGTCCTCTTTCCTGCTCCCTCCACCTTTCATCTTACACATTTGCAGAAAAACTATTTTTTTTTTTGGAAAAGTTAAAACGTTTTATTTATTTATTTTCTTTTGTAAACCAAAGAATGCTGCATGTCCCCATCATGGATTTCTGGGAGAGACACCATGGCTTGTCTGCACATGCATGAAGTCTTTAATCACTTCAGCCCTGGACGGATTTCCCACATTAGGACCAGAGCACTTTTTGCGATTCAGCACTGCGTTACTTTAACTGACAATTGCGCGGTCGTGCGACGTTGTACCCAAACAAAATTGACGCCCTTTTTTCCCACAAATAGAGCTTTCTTTTGGTGGTATTTGATCCCCTCTGCATCATTTCTGATCACCGCTATTAACAAAAAAAGAGCGACAATTTTGAAAAAAAAACAAACAATATTTTTTACTTTTTGCTATAATAAATGTCCAAAATATATATAAAAAAAACAAATGTACTCATCAATTTTGGCCGATATATATTCCTCCTCATATTTGTGGTAAAAAAAAAATTGTGTTCTGAGTTTATTGATTGGTTTGTGCAAAAGTTGCCATGTTTACAAACCATGAGAATTAATTTATGGCGTTTTTACTTTTTTTTTTTCACTAGTAATGGCGGTGATTTGCAATTTTTATCGGGACTGTGATATTGCGGCGCACATGTCGGACATCTTTTGACACTTTTTTGGGACCAATGACATACATTGGTACAGCGATTAGAAATTTAAATATCCATGTCATTGGCAGTGAAGGGGTTAACCTGCAGGGGGAGATCTAAGGGTTAACTGTGTTCCCTAGGTGTGTTCTAACTGTGAGGGGACTGGGCTGCCAGGGACACCAGAGATCTAACTGATCCCAGTGACAGGGACCAGCAGATCTCTCACATGCCACCTGACATCGGCGGTTCCCCATTTTTCTTCTCTGCCAGGCAATCGCGAGTAGCCGGCGGACACTGAGTCTGCTGGACCCGCGGTCACACTGCTGCAGAGTGTGCCGCTGGTGGTGTGCTCCCGCTCGCTAGCCTCAAAAGTGGAACTTCCGCTTAATTGCTTCCTCTCTCCCTCCTGTGTCACATTTGGTACTTTTCAGGGTCCCCACCTTCCCCACCTCTGGGAGATCGGGCCACGGCCAATCTCCCAGAAGTTTGGCTCCCTCCTCCTTCCTCGACCGCCGGGCCAATCAGTAAAGCTCAGCACGCTTCGCACATGCTCAGTAGGGAACCTGCCGTGAAGCCGAGAGGCTTCACTGCTGGATTCCCTTACCTGGAATGGGGGCGGCTACACCCAACTGTCGATCCGAAGATCTGCTGGGGTGCCGACATTGCAGACTACCTGGACAGGTAAGTGTCCATATAGTAAAAGTCAACAGCTGCAGTATTTGTAGCTGCTGACTTTTATTTTTTTCTTTGTATAGACTGGAACACTGCTTTAACTAAATATATTTAAAAATTAAGTTTAACCAATTAAAATACATTCTATAGTGTTAAGGAGGTAATTTAAAGTGGTAGTAAACCCTCCTATCATTTTCAGCCAAGGAAGCTGCCATCTTGGCCTCTGTTTAATCTACAACTGCCATGATGTTGCACATGTGATCAGCTATGACACCAGCCATTGGATGGTTTGACATTTTGGTTCAGAGCACAACCAATGGGAGTGTTACATTTCCGGCACGTGCCAGAAATGGAACTGTTTTTAAACTGTTAAATGGATGGGTTTACTACCGTTTTAAGAGTTCCCTACATGGAACTAAGGGGCCAAGCCCAACCCCTGAAAAACAACCCCAAACCATAATCCCCCCTCCACCAAATGATTTGGACCACTGCACAAAGCAAGGTCCATAAAGATATGGATGAGCGAGTTTGGGGTGTAGGACTGTGTTACACTTCTGGCATGTGCCGGAAATGGAACTGGTTTTTGAACTGTTAAATGGATGGGTTTACTACCACTTTAACTTAACTGTTTCTCAACCTTTTTTCAGCCAAGGCACCCTTTACAATATAAACAACCTCGGGGCAGCCTATTTTAAAATGAAAAAAAACTGAATGAATAGTTTTACATGCAGTGGCATTGACGCACTTAGGACAACCAACATTGGGGGTGGTTTAATTTTACAAAGCAAGTATACCTTTTCATACTGGTGCTGGCTAATATTCCAGTGTTTCTCTTCTTCCTCAGTTTTTCTCCCTCATTCAGCTAATGTGACCCCAGTGCTGATGAAGAGGGAGGCAAACAAGAACGTCCTCAGACGCCCAATGTCCTCCTTATCATCTTAAGACACCATTGGTTGTTAAAAGTACCAGCAGCCAGCCCGCATGGTGCCCAAGCTTTATTGCTGCACAAATAAATCCTGTGGCTTTGAGTAAAAAAAAAGCAGGCCTGATCCACCTGCCAGTTGACAGTTTGACAATTTTAGGTAAATTTGAGGCAATTTGGAGAACTCAGCAAAAAGCCTGACGTAACTTACCTACAATGGAGGCTGTCCAATGCTGTGCAGGCAGCTGGATTCTCTAGAAATCTTCTGTGCAGGAATGCCCCATCCTCTTCCTGTCGCTTAACTTCTGGAGCTCTGGGGGTTAATAGCTTCAGTCTTCTGTGATGTTGCTGTGACAAATTTACCAACAAGGACCTTTCCCCTCCTCCCTTCTCCATTGAGAACAGTTCTTTCATAGCTTTCAAGCAATGAAACAATGAAATAGGAGGGAGGAGGGCATGGTTCTCTTTCAGAAACGTTTTCACTGTAGCTTCACAGAAGATCGCATGTTATTAACCCCTGCAGTGCTGGAAGTTCAAAGACAGGAAGAGGACGGGGCATCCTGGCATTGAAGATTTCTCTAAGACCCATCTGCCTGCACAGTGTGCATGCTACATACTTTGTTACAGATAAGGAGGTTAAATACTATAGAGCTATAGAGATTGTTTTATGGCTAAACTTCAGCTTTAACGTTAAAGGTAAATGGAACATTACTAACTACTGTTATCAATCTAATTGATCCCAAATGCAAAAATAAGATTCTCTTACAAGCTGTATGCCACCAAGTAGGATCATTGCCATCAGTGTAGAAGCAGAGGTCTCTCTGCGTTGGTCTGACAAGCCCCCTGCTAAGTCATAGCTAGAGCTCTCCGATCAGCAGGAAGCATGAGCTTTGCTAATTGGAGAGCTCAGACCAGCAGGATGTGGGTTGGACCACCTGCCTACATTTGTACTATTTCTCTAACAGGGGTAAATGGAAGTAAGCTTTGGTTAACAGAGAATATTTTTTTTTTATTTGAGTTCTAATGACTTCAGTGACACAGGTAGCAATTTATTTCTCTACAACTTTTGTGTTTTTCAGAAAAAGATTCAAAAAGGACGTTACAAGAGCAAAAGTCGTTACCTGTGAGTGAGTCAAATTATATTCAGCTTAAAAACATGTATATAGACAGACATATTTGGTCCATAATGACTACTTTTATTTTGCTGCATTGTAAAGGTTATGGAATATACCACCGGGACCTTCTTGAGAAAGTCCTGAAAATAAATATATATTGAAGATCTATATTATCAGTTGCTGAATAAAGAAGGTTGTCAGCCCTAATATTTAACTAAAGTTACATAAAAAAAAAAAAAAAAAGATGTGCAAACTGGCAGGCATTTTATCGAATAAGAGACATGCAATGTCTCCTCATCAGTTAAATGAACTGCTTGCAATTTCCTGGTGAATGTGCACTGTGTAGCTCCGTTTATATTTCCGGCACAATGCTATTGTATTGGGATTAATGAGCCTGCACAGGAGTTACATCATCCCACACCAACCAATCAAGATGGCCGAAGACTTCCCCTGGGTGAATCAAAGTAGAAGATGCAGGTGCTGGTGAAGGACCTTTGGAACAGGGGTACATTTTTTTGACTTGTGTTTTAAGGGAAATCTCTGGTCACAGAGTACACATTGACTTTATACCATCAACATCATAATAACAATACAAACAATAGTTGACCATTGACATTCCAATATGAGCACACTTGAAAAATGATTTAGTCTCAGTTTCTTAGTCTAGGTGGGCCACTAAAAGACATATTAACTATAATTCTAATCCAGACACTAAGAATAATGTTTTATTCTTGACAACCCTCTTTAGGATCACTGGGAGTCAGCAGGAGACATACTTAAGTTTATTTACTAAATCGGGAGAGGGCAAAATCCGGCTAATTTTTGCATAGAAACAAATCAGCTTCCAGGTTTTATTGCCAAAGATTAATTGAACAGGCTGAAGTTAAAAGCTGAATGGTTTCTATGCGAAAGTGAACCTGATTTGGCACACAGATTTAGAAAATAAACTCCACTGTGTCCTTCGCTGCACAGCTATTCTATACTGAGGAGTAGGAATGACCACACTCAGGTCTTAACATTTTAATTTCTTCCTTGTGAGTGGTGGATGGATACCTAAAAAAACTTTTTTTCGGTTACACTTCAGCCTAACTAGGTATGAACCTTCAGCCTAAATTGGTTTTAGGCTGGATTCAAATATGTGCGATTTGGATGTTTCCCCGCATCCAATTCACATGACATACGAGTGTGCCCGGCTCGCAATTGAGAGATGTTTAAATGGGTAAGGGGCGGCAGTAGTCCGCATTCCAAAAGGGTCCTATGCATCTTTGGGTCCTGTTCAGGTGCAAATTCAAGCAAACATTCGGACCTGATTTGCACCTGAAGCAGTGAACGGGAATGCACCGGACCCCATGCTGGGAACTGCGGCCGCACTTATGTAAACACGGTCTTAAAAGAAGCGTATACTTTTGTGCTGACCCAAAGGAACTAGTTCCCCCTCCCAGGTATATACTTCTCTGGAGCTGGAAATTAAAAAATATAGTCAGCATACAAAAAATTGGGCACAGTCTCGGGTCTAATAAGAGCCGGGACAAGGAAAGCTAAAAAAAATGGGTGATACCACCCTAATAGCCAAACAAAAATGGTGGCACACTCAGGAAAGCCCTCTCTTTTTGTTTAAAAAATATAGTCATGTGACGACAGGTGTCACTGGTTGGGTACAGTGTTTAGCGAAAACTGATGTATCATTTATGGGTGGACTGAACCTTTAATCTATTGTTGTTTGATTGCATATGTTCTCCCCACCAGTCAGCAGCAGAGTGGTGTCTGGTAGTACAGTAAATGTATTGATAATATGGAAACAATCCTGAAACTTTTATTATTATTATTAGTAGTAGTAGCAGTAGTATTCAGGATTACCATAGTGCCAACAGTTTTCTCAGCAGTTTACAAAATAGGGGGTAACAATACAGTTACAACACAATTCAAGATATGAGGGTTAGGAGGACCCTGCTCATGAGAACATACAATCTAAAATAGAGAGTAGTATTTGGTTGGGAAGGAGCATATTTTGGAAATATTAAAGAGGTTAAGGCAGCAGGATTGGGACAGTGACTGGATGTGGGGCCTTACATCTAGCACCCTGGCTTGAAGAGAAGGATGATACTTGTATTTATTTAACAGGGCTCTGTTTCCCACATGAACACATATTGTCTGAATTCAGGGCCTTGCACCCATACAGATGTAAAATTGGGAGCACCATCGGTGTTCATGCAGCCATCAATGCTCATCTCAATTGATATCAACGGGAGTGTTTTTACATGCTATTTAATCATCTTGTTCTTAGGAAACCTCTGTACCTCCTCCAAGACATGACATTGTTGTTTTCTCCATACTGGAAGATTCCAACACTGTCTGGCTACAGAAATTGCTGTCATCTGAGATCTTCGGACACAGACAAGTCACACTGCAAAAACTTTCCTTTTATGAGAATGGAAGGCTCAGAGAAAGAGCATTACAATGTAACTTTGGGATCATCTATCACAATATGAAGAATGGGTGGCCCTTTATAAGTGAGGAGAGATTTCTATATGATGGAGTGCTACAACAGATGTCTGGTAAGAATCTTCTTGGTGTAAAGAGTGCATAGATATGTAGGCATGTACTAACTAGACAAAATTGCATTTTTTTCTTCTTTCATAATATAAACTCCATCTTGACTTCCATGCCATACCACCAACACAGTAATGTCCACATCAGTCCTTGACAGCGCTCATACATCTTTTGTCCATACTACCACTGGACTTTTATGATTTATTATTGGCTGACGATGGGCGGCTCAAGCTTCCTGCACATACTTTTAGATAATGGTTTGGTTTCAGAACCCATAAACATGAAAAAAGCTGGACACGGTTATGGAGAATCTCACTGTGACCTCGAAAAAGACAAATATTGGAAGGTATGTTCTCCCTATTTTTGCTATAGGGACCAAATGCTTCTGGCTTCACAGCCACTGGAGTACTCTGTGGCTGATCCAGTCAAAGGGGCTCTCCTACCCCCCCCCCCCCCACCCTCCTTTTCCTCAGCCCTCCCTTTTTTCTTTTCTCTTCTTTCCTGTATTTATGTCTGTTCTTAAACTGTCTCTATGCTTTATTCTTTATGGGCTCAGTGTTATGACTGACCTCTCAACTTGCTATCTTAAAAATGTAAAAATGTTCAGGGAATTTGACAAAAACCATGGTTGACCATATGGAATTATATACTGTGGTTTTATGCCTAATATATTTTTCAGTGATTGCCAGTTAACCTAATAGTTATTGTGTACTAACTATATTGAAAGTGCCCTGGTCTTATTTTGTACCTTATTATTGTTTTTTGCAAATGGTTTTGTAAAATTCCTTGACCTTTAAATACAGAATAAAAAAAAAAAAAAGCTAGACATAGTGGAATAACAAAACAGGAAGAAGGCTCTTCTAAGTGCATTAAAAACAAGGCATTTATTGCCCAGGGAGTTTAAAACACTTACAGAATGTTAAAAATGTACAGGCTCAAGGTGTGTAAAGGATATCCAGCGGGAGGTTTCCTAAGCGCTGTGGCATCTGCGGGATGTGTGTCATACGGCCAGCGATGAATGACTGTGTGCCCGAGTCCAGGAAGAGCAGCCTCACTATTAGCGTGGAATGCAGGAGCACAGATGTAATGGTGGGGGGGCGTGACATGTTTCGGAGCATGCTCGTTAGCTCCTTCTTCATGGCCGCCACCGCACCCTCTGACGTCACATCTGGGCTACCGCAGTGCATAGGAAACCTCCCGCTAGACGTCCTTCACACTCTTTGATTGGCCTGTACATTTTTTATAACCATCATTTGTTTTCTATTAAAGTTTTTAAGGCAAAGTACAAATATTGCGGAAATAGCAACATAAAATATACAAACATACGAAATAGGCATCAATTACAGGCACTGTGAACAAATATAACCATAATGTGTTTGTTTCTAAGGTTAGAGTTCCCCGTCTGGGTTCTCCATCTGTCACCCCTTTCGGGATCAGACTGTAGACAGAAGCATACCTTATTATGTAATCAAAACAAGAGAGAAAGAAAGATGTATTATATATATATTGCTTATACAGTATCTCACAAAAGTGAGTACACCCTTCACATTTTTGTAAATATCTTATTATATCTTATCATGTGACAGCACTGAAGAAATGACACTTTGCTACAATGTAAAGTAGTGAGTGTACAGCTTGTATAACAGTGTAAATTTGCTGTCCCCTCAAAATAACTCAACACACAGCCATTAATGTCTAAACCGCTGGCAACAAAAGTGAGTACACCCCTAAGTGAAAATGTCCATATTGGGTCTAAAGTGTCACTATTTTGTGTGGCCACCATTATTTTCCAGCACTGCCTTAACCTTCTTGGGCATGGGATTCACCAGAGCTTCACGGGTTGCCACTGGAGTCCTCTTCCACTCCTCCATGACGACAGCGGAGCTGGAGGATGTTAGAGACCTTGCGCTCCTCCACCTTCCGTTTGAGGATGCCCCACAGATGCTTAATAGGGTTTAGGTCTGGAGACATGCTTGGCCAGTCCATCACCTTTACCCTCAGCTTCTTTAGCAAGGCAGTGTCCGTCTTGAAGGTGTGTTAGTGGTCATTATCATGTTGGAATACTGCCCTGCGGCCCAGTCTCTGAAGGGAGGGGATCATGCTCTGCTTCAGTATGTCACAGTACATGTTGGCATTCATGGTTCCCTCAATGATGTGAAGCTCCCCAGTGCTGGCAGCAATCATGTAGCCCCAGACCATGACACTCCCACCACCATGCTTGACTCTAGGCAAGACACACTTGTCTTTGTATTCCTCACCTTGTTGCCACCAGACACTGTTGGCCCCATCTGAACCAAATAAGTTTATCTTGGTCTCATCAGACCACAGGACATGGTTCCAGTAATCCACATCCTTGTTCGCTTGTCTTCAGCAAGCTGTTTGAAGACTTTATTGTGCATCATCTTTAGAAGAGGCTTCCTTTTGGGATGACAGCCATGCAGACCAATTTGATGCAGCGTACGGTGTATGGTCTGAGCACTGACAGGCTGGGGGGGGGGGGGGGGGGGGGGGGGGGGGGGGGGGGGGGGGGGGGGGGGGGGGGGGGGGGGGGGGGGGGGGG
>BLSH010219584.1:337768-354845 GCA_018402905.1 Glandirana rugosa | reverse complement strand
ATGGTCTGAGCACTGACAGGCTGACCCCCCCCCCCCCCCCACCCTTTCAACCTCTGCAGCAATGCTGGCAGCACTAATACATTGATCTTCCAAAGACAACCTCTGGATATGACGCTGAGCACATGCACTCAACTTCTTTGGTCGACCATGGTGAGGCCTGTTCTGAGTGGAACCTGTCCTGTTAAACTGCTATATGGTCTTGACCACCATGCTTCAGCTCAGTTTCAGGGTATTCTCAATCTTCTTATAACCTAGGTCATCTTTATGTAGATTAACAATTCTTTTTTTTCAGATCCTCAGAGAGTTCTTTGCTATGAGGTGTCATGTTGAACTTCCAGTGACCAGTATGAGAGAGTGAGAGTGATAACACCAAATCTAACACACCTGCTCCCCATTCACACCTGAGACCTTATAACACTAACGAGTCACATGACACCTGGGAGGGAAAATGGCTAATTGGGCCCAATTTAGACATTTTCACGTAGGGGTTTACTCACTTTTGTTGCCAGCGGTTGGACATTAATGGCTGTGTGTTGAGTTATTTTGAGGGGACAGCAAATTTACACTGTTATACAAGCTGTACACTCACTACTTTACATTGTAGCAAAGTGTCATTTCTTCAGTGTTGTTACATGAACAGATAGAATAAAATATTTACAAAAATGTGAGGGGTGTACTCACTTTTGTGAGATACTGTATATGTACAGTATATATATATATATATATAAAGTATGCTGCATTTAGTGTAGACTATATATACAGCTTATTCAGTGTATAGTATATAAAGTCCACTCAGGTAGTGTAAGAATATATATAATATGCTGCACTCAGTGTAGACTATATATACACAGCTCATCCAGTGTATAGTATATAAAGTCAGTTCAGGAAGTGTAAGAATATATATATATATATATACAGTAAATAATATGTTGATGGGGACAAGGGCCTCTTCCCCACAACCCTGGCCAGTGGTTGTGGGGGTCTGCGGGCAGAGGCCTTATCGGAATATGGAAGCCCCCTTTAATAAGGGGGCCCCCAGATCCCACCCCCCATGTGAATGAGTATGGGGTACATTGTACCCCTACCCATTCACCAAAAAAGGAGTGTAGTCTTACAAAAAACAGTAGGCGGTTTTTGACAAGTCCTTTATTGTAAAATAGCCATTTTTCTTCCCCGATTGATCTTCCTTCCTCTGGTTTTCCTCCATCCTCTAATGCCCCGCTCCTTCTTCTGGTCTTCAGCTTCTTCTTTTGGTCTTCTTCCTTCCTCTCATTGTCGTCTTCTTCTTCCTCCTCTTTCTCCACCGCTGCTGCCGTGCCATCCAGAGGCGACTTCCAGAATGGGCGGTCTTCAGTTTGACATTTATTTTATAGGTAAGGGGCACCCCCAGTGCCCACACGTATATTGAAATTTGTCCGGTCCCTGCTGAACCAGCCAAATTTTGATCCTCGTATGGGCAGCTTAACTGTTTTATATCCCTTATAACCCACTCCTGCATTGTACAGAAATATTCCCTTTCAGGCATATATTGTTCCTTATCTGAATGAGATAATTGAAAGAATAGACTGTTCATTTTTCAAGGGGATAGGAATTTTCCCCAAAGCTTGATGAATTAGGTGAAGCTCTGCTGACTTCCATCATCCAATCATGTTCAAGCAAAAGTTATGTTTATTTTATTTTCCTTGCACATGATTGGATATTATTTGCAAAGTGAAATTTCACAACATTCCCTTAGCCCTGGGGATATTTCAATGACATTTCGAGAAATTGCTCTACCTGTGTTGCGGTCAATAACCAGTTCATTTTTTTCTACTGATCTTGCAAATTGTGGAGAACCTGTAGTGGGGGTATTATGGAGGCTCTATCAGGAGGACTTGTGTTCCTATGAATACAAATGCAATACATCCCTAAGAAACAGCATATAGATCCTGAGAAGATCATGGTAGAATTGAACTGGCTTATTTGTGCAGCCTGAAAGCCATAAGGAGATGTAATAGATTTGCCAAGTATAGTTGGCAGTCAACCAATGGCTTTATTGCTTTAGCAATTTGATTGTTCTTAAGAAGAAATGCACCAACTGCAAACAGAAGTGCAAACCTTCAAAGATCTGAAACAGACATTTTCTTCTGACCCAGAACCAGTCTTGAAACATTTAGATGACATCACCCTTTTTTCTTGAAAGTTGATAATTCAGCCATGGGAAAATGTGGTGTCTTCTTTTTGTTGAGTTTCTTTGGCAATTTATAAACTGGTGACCTAAAAGCAGAAGATTCTCACATGTTTCACAGAAATTAGAATTTCATGAAAATATGAATGAAATTGATGGGATGCATTAAAGAATGTACAGTAATTTGACTAACCACATTTTAGCTGGTTGCACGAGACAGTATTAGACTTTTTGTGCCTTTGAAATGCAAAAATGCAAACCATGATAAATTACATATATTCCAAACAAGTGCTGCAACAGTATACAATATGTATCCAAATAATTGGTATCTCCTGTTTGTATCCAGGTAGGAACAATGCAATGGTGATTATTGATGGCCTGAGGGATAGCAGAGAGCAGAAGGATATGATGAACTTTTGTAATCAGCACCACATTCAAAGGTTGGCCAGTGAACTGCTCCTCGTATTATCTACAGAGAATGAAGGGCAAATTATAAAGAAACTGAAGACTATCAAGCAGCTCAGCAGAAGCTCAGGTGATCCTTTTCATAAAAAAAAAAATATATATACATAAATATAAATAGCAGTATATTCTGGAGAGTGCATCTGGTATTGATGTAGATAACTCAGGAGACCGTTAGAAGAGTAGGATTCTAGTGGAAGTTCTTTTTAGTTTGTAATCAGCTGGATGTCATGATGTCTTGTATTTGTACACGATATCTATATATCATATATCATCACAAGTGCAATAAATTAAATACCTTAAAGCTGACTGTACATCTAGAATTGTTGGCCTACAGTACAGATAGGGGCTGATAATATAGAACCATTATTGCAAATTGTGTACGAAAGACTTCTTGGCCATCATTAGTGCAATGTATGGAACCAAAGAAGTAGGACATTGGTACCAAAGAGTAGACATAATCAGGCAGAAATTTTTGATGCACAGATAACATTTTTTGCATGGCTCCTTGCACTATCATAATATATGGGGTAAACACCTAATTTTTGGATTTGCAATGGAAATGGGACATGAGGTCATAAAGAGTTGGATAGAGAAATTTCTAGGCCACAGTTCAAACTCCTCTTGCAGATCACAACGGCGGCGAAACAAACAATAGCTAAGGCGTGGAAATCACCGCAACTTACTATAGCCGAAACCAAAAACAGGGTTACAAGAGCGATGATACATGCCAGGAGAGAAGCTATTATCCTGGATAAGGTTAAATCTCAAGAGAAAATCTGGTCCCCATGGATGAAACACTTTGTGCCGTCCAACTTTGACCACAGTCTCCTTACCCCCTGAATATACCGCATCCATTCTGCTGGCTAATCCGCTAACCTCAACACATATACTTTTACCACGACCACCATAGAGAGATAGGGTCTGCTCGGGACATAGCAACACTCTCACATTCTGCTCTACTCTTCCTCTTGCTCTTCTCTCTCTCTTCCTCTTATCCTCTGACTAGTTTCTCTCCTTTCCTGCTACTCACCACTGCACTTCCCCCCCTCACCCCCTTTTGGCCAGATCAGTGGCCCACTAGGTCCTCCCCACACTTAATACCTGGGCAATCTAAGTGTCACGCCTCTCCATTACCTATATGGAGGTCACCTAGGCCCAATCCGTAGCCTGCTGTTTAGGCTCAGAGGTTATTCTTGGTCTTCGGACTTACACAGATCATAATGGACCTGTCTACCTCCTCGGGCGCAGTTTGTTCCCATAGGGGCGCTGAGGTGGTAGCTGGCCCATCGACCTAATGACCCTCTCAATTTTGCTTGGGAATAGCCACATGAGCCGCATACTGCCCACGCAAATCCAATGACGGCTTGACCCCCCCCCCCCCTTCTCCACCACGACATTAGGACCTAGTGATACACTATTTTTGATCTATGATGGTTGATACCTTGGTCACCTGACTTACCTACTTATACGTTTATATATGTTTGAGTTTTTTATGCGAGATTTTTCATTGTATTTTCATATTATGAAACTCAATAAAAACCTTTGAACAAAAAAAGAGTTGGATAGAACTAAACGACTGAACACCAACAACACTGCTATGGGCTCAGAGGGTACTTTTTGGTTTTCTTTTAGTCCAACTAACCATAACCCCATACTGACTTTAAAGAAATGGTAAGCTCACATAATTTCTTGTAACTATCATAAACCACTGTGTGCAAATTCTTCAAATTTGTTAAAATTTACCATTTTTATGGAATCAGACACTAAATGTTATTCAGTTTGAATGATATTGCAAATGAGAATATCGCTTAGGTTTAGATGTATTGCTTAGGTTAAGTGCATTGAATGGTTCATACAGTATTTACATTCGAAGGACCCAAGATTTATAAAATACTACCGAAAATATTAACTTTTTTTTGCAATCTACAGAACATTCTCTGCAAGAAAACTTAATGAATCCAAGATTGCAAATGAAAAACGTAAGTCATGAAATAGAAACTCTTCACATCACGAATATCAACAATAAAAATATGTGGATAACATTTCTCATACTAAGCAAAGAGGCTCTTCATGTTGAAAGGGAAGTTGCACTTTGCGAGGTAATTTGCCCCAGAGCTTCCATCATCCAATCATATGCAAGCAAAATTGCTGTTTTTTATTTATTTTCCTTGCACGTGATTGCGTGGTTATGGAAAGTGAAACATCACCATATTTACTAAGCTCTGGGGAAAAGTCCTTGCAAAGTGAACAGCCTATTTGCCCTTAGTAAATAAACCTCCATAAAGTATAGCTATCCCACCTCCCTATGTTTGTTTTTCCCAGGGACTTAATGACTAGTATGCCTATCTGGGTCAATTTACTAAAGGCAAACAAGGTGTTCACTTTGCAAGGAAAGTTGCCATAGAAAATGTGGTGATGTTTCACTTTGCAGAGAATACCCAATCACGTGCAAGGATAATAAAAAAACAGCATTTTTGCTTACACATGATTGGATAATAAAAGTCAGCAGAGCTTCACCTCACTCACTAAGTTCTGGGGCTAATTCACTTGCAAAGTGCAACTTCCCTTGCAAAGTTCCAAAAAGCAAAGAGATAAACTGCTTACCAGAAGTGGATGGTTCCCCTCTTTCTCTTTTTGGAACTTGTGCAGAGAATTTATGAGCGGCTAGCAATTGCTGAAGACCAGCTCCTTGGTTCTGAAGGTGAATGAGGACCCACGCCTGTAGTGGATCATTGCATCTTGTTTCTCTTGCAAAGTGAACAGCCTATTTGCCTTACGTGTATCAACCCCAATTGCTACTGTCATACAGGTGAGGGCAGGTTTAGAGTTATGGTCCGTAAGTGGCTGGAACCAGTGTTAACAGAAGTTATAGGGACACAGGTTTGGGGAATCAGATTTAACATGTTAATTTTTTTACATGTTTTTCCATTGGTACTCCAACACCCATTCACATTCTCTCTGCACCACACTGAGATGTGATCCACCTCTCTGGCCATTAGAGAGACATCCATTGCATGGTGGTGGAACTTTGACTTCTGGGCTTCCAGTTGATGTTGGTGATTGATTTTTACCCTTTTATTTATTTTATAGCAACTGCAAATTCACAATACACCAGCTACTTAAATGTTTTGTAACACAACTAAATAGCAGCTGCTCCTCAACCTGAAAGTCCATGTAGATTTGAAGCAAGTGTGTCATGCTCGGGACGCTCCTGACAGCCACAATAGCAATATGAAGTTGTAAAAAAACACATGCTAGTGGGATCACCATAAAACCATGTGTTCTTTCCTGCTTACATTTTGTCCTGCTTGAGTCTTAATCATAGCAGGGATAAACAATAAATTAGCAGAGTATCTAAGGTATATGTGGAGAATCCAGTTCCACCTTTATTCCAACACCTACCCAAGATACAGAAATCTAGAGAAAGCCTTAAGGGGAGACCGACAGTAGTTGGAATTGGCTCTCTTTTGGAGCCACTCAGCAAGTGGGTAGACTATCACATCGAAACCTTTAGTAAAAAGATTACCTGATGAAGAGATAAGCGTTGCTCCAGGTAACTCAAGACCCTGCTGCTTCAACCTCTATCCCCAGAGTGTGGGTGCGGCACTGCTTGCAAGCAGGTGCATACAGTGTACAGGTGAACCACAATAGACGGCTGACGCATTTCACACCAACGGGTGTTTAATCATAGCCATGTTCTCTCTCAGTTGAAGGATCTTACTTGGCAGGAGGATTTGACATGGTTTACCCTTGATGTTTATACTCTATACTCCTTTATAACCAGTCATTTGGCCATATTGTCTGCTTAGAAGTGTTTGTGTAGTGCTCATCCTCTAAAGGGCCCACTGAGTGGTTCCAAGGTTCTTTTTCTAAACAAGTGTATTAGCAGCCAATCATACTGTCCCAGTCTCTCTTCTGGCTCAATTAACAGTCTAGAGGTACCTTTTTTATGCTTTATTAAAGTTGAACTTGGACAGTGTATAAGGAAGATGTGAGATTCTCCAGTGGCACAAAAAGAGTAATACAAGGTCTCGAGCTTCCTAAAGCTTCTAAGCACAGAAAGAACTGGCACTGACTCACTAGGGATAGTAGCAGCACACAGTCACTAGGATATCTCACACAGGTCTGTACTCACAAATGTCCCAGGATACTTGGATGCCTCCTTCTAATATCAGACAGACATTTCTCCGGTGAAACCTCCAGAGCAGTCCCTCAGTGGAATCACTCAATCAGTTCCAACAGGATTCAGAAGAATAGGCCCCCGGCTCTAACACAGCTGGGACCTCAATGAGCTCTAGAGTAGAGCCTTCTCCCCCAGCTTTAACATAGCTGGGACCTTGATGAACAAGAGTAGAATCACAGATGGACTGCCCAGAAGGCTAGCAGCCCATCAGGCTGGGAACTTCACCTCCTGGACAAAAAACATACTGGTCCACTATTTATGCACTCCCCAGCCACTTACTGGGCAACTCCCCCCACCCCCTAGGGATTATCTGGGACCACATAAATATTCAGTCTGCTTATTTGAATCTCCCACTACATTCCAGAATCCTCCAGAAGGCAGGGGGAAGAAGTCAAATCTGCAACAGTGAGACACAGAACAGCCCAAAATATTCACAAGCAGCTCAACTGATTACAGGAGAGCTATGGGAACTAAATTTGCCTAGCATGTGAGCGAGCTTAAGGTGCCCTAGTGGGGACACTGTGGAACTATTCTCACTAATACCTTAACAGTAGGCAGGAGTGTGCAGTCATATGAAGTCAACATTAAAGCCTGGTGCACACGGTGCAACGGTCGTATGACCGAACGTCCAACATTGTCAAAAATCAGCTGTTGGCTGTTGTGTCTAGCGTACCGACATGAGTCAAGTAATCATTCAACAAAGCTGAACGTAGTGACGTGTTACGAGCGTACAAAGAGGAAATTCAGGTGCATGTGATTTGTGAATTAGGAACGTAGGTTTACACCAGTGGTTCTCAACTCTGGTCCTCGGGCCCCCCCAACAGGCCAGATTTTAAGTATTACCTTGGGGAGATGCAGACTAGAATACTGCAATCACTGAGCATCAAATGATATCACCTGAGATGTATTTCAGTTATCCTGCAAACCTGGCCTGTTGGGGGGGCCCGAGGACCGGAGTTGAGAACCACTGGTTTACACGAACGGACACTTCTGGGCGTTCCTGACTTCTGAGCATGTGTGTTTTGCACGTACAGCTTTGCTAGCCCAACTTCTCTGTACACACGAGTAAACAACGGCTTGTTGGCCAACAAAAGTTTTCTAGGTTGTTTAGCCAACTTCTGTTGTATGACTGTTGAACATCGGCTGTTGTAATCGCGCATACTAACGGTCGGATTATCGTACAACAAGCTGTTGTACAACCGTTGTTGTATGATCGCTGAACACCACTTCCCAGGTGGTTATAATATCTGAGCCAGTAAAGTAGAGTATGTACAGTACCAATCTCCTGCCAAGCAATTCCTGTCACCTCACTCCCAGTAACATGCCCAACTGTTGCTACTGGATACTGGAAACACATTTTGCCACAACTGTACTGCTTGATGCTTGTTCTTTCTACTCAGGGCCCCATACATCTTTCTCTCGTGACTCCCAGCTAGATCCCTAAGCACTCTGTGCTGCAAGAACGGTCCCAGTATGTGAGGAGCTGATTGCTATTGGAGGATCCAAGCATAACACCCATTGACTACCAGAGTGCTCATTACCCTTTCCTATCACCTGTTCCCTGGCTGGTTGGCTGACTTTAGCAAATGATGCATACACGGCTGTCCCTAGCAATGGCAATATAGCATACAGTAGACCGTATCCTACGTGCTGGACTCACTGTACTGTAATTTCGCTAACTCTCTAATCCCCAGTTGTAAGCCCTGTTCCTTTGGAAATCCATGCAAGAACCCCTTGGGAGACTTCAGAACAGGTATTTAAAGGAACACCAAAGGTCTTTACCAAAGTAGTTCAGTATAATACAGTTGAAAAACTCCTTCTTCATACACATTCCTGTACAAAGTTCTCTAAGTGCCTATGAGGTAATCATACCTGACTTAGCAGCAAGTTCCAAAATCCTCAGAGATAGCAAGTAATCCATTGTTTACATAATAATTATTACAAGATACTATTACTTTGTACCTTTTATTAAGCAAAACCAAATTTACTTGTTGTTTGTTCATCTTAGACCAATTCTCAGAAGACACCGACAGCTCAGAGACCTGTCATTGGTGTCTTCTCTGTATCAGAAGAAAGTCATATCAGTTGGCTAAAGAAATTGCTGTCATCACACACCTTTGGACAAAGAGAAGTCACCTATTGTAAAATGTCATCATCTGATAATGTGGGACTTAAAGAGGGAACAATTCAAGGTGTAGGAGCAATCTTATATCACACTATGAAGACTGGACCAGCTTTCACTCCACAGGGGGAATTTCTGTACCTCAGAGTAATAGAACAGCTGGTAAAAACATTAGGTAAGAGTCTTCCCCATGAAAATGGTATATCTACATTTTTAAATATGTCAAAAGTTATAATACTTCTACTTTGTATTATCTGTATAAATAGGTATAAAGTAACACTTTATTGTCAAGCCTTAGCTTCTGGCCAGGAAAAAATTCATAGTCTGGTCTAAAAAAAAGCAGACAGCGGGATTGTTCTTATAAATGTTAGGAAGACCTTAGTTAGATAACCACAATTTTAATGTAGAGCCTTGGATAGAGTGGTGAAGGGTTAGAACCTCAAATGTCAAGGTTCTATTGATGTAAATGTTCATGCTGGAGAGATCTCCATCTCCATCATAGTTATTGGTAACCATTGTCTCTTGTATAGAAAGTGAAGAGAAATCCCACATTTTTTGAGTTGTCAAAGGGCTGTGGGGGGAGGGGGGTGGAGAGGTGCAGATCAGGGGTGCAATGCAAGCCTCCTGCAGACAAGCCCTGCAGCTTTCAGCCCATACGATCATAAGGACTGACTGTTTACAAAATGCAGGGCTTGTGAATGAACTAATGAATTATGAGGGCATTCATCAGCGACCTTGTAGTCCACTGAGAACTATAAGCCATGCTGGAGAGATTCACCATCTCCATCATGGTAACCATGGTCTCTTGTATAGAAAGTGATGAGAAATCCCACACTCTTTGAGTTGTCAAAGGCCACGTGGGGTGGTGGGGTGGAAAGCTTTTGACTCAGTTGATCGGGGTGCAATGCCAGCCTCTTGCAGACAAGCCCTGCAGCTTTCAGCCCGTACCTTCATATGGACGGACTGTGTACAAACTGCAGGGCTTGTGGTTGAACTAATGAACATTCATCAGTGGGCATTCATCAGTGACCTTGCAGTCCACTCAGAACTATAAGCCATCAGCAGCAATGACTGATGTAGTTGTAGTTCATGGTTTCACAGAAAACTGTGAATGAATTATGCCCCCATGTGGGCAGAACCCCACACAGCTGTGTAATTTTCAAATAGTGACATCGGGCACCAGGAGAAGATCCCCAGCTTGCTGTCACAGGGAGGGCGGGATAGGCTGCAGCTGCTGGAACATTTTGCATGCTTCGCCCTAAACATGTAACATGTTTCAAATAGTGAACTTATTCTTTAAGCATCCCTGTCCACATTCACAACCTTAACTGCTAAACTTTTTTGCATTTGGAGTATATCAAAAATGACCTTTCTAGTTCAGTGTGCTAAGATTTTTGTTAAAGTGAAAGTAAACTTTATGGGTGGAGGTGAGCCTTTGCCAAAATCTTCAATATTGCATAGATTATTTGCAGGTTATGGCACACACCTACCTCCTTCAAGACAATATTATCTGAATGCCCAATATATGCAAGAACCCAATTAGTCTATAGAAGCAGAGATCATTATGGTGGGGACTTTTGAAAGACAACAATGAATGTATATAGTATCTCACAAAAGTGAGTACACCCCTTACATTTTTGTAAATATTTTATTCTATCTTTTCAGGTGACAACACTGAAGAAATGACACTTTGCTACAATGTAAAGTAGTGAGTGTACAGCTTGTATAACAGTGTAAATTTGCTGTCCCCTCAAAATAACTCAACACACAGCCATTAATGTCTAAACCGCTGGCAACAAAAGTGAGTACACCCCAAGTGAAAATGTCCAAATTGGGCCCAAAGTGTCAATATTTTGTGTGGCCACTATTATTTTCCAGTACTGTCTTAACCTTCTTGGGCATGGAGTTCACCAGAGCTTCACAGGTTGCCACTGGAGTCCTCTTCCACTCCTCCATGACGACATCACAGAGCTGGTGGATGTTAGAGACCTTGCGCTCCTCCACCTTTTGTTTGAGGATGCCCCACAGATGCTCAAAAGAGTTTAGGTCTGGAGACATGTTTCGCCGGTCCATCCCCTTTACCCTCAGCTTCTTTAGCAAGGCAGTGGTCATCTTGGAGGTGTGTTTGGGGATGTTATCATGTTGGAATACTGCCCTGAGGCCCAGTCTCTGAAGGGAGGGGATCATGCGCTGCTTCAGTATGTCACAGTACATGTTGGCATTCATGGTTCCCTCAATGATTATGACTAAGTGTAAGTTCCCGTGAAGCGGGAATCAATCCTGTGCCTCACGATGTACTTTCCATTGAACATGATTTGACATGTATTTATGTCTTTTTACAATAAATGCAACATCTTCAGAAGTTCCTGTGGTGCTGTCGACTTGTAGTTCTTTGGATTTCTCCCTCAATGAACTGTAGCTCCCCAGTGCCGGCAGCTCTCATGCAGCCCCCAGACCATGACACTCCCACCACCATGCTTGACTGTAGAGACGCACTTGTCTTTGCACTCCTCACCTGGTTGCCGCCACTCACGCTTGACAGCACCTGAACCAAATAATCTTATCTCATCAGACCACAAGACATGGTTCCAGTAATCCATGTCCTTAGTCTGTTAGCCTTCAGCAAACTGTTTGCGGGCTTTCTTGTGCATCATCTTTAGAAGAGGCTTCCTTCTGGGACGACAGCCATGCAGAACAAATTTGATGCAGTGTGGTATGCTCTGAGCACTGACATGCTGACCCCCCACCCCTTCAACCTCTGGATATGATGCTAAGCATGTGCACTCAACTTCTTTGGTCGACCATGGTGAGGCCTGTTCTGAGTGGAACCTGTCCTGTTAAACCGCTGTATGGTCTTGGCCACCGTGCTGCAGCTCAGTTTCAGGGTCTTGGCAATCCTCTTATAGCCTAGGCCATCTTTATGTAGAGCAACAATTCCTTTTATCAGATACTCAGAGAATTCTTTGCCATGAGGTGCCATGTTGAACTTCCTGTGGCCAGTATGAGAGAGTGAGAGTCAAATTTAACACACCTGCTCCCCATTCACACCTGAGACATTGTAACACTAACAAGTCACATGACACCAGGGAGGAAAAATGGCTAATTGGGCCGAATTTGGACATTTTCACTTAGGGATGTACTCACTTTTGTTGCCAGCGGTTTAGACATTAATGGCTGTGTGTTGAGTTATTTTGATGGGACAGCAAATTTACACTGTTATACAAGCTGTACACTCACTATTTTACATTGTAGCAAAGTGTCATTTCTTCAGTGTTGTCACATGAAAACAAAACATAAAATATTTACAAAAATGTGAGGGGTGTACTCACTTTTGTGAGACACTATATAAAATTACAAAATCTTTTATTTATTACAGATAAAAACCTTGATACTCAACATATAAAACATACAAACATAACACATACAGACTGGTAAAGATCTTCTGAGTTCATAAAGCAGCTCTATGCCCCAATTATGCATGGGTACTCCTACGCGTTTCGACTCATGGGTCTTTGCATGGGGGTTCTTTATAGAGCAAGAGCAAAAACAATGTATATGGTTAAGAGGAACGCATGCATGCACAGGGAACCGAAGCCACCCAACACCTCAAAAGAAACAGAGAAACACTCAAGGGACATAAACCTGTATATATCAAGATAACAAAGGCTGGCACTAAAGTCCAACACAGAGGGTAAGATGGAAGTGGTTTGAGCCAAAGGCCAAAGATAGTATATAGATTTCCTTCAAAATTTTCGTTCTAGGACTTGGCAACTTGTCCCAAACCATTATGATGAAACATAAAGCTTCATGGAAAAGGCCCAGGGTTTTTTTGACCACATCCACATATTTCACCACGCTTGCCAGCGTCGTTCTGTATATCCTTTTGACTCATTATTATTATTATTATACAGGATTTATATAGCACCGACAGTTTGCTTTACAATATTAGGGCAGACAGTACAATTACAATACAATTCAATACAGGAGGAATCAGAGGGCCCTGCTCGTTAGAGCTTACAATCTAAGAGGGAGGGTTGAATGATACGAAAGGGCAGTAAGCTGTAGGGGATGAGCTGATTGAGAAAATAAGGAGTGTAGTTATTAGGTGGTGGCAGGATAGGCTTCTCTGAAGAGAAAAGTTTTCAGGGATCGCTTGAAGGTGGATAGATTTGGGGACATTCTGACTGATTGGGGTAGGGAGTTCCAGAGAATGAGAGAGGCTCGGGAGAAGTCTTGGAGACGAGTATGAGAGGAGGTGATGAGAGAGCTGGAGAGCAGGAGGTCTTGGGAGGAGTGAAGAGGACGGTTAGGTTGGTATTTTGAGACAAGGTTGGTGATGTAGTTGGGAGCAGAGTTGTGGATGGCTTTGTAGCGGATTGTTAGTATTTTGAATTTAATTCTTTGGGCGAGTGGCAGCCAATGGAGGGATTGGCAGAGGGGGGTGGCAGACGTTGAACGGTTTGTAAGGTGGATGAGTCTGGCAGCGGCATTCATGATGGACTGGAGGGGCTAGTCTATTTAAAGGTAGACCAGTGAGGAGGGAGTTGCTGTAGTCGAGACGAGAGAAGACCAGGGAGTGAATCAGGAGCTTTGTGGTTTCTTTGTTTAGGAAGGGACGTATTTTAGAGATGTTGCGGAGATTGAGGCGGCAAGCCTTAGAAAGTGATTGGATGTGGGGCCAAAAGGAGAGTTCAGAGTCCAGGATAACACCAAGCACCCTGATATGTGGGGATGGGTGGATGGTTGTGCCATTGCTCTTGACAGAGAAGTCGGGGGAAATGGAACGTGGGGGAGGAAATATTATGAGTTCAGTTTTGGACAAGTTGAGTTTAAGAAAGTGGTGTGACATCCAGGCAGATATGTCTGTTAATAAGCTGGTGATACGTGAGGAGACTGATGGGGTGAGTTGGGGGGTGGAGAGGTAGATTTGGGTATTGTCAGCGTAGAAATGATATTGAAAGCCATGGGAGGCTATCAGCCGACCCAGGGAAGAGGTGTATATTGAAAATAAGAGGGGTCCAAGAACAGAACCTTGGGGGACCCCAACAGAGAAGGGAAGAGGAGAGGAGGAGGTAGAATTGTAGGTTACGCTGAAAGTGTGATGGGATAGGTAGGACGAGAGCCACTGAAGAGCACAGTCACGGAGACCGAGGGAGTAAAGTTTTTTGAGGAGGAGGGGGTGGTCGACAGTATCAAAGGCAGCCGAAAGATCCAGGAGTAGGAGTATAGAGAAGTGTCCATTGGTTTATGCAGTTAGTAGGTCATTTGTGAGTTTAAGAAGGGCAGTTTCTGTGGAGTGTTGAGGGCGAAATCCAGATTAAAGGGGGTCCAGAAGGTTATTCTTAACAAGGTGGTCACTCAGTTGGCTGTAGACCAGGCGTTTGACGAGTTTGGAAGAAAAGGGGAGCAAGGAGATAGGGCGCAGATTGTTTAGATCATGGCTTAACCAGCACTTTTCCAAAAAAAACCTGGGCCTTTTCCATGAGGCTTTATGTTTCATCATAATGGTTTGGGACAAGTTGCCAAGTCCTAGAACTAAAGTTTTGAGGGAACTCTATTGACTGTCTTTGGACTTTGGCTCAACCAAGCTCCATCTTACCCTGGAATTTAGTGCCAGCCGTTGTTATCTTTATATATTCAGGTTTATGTCCCTTGAGTGTTTCTCTGCTTCTTTTGAGGCGTTGGGTGGCTTTGGTGCGCAGTGCATGCATGTGCTGCTCTGAACCATATACACACCTACCTCCTTCTGTGTTGAAGTAAAGGGAGATGAAAACAGGTAGGATCCAGATGAGCAGAAGTGCCATTGGTCCAATCAGGCAACATGTGTACAGACTCACCCAGACTACGTGGAGTTACCCTTTTCCGGACAAAACAGATATCCAAATTAATTAAGAAAGGGTGAGAGAAAGGAAACCCAAAAGTTGTCCTTGGTTCCAAAAAGGAGAGGGAACTAACTGTGGTACATTCTTGACTAAATATATTCAAAATTGTAATAGTAGAAAAGGGATAAACAATAGGTATTTGCACACTAGAAAAATAAAAAAATGACAATGTTGTCACATTAAAAATGCATGCCCATAAGCTCAGCCACACCACTACATCCGTACGAGCCAGTCATGTCAAATCAAAACAGCAATGTGAAGGTAACCAATTAGTAACACTGATAGGGCCGAGGGGGTCCTGGGAAACCTCTGTAGCATGCACTGTTAACCAGTCTTGTGCTTAACTGAGGACCCCCTGGCTCTCTATATGTCCTTAATGAAAATACAGAATAATAACAGTGCACACAGCAAACATAACAATATAATCAGATCAAAATCTGTTTGGAAAGGGTAAATTCCATTTACTATTCAACAGCAGAACAGCAAGGCCGCAGTACTGTACTGTGAGTCACATGGAGGATAGCTATGACAGGCCCAGGCACTTGTCACGACTGTGTCCCCCACCTCCACCGTTTCGGCTGCTTATTTTTCTGTGTTCTGTGGCAATCCTCTTTGGACATTGGGTGGCCACTGATGGTGTAACACATAGGAGTTACATTGTTCCTGGCACCTGGAATGAGCCGAGAGGGTGCAGTGCAGGACACATGTGCCATACAGTGTATACAGATCATACAAAATTACTAAGGTATACTATAGAGGAAGAAGTTTTTTGGCAGAAGTGACTTGAAGAAGCTTATTCTGCTAAAATGCTATACCACCTATCAATTTTTTTATTTTATTTAGAGTTTACTGTAATTCTGATTTCAAACATGCTTGAATGGTTGCATTGTTGGCGTACAGAACCTCCCTAGCAATGTAGTTTCCCGCTCATATGATTGGATCATTGCTGTTCAAGAAGGAAGTGGCTGCCGGTGTCTTTGGCTGTGGAATCTACATGGCAGCTGGTAGGTTATCTGAGTGAAGTTCATTAACATATTAGTTTGTTCGTCATAATAGATGTCACTGATCAGAGGAAGACTGTTCCTCAACAATCCTTTGATGAAATCTTCACATTATGGATTATTGCTCTATTCCTTGTACACAGGGAAGGACAACGTGGTTGTATTAATTGACGATGTGAAAAGTTATATAAATACAGATAGAAAATGGGTGATGTCGATTCAGTCCAGGATAGAAAGGTTGGCTGGTGGTCTGGTCTACATAACTCAAGATGAAAAATTCAACCAAAAGATACTGATTGAAAGACTAAAAAGCCTAAAGCTGTTCCAACCTCCAGGTAATTTTCAATAACTCTCTTTACCTAGACTGTAGGAATAAGCCGGCTTATTTTTCCAATGTGGAGTTTAGAGTCAGAAGTTGACTGTTACATTCTAGGAAATAATGGCAGAGATGACGACAGAAGGAGAACCAAAATGTCCAAAATATTCCTTTTACCCTTGGTTATTTCAGTTTCTATGATTTAGCAGTTGATGTAAAAACGTACACATCACATTGTGGTTAAAACCATGAGAGCATTTCTTTATTTTCTAGAATATTGTTCAAGAGCAGGAGCCATTCAACAAACATCTGGAACATTAAATGTGAGTAAATGAACAGCAATACCACAGTGACCTGACTTTGTAAATGATGTGGTTTTTTACCTGATTTCCTCATATATTATGGTCAAGACAAAAGGCAGTGAGCTCCATTCACAAAAGCAAATTGCATGCGGTATTTAGGTGTCTGGACGCATTTTCCCTAAATACTTCATGCAATCCTGAAACTGCCAAATCACTATGACGTTTTGTGCTATTTACTTTACGCTGAAAATGCTCGGTAAATACCGCATGAAAAGGCGTTAAAGTATAACTGTAGCCAAAACTTTTTTCTTTAGTTTTGGATAGAGTGGAATGGGATTAGAGCCCCTGTCAGTTTATATTGCTGTCTGCGTTAAGGAGATCCCCCCATCTCTATTTGTACTGTTTTTTTGTTTTTTTTTAAAGATTTTATTGGTTTTCGGAAGTACAAAACAAAGGCATCACAGATACAGTTCGGAAGATGGTGTACCAATTGCACAAAGTAATTCCTAGAAGGCCATAACCACAAGTGTAACAATACAATGTGAGGTATTAGCTTTAGAATATAACCAGGTTCGACCATAATTGGCATGGTATCCACAAAATTAGAACAGAAGAATGGGGGGGGACACGTTAACCATG
>BLSH010219584.1:304904-321171 GCA_018402905.1 Glandirana rugosa | reverse complement strand
CCCCCCCCCCCCCCCGATCCATGCATGGATTTCAATAGGGTTTTATTTAAAAAAAGAACATGATTAGAGCCTGAGGCTCTAATTGGCTTTAAAAAGGGTGGGCTCGGGGCCCCCCCCCACTTGTGTGATGTGTGCGGCGGTGGTTGGAGGAGTAGAGGAGCAGAGGAGGAGGAGGTGGGGGGAGCTGGCGGCAGCCAATAAGTGTGCAGTCTCTGATGTTCTGCCAAAACACCGCCATTGACGGGCAGAGGCAGAGTTTAAGCAGGGAGAAGAAAGATGGCGATTTCTGCCGGGAGCGTGCCGTGGCCTGGCTCTGTCCACCTGGCTGTTCTCCTGCTGCTTCTGCCGAGAAGGAGGGAAAGCGATCGTGGATGGGGTAAGTGCGGACCCGGCGGGGGGGGGTTGCATGCCACCCCCCCAAAAAAAAAGGAGCACCAGCCGCAACTGAATTTCACCCTTTATCATGGCTGAATCATAGCAATCTGGGTGGCTAAAAGTTTTGCTTGCTGGATTTGGGAAGAGAAGAGCACAGAGAAAAAATTAGGAAGTTGTTCATCTCTATTTTCTATATGAACATGTGAAGATTACCTGTCATGCGATTTGGCAAAGTGACATCTCAAACAAAACTGATTGATTTCAGTTTTTGGTGTTTTTTATTTTTTTTAGAAGCCTTGGGGAATTCACTTGCTTGTTTTTTTTTTTTTTGTGCCCAAAATAGAACTTTCACCACGAGTAGCTCCACTGCATAATATGTGTGGTCTTTCCTCTAAATGATCCCCATGATCCCAATTTAGCAATTGTTACCAATAACCTCTAGGACTGTGGTTCTCAGCTCCGGTCCTCTGGACCCACTAACAGGCCAGGTTTACAGGATAACTGAAATACATCACAGGTGATATCATTTGCTGCTCAGTGATTGCAGTATTCTAGTCTGCATCTCCCCAAGGCAATACTTAAAATCTGGCCTGTTGGTGGGTCCTGAGGACCGGAGCTGAGAACCACTGCTCTAGGAGGTAGTGGAAGAAACCAATCAGAGTGTCTTCTGGTGACAATGCACTCTGGTTGGTCAGAGGGATCATATGACATAACAGTGTGCTAAACAAACTAGTTCATTGGCCCCTACCTCTCTGTGCTGTATATGTTGTTGCATGAGGCTTCTCCTGGGGGACTGGTAAGAAGACTCTGCCAGTTCAGCACCGAGATACCATCACTGATTACTCTAGGGATAATGGCCTCAAACACTATCTTGTTTATAGAACACAGGGATGTCTACACACAGCTCAGCATTATTCTCAGAGTAAAGCCAGCTATAGACGGTTTGAATCCCTGCTGAACTGGCCGAGATTTGAACCATGAATGGGCAGGCTGAATGTACCCACGTTAATCGGTCGATCGACTCTGGCACAACCAGCCTGTCAGATTTTACATGCGATTAATGCTAGCGGCTATGATGGCCTCTAGCAGTAATCACTGTGTTCTCTGGCAGGGCTCCCCCTGCCCTCTGCAGGGAGAACACAATAGCTCTGTGGGAGGGATTTCCCCATCAACACTGAAGGAAAGCAGGGATGAGAAACAGAAAGAAACAAAGATAACTTTTAGTAAAAAGCAGCACACTGTACACATTGTTAGGCACACATTTAACCTCTTGATTGATCTAGATGTTAACCCCTTCCCAGTCAGTGTCATTAGTACAGTGACAGTTTATGTTATTAGCACTGATCACTGTATTAGTGTCACTGGAGATGTCCGTGGCACTTAGTCAGTTCCCCCAGTATCAGTTAGTGTCAAATTGCCTGCTGCACTATCACAGTCCCATTATTTATTTATTTGTTTTAGGTACTTATATAGCGCCGTCAATTTATACAGCGCTTTACATACACATTCACATCAATCCCTACCCTCAAGGAGCTTACAATCTAAGGTCCCTAACTCACATGCATACATACACATACTAGGGGCAATTTTAGACAGGATCTAATCAACCTACCAGCATGTCTTTGGAGTGTGGGAGGAAACCCACGCAGGCACAGGGAGAACATGCAAACTCCAGGCAGGTAGTGTCGTGGTCGGGATTCGAACCTGCGACCCTTTTGCTGCTAGGCGAACGTGCTATCCACTACACCACTGTGCCGCCCATTATAAGGCCTCATGCATAGTGGACATTTTTACAGCTGCTTCTAGGTGCATTTAGCGTTTTTTTTTTTTCCCTGCCTCCAAACGCCCCTCCATGTTAGCCATGTAAAAGAATAGAAAAGAGGGTGCACCAGCCTTGCACATTACCCAAGTAAATTTATTAAAACCAAAGCAAACAATATATATACTCACAAAGAAAGGTAAAAGATAGGCATAGGGTCTACGGCCTATAGGGTCCTCCGGCGTGCTGGACACTGCCTTGAAGACCTGGTCGCTGTTCTTCCTTGTGAACTTTGATATGCCTATCTTTTTCCTTTGTTTGTGAGTATATAAATTGTTTCCTTTGGTTTTAATACATTTACTTGAGTAATGCGCAAGGCTGGTGCGCTCTCTTTTCTATTCTTTTGCAGTGCTCCCTTGGGTGTCCCCTGGCCTTTGGAGGGCAGCAAGGCCTGTGCTTCCTCTGTGATCCATCATCCCTATACCACTGCCATTGCCGTTGCACTACTGTTGAGAGCAGGAGAAGTTTCGTTTGACTGTATGTTAATCTATGTGTTCATGCACACCTAGGTTTTTAGCAGAGTTTAATGGAAGGAGGTTTTAGAGGCAGGAGAAAAAACCCACTGCCAGTGCGTCCAGGAGCAGTAGAGTTTGGGCAGAAAAAATGCTTGGCGCTACTAAAAGCTGCTAAACACACCTTAATGCTAGTGCTTGAGCAATACTTCAGATTAATGGCCAGAATAAATTATTTATCCTGGCCAATTAACCATTTCAGCACTGCCGATTCGGCACTGCGTCACTTTAAGTGACAATTGCGCAGTCGTGCGACGTTGTACCCAAACAAAATTTGCGCCCTTTTTTTTTACGCAAATATAGCTTTATTTTGGTGGTATTTGATCACCTCTGCGTCATTTCTGATCACCACTATAAACAAATAAAGAGCGACAATTTTGCAAAAAAAATACTTTTTGCAAAATACAAATCTGAAAAAAAATATATAAAAAAACAAATTTATTCATTGGTTTTGACCGATTTATATTCTTCCTCATATTTTTGGTAAAAAAAAAAAAAAATCGCAATCAGCGCTTATTGATTGGTTTGCCCAAAAGTTGCCGCGTTAACAAACCATGGGAATTAATTTCTGCCGTTCTTGCATTTCTTTTTTACTGGTAATGGTGGCGATCTGTGATCTTTATCGGGACTGCGATATTGCGGTGGACATGTCGGACATTTTTGACACTTTTTTGGAACCAATGACATTTATACAGCGATCAGAAATTTAAATATCCACTGATTACTGTATAAATGTCATTGGCAGTGAAGGGGTTAACCTGCAGGGGGAGATCTAGGGGTTCACTGTGTTCCCTGGGTGTTCTCACTGTGTGGGGGCTGGGCTGCCAGGGGCATGAGAGATCTAACTGATCCCAGTGACAGGGATCAGTAGATCTCTGACATGCCGCCTGTCAGAATGGGGAACCGCCGTGTTTACATCGGCGGTTCCCCGTTCTGGCTCTGTCACAGGGCATCGCAAGTCGCCGGCGGACATTGAGTCCGCCCGCCCCGCGGCCCCGCTCAGGGAGCGTGGGGCGGGCATGAGCTCCCTAGCAGTCATGCCCGCGAGTGACGACTATGAGCGGCGATATAGTCGTACGGCGGTCGGCAAGTGGTTAAATAAATTAAGGCCCAGACTTTGACGTCTGCAAAAGCTCCTAAACGTTTATAATAACTTTAGAGACTTTTACAAGCATCAGGGCATTTTTTCTGCATAAATGCTGCTGGCTTCTAGGAGACTTAAATAAAATCCTGTCTGCATGAGGCTTAAGTTGTTGATCACCGCCATTAGTAGTATAAAAAAAGAAATAAATAAACATTCCAGTATATACAGTATCTCATATCATATCATTTGTAGATAACTTTCACACAAACAAATCAATATACATTTATGGCGATTTTTTTTTTTTTATCAAAGACATGTTGCAGAATACATTTTGGCCAAAATATATTAAGAGATTAGATATTATTCATGTTTTATAGCAGAAAGTAACAAATATTGTTTTTTTTTTTCAAAATTGTTGGCCTTTTTTTTGTTTATATATTAAAAAATAAAAAACCCAATGATGATCAAATACTACTAAAAGAAAGCTCTATATGTGTGGAAAAAAATGATAGAAATGTTGTTTGCGTACAAGGTTGCATGACCGCGCAATGGCCAGTTAACCACTTCAGCCCCGGAAGGATTTCCCACTTTAGGCCAGAGCACTTTTTGCGATTCGGCTCTGCGTCGCTTTAACGGACAATTGCGCGGTCATGCGACGTTGTACCCAAACAAAATTTGCGTCCTTTTTTTCCCACAAATAGAGCTTTCTTTTGGTGGTATTTGATCCCCTCTGCGTCATTTCTGATCGCCCCTATAAACAAAAGAAGAGCGACAATTTTGCAAAGAAAACAATTTTTCTTACTTTCTGCTAAAATACAAATCCAAAAAAATATATAAAAATTTTTTTCCATCTGTTTTAGCCAATTTATATTCTTCCTCATATTTGTGGTAAAAAAAATCGCAATCAGTGTTTATTCATTGGTTTGCGCAAAAGTTACCGCGTTTACGAATGATGAGAATTCATTTCTGGGGTTTTTATTTTTTTTTATATTTTACTAGTAATGGCGGCGATCTGCAATTTTTAGCTGTACTGTAATATTGCAGCGGACATGTCGGACCATTTTGACACTTTTTTGGGACCATTGGCATTTATACATCGATCAGTGCTATGAAAATGCACTGATTACAGTGTAAATGCTATTGGCAGTGAAGGGGTTAACCTGCAGGGGGCGCTCTAAGGGTTAACTGCGTTCCCTAGGGGTGTTCTAACTGTATGGGGGCTGAGCTGGCAGGGGGAGGGGAGTGATCACGGCTTCCATATACAGGAAGCCTGTGATCACAGCCCTTCCCCCTCTGTCAGAATGGAGTTCTGTGTTTACTTACACAGACCCCAGTTCTGTCACTGCATGATCGTGGTATTGAGTCCGCCCCACCCGCTCCCTGGCCCCCCCGGAACACAGTGAGTGCACTTCCGGTGGCGCGCGCTCACAATACTAGTTATCGCGGCCGCCGTCAGGTGACGGGGGCTTGTGATAACGAGCCAATTTGTCGCCGTCACGCTGCGGCGGGCGGTCGGCAAGTGGTTAAATTAGCGCAGTGCTGAATAGCAAAAAATGCCCTAGTTATGAAGGGGTAAAACCTTCTGGAGCTGAGGTGGTTAATTAGCAGCATCTGTATTTGCTGTATTTCTTTATGGAAGCAGATACATAACCGCGCACAATTACACATTCTCACAGTGTGCACTGAAATCAGACTAAGCAATTGAGAAAAGAAATGCATGGAGAAAGAAAAGTCTGAGAGAATCAGCAGATAGAACAGTGGCGGCCGCTCCATAAGGGGCGCCGCCCCCCCATCCATGTGTCTGGCCCCCTATTCTACACACAGGACGCCGGACTTTGGATTCCAATGTCAGGAGTGTTTAATTGAAGCACATGATTAATGCCAGAGACTCTAATAGGCTTCAAAACAGGGTGGGCTCGGGGCGCAGATCCTACCCAGTTGTGTGAAGCTAGTGAATGAATATTCCTCATTCCTCATTCTCCTCCCGGCCAATCAGGAAGCCCCTATTGGCCAGGAAGTCTTAGGACTCCCTAGACAATCGTGTCTCAGGACACACGTCCTGTATCTATTCAGCCAGAAGGAGAGAAGGAGGATGTCTCCTGTGCTCACCGGAGCGGCCCCGGCTCTCTCTTCCCTCTGCCTGCCTTCATAAGGTAAGGCAGCCTCTGGGGTGATCTCCGCTGCAGCTGCCCACGGGGGGGTTGTTTGGTGGATGAACCACCATCTGTCTACCATGGTGGAGGAAGGGGGGTTGGGGATGTGTTCGCCACCATCTGCGTCTCCCGTGGGGGGGGGGGGGTTTGGTGGATGAACCACCATCTGTCTACCATGGGGGAGGAAGGGTGGTTGGGGGTGTGTTCGCCGCCATCTGCGTCTCCCGCAGGGGTGGGCGGGGGGTTTGGTGGATAACCCGCCATTTATCTCCGGGGGGGGGGGTGTTGGTTGTACCGCCCCCTTCCAAAATACTGAGGGGGAAAGGATTAGGATGATGAAGCAATATGTTATATAAAAAAGGGTGATTGTTTGTCATAAATACAATTTTTTTGTCATTTGTTTTTTCCTTGGTTCTGGCAGTGTTCACATGGGACCATGCTTTCTAATAGTCCACCCAACCCTGTGTGAGACATCTCAGCCTCCTGAAATATTCCTGAACACTGTCAGTGACATTGCCTTTTTCTACAAACAAAGCAATAAACAACTAACCAGGAAACAGAATAGGAATATTGGTTTATCAGTTGGATTTTATTGTAGTTTCACTTTAGATTCTTTCAGGTTATTGCACGATTGCAGTGAGCAAAGTACACATGTAAGCGGCTCCGTATGAGGAGGGGAAATCTTCCACTGCACAAACCTACATAGCAATAGGGGACTTTGATAAAGGGCAACGATGAAAATCAAAAGCCTTTATATAAAAAAGTAGATTCTTATTTTGCACATATATCATTAAAAAATCTCTTTCATATCAGAGAATACACAATCATAAAATGTACAAAATTATTATGCGGAAACAGGGTCGTAACAATAGGGGTTGCAGGGGTTGCAATTGCAACCGGGCCCCATGGTCCAGGGGGCTCATGTGCCTCCGTTGTACACCTGAATAGGAGGGATGGCAGGGGTGGCATTTAGTGCCCGTTCACACAGGGGCGACTTGCGATCCGACTTGAGTTGCCTCAAGTCGCCCCAAGTCGCTTGACATTTGAAATCTCATTGAAATGAATGGGAGCCGTCTCAATATACACGACTGAAGTCGCTCCGACTTCAAGGCGACTTCTGAAAAGGTTCCTGTACTACTTCTAGGCGACTTCTATCTGACTTGTGCCCATAGGATTCAATAGAAGTCGCCTCCAAGTCGGATCCCCATCTACATGGAAGCGACTTTACAGTGAAAAGAATAGAATTTATTTTTAGGCAGCCCCCTCCCTCCCTTCTCTGATTGGCCACGGCAAAGTCGCCTGGCAAAAGTCGTGTTGTAAAGTCGCCTGAGGTCCTTGAAGTAGCGCTGGAAGTTGCAATGGAAGTCGCGCTGAAGTCGTCTAGCGAAATCACGCCGAAGTCGGGTCACCCTATGTGAATGCAGGCTTAGAGGACACAATCTCCTATATTTACTTGTCTTCTGCTGTTCCCAGGGTCCCTGGGTGCTTCCCTGGTCCCCTCCACAGAGCTGCTGTCTTCCCCTTCCTCTCTCCTGCCAGCTGCTGTAGAAGATTTGTCATGATGGAGAGATGGGAGCGAGTCCAATTATGCACTCACCAGAAACAAGAAAATAAACAGCCTTCAACTGTCATTGCACTCCACCCGGTATTGAAAAAACAAAGTCATCATCTGTGAGCCTCCCCCAACAAATGCACTCACCAGAAGCTAAGCAGAAGTAAACCTTAATCAGCTCCTATGGAGTAGAGGATTTCCCAGCCTTCTTTGCCGATTGAATGAAGGAATCAGGAAAGCACTTAAGCTGTATGCTAAAGCTCACCACCGGGAGCCCAAAAATGTGAAAATATAATGTAGCATTTTATTTAAAATGGAATAAAAAACAGGTGCATAGCTATGGCATAGGTAATGCAAATAAGCTGGCCAGACTTACAATAATGACCGCCACTCCCAACACAAGGATACAGCGGAAATGATGTCGGCACGTAGGTCCCTCCCAGCGCGTTCCGTGCGCATGCGCGTTATCAAGGGACCCACCTATCTCTGGTGCCATAACCATTCTCTTTAAATAACCAACTATAGCAGAAGGAATTGAGAAGATAAACACAGGAAGTACTCTTGCCTCCATTTTCAAAGTGATCGGAAATACTGTAAGTTGTAAAACCGCCATTTTCTTGGAACCCCAGCTACTTATTTCTGGGCATTAGTGATTAACCACTTCCCTACCACCATACCGCCATATGCAGAATGATGGCCGGGAAGTGGTTCAGTTATCCTGACTGGGCGTCATATCATCGCAGTGATCAGTGGTGTGGTGTGTCAGTCTGACCCACCACATTTCCAATCTCTGTATAGAGCTTCCATCGGAAGCTCTTTACCATGTGATCAGCCATGACCAATCATGGCTGATCACAGTGTAAAAAGGAAAAGCCGTTTATCTGCTTTTCCTCTACTTGCGTCTGCAGACGTGAGTAGAGGAGAGCCGATCGGCTGCTCTCCAGACGGTGGGAGTCTGTGCTGAGTGTTTATCACCAGGACCACCAGAGAGCGCCCAACCAGGGAGACCACCAGGGAGCCCACCCTAGACCACCAAGTAAGGGGCACAGTGCCCAGCATGGATTGCCCTCAGTGCCAACTTCATATGCTACCCTAGACCACCAGGGAATGGGCCCCTATTAGTGCATCTGTCATTGGTGCCCACCAGTGCCCCTATCAGTGCTGCCTATGAGTACCCATCAGTGCTGCTTATCAGTGCCCACCAATGCTGCATATCAGTGCCCATCATTGCTGCATAGTGCCTCATTGTCAGTGCCCATCAGTGCCAATCAGTACTGCCTCATTATTGCCAATCAATCAGTGTCCATCAGTGAAGGAGAAAATGTACTTATTTACAGAGTTTTATGACAGAAACAGAGAAAAATGTATTTTTTTCAAAATTTTCTGTCTTTTTTTATTTGCACCACAAAAAATAAAAACCGCAGGGGTGATCAAATACCACCAAAAGAAAGCTCTATTTGTGGGAACAGAATGATAAAAACTTTGTTTGGGTGCAGCGTTACATGACCACAAAATTTTCATTTAAATACAACAGCACTGAAAGCTAAAAATTGGTCTGGTAGGGAAGTGTTCTTAGTGCATGGTACTGAAGTGGTTAAAAAAAAAAGGATATAAAAACCATTTTACTGTGGTCCACATTCACTATAAATAGGCATTCAGCTACAGAGTTAAATCAGCCCACTGATGCAATATTAATAAGGACCAAGTGGTAAATATGTTACAAACGTAATGCTGGGTAAGGACACAAGAATGCTGTATTCAAAAGTAGGCAAATATATAATGTAACTAACAAGCATATAATTCATATAAAAATGTAAAAAGTATCTAAAAAATAATAATTATGATCCCATATCCTGAATAATTAACAAGGATCAATGGGTATAACTTTAAATAAAGATGGTTATTTAAGGAAGGGTTAAAAATATATATACATCAAAAATGTCAAAAATATAAAATAATTAAAATAAGCTAGAACAATCAATACATTGGAAGTACATACATTAATTCACCTAATATTTAGCCCAAATCAACCCTCTAAATCAATATTAATGTAACTTTTATGCACAAACCAGTTGATATCCAGATCGATATTCAGGCCACTAGGGACAAGAGTGTCAATTTCATGAATGCAATCTGTTTCCATTTGAGAAACCTCCCTCTTACGGTTATAACCTCTACAATGTGGATTCACATTGCTTTTTTAAAAAAACTTTTCAGTCTTTTTTTGTTTATTTAGAAAAAAATAAAAACCCCAGTGCTGACTAAATATCACCAAAAGAAAGCTCTGTTTGTGTAAACAAAAAAAATTATAAAAATTTCAAATGGGTACAGTGTAGCTTGACCGAAAAAGTGAGTACACCCCTAAGTAAAAATGTCCAAATTGGGCCCAATTAGCCATTTTCCCGCCCCAGTGTCATGTGACTTGTTAGCGTTACAAGGTCTCAGGTGTGAACGGGGAGCAGGTGTGCTAAATTTGGTGTTATCGCTCTCATTCTCTCATACTGATCACTGGAATTTCAAGATGGCACCTTATGGCAAAGAACTCCATAAAGATGGCCTAGGCTATAAGAGGATTGCCAAGACCCTGAAACTGAGCTGCAGCACAGTGGCCAAGACCATATAGCACTTTAACAGGAGAGGTTCCACTCAGAACAGCGCCTCCCCATGGTCGACCAAAGAAGTTGAGTGCACGTGCTCAGCGTCATATCCAGAGGTTGTCTTTAGGAAATAGACATATGAGTGCAACCAGCATTGCTGCAGAGGTTGAAGGGGTGGGGGGTCAGCCTGTCAGTGCTCAGACCATACGCCACACACAGCATCTAATTGGTCTGCATGTCTGTCCTCCCAGAAGGAAGCCTCTTCTAAAAATGATGCACAAGAAAGCCGCAAACAGTTTGCTGAAGACAAGCAGACTAAGGACACGGATTACTGGAACCATGTCCTGTGGTCTGATGAGACCAAGATAAACTTTATTTGGTTCAGATGGTGTCAAGCGTGTGTGGCAGCAACCAGATGAGGAGTACAAAGACAAGTGTGTCTTGCCTACAGTCAAGCATGGTGGTGGGAGTGTCATGGTCTGGGGCTGCATGAGTGCTGCCGCCACTGGGGAGCTACAGGTCATTGAGGGAACCATGAATGCCAACATGTACTGTGACATATTGAAGCAGAGCATGATCTCCTCCCTTCGGAGACTGGGCCACAGGGCAGTATTCCAACATGATAAGGACCCCAAACAGATCTCCAAGATGACCATTGCCTTGCTGAGGGTAAAGGTGGTGGACTGCCCAATCATGTCTTCAGACCTAAACCCTATTGAACATCTGTGGGGCATCCTGAAATGGAAGGTGGAGGAGTGCAAGGTCTCTAACATCCGCCAGCTCCATGATGTCATCATGGAGGAGGGGAAGAGGACTCCAGTGACAACCTGTGAAGCTCTGGTGAACTACATGCCCAAGAGGGTTAAGGCAGTGCTGGAAAATAATGGTGGCCACACAAAATATTGACACTTTGGGCCCAATTTGGACATTTTCACTTAGGGGTGTACTCACTTTTGTTGCCAGTGGTTTAGACATTAATGGCTGTGTGTTGAGTTATTTTGAGGGGACAGTAAATTTACACTGTTATACAAGCTGTACACTCACTACTTTACATTGTAGCAAAGTGTAATTTCTTCAGTGTTGTCACATATATTTACAGTTGGAGGGAAGGGATGGATTGGAAGAGTAAACGGGATTTTGATGGTGTCCAAAACAATGAGTTTTTCAACAAATAAAATATAACAAAATTTGATTAATACATATTAAAAAATATGTGCATTTGCACTAGATTAAAAGACAGTACAGATGTAACATCATTGTCTGCATGGTACAAACAAGTTTATGATGGATGATACAATTTGGTGGTACGTATCCTAAATGTTTCGCCTTACTCAGGCTTCATCAGGGATTTTATTGTAACCCACCCATAAAGTCAAAACAATTGTACACTGTCACCTTAAGCCCACCATAGCCCAAACAGCCCTTGCACGTCACAGCGATTATTACTAGGAATGAGGTGCCAAATGATTGAAGTGCCACCATGCCAATATACCCATTAATTCCCATAGAATAAAATATTTACAAAAAATGTGAGGGGTGTACATACTTTTGTGAGATACTGTATATCATTTTGTGCTCTTCTTTCTACATTTACACAATGGGAAAGAATCAAGAACATTTAAATATTAAACACATTCTAGTTCTCGAAAAATAAAACCTGATCGAAGGTCACCAAATTCATCCCCGGATAGAAGGAGGAAGAACAGTTTAAGAAATTGCGTAAAGGATTATAAAACATTACAAAGTACAATGTCTTGCAGCACAAATTGTATAAGGGAATGCATTTATGTTAATACCTGAAGGAAAGTCTGCTGCACTCAAGGAACAATTAATTCACCTATATAGATTGAACACACGTGGCCATGAAAAATTCAAATTTGTGGTCACAAATGAATTGAAGAGAGGTGTCATCTTTTGCCACATTCTGGAAGGTTTGAAGACTGGAGTCATGCCAGGAAGAGAGGTATGATTGCTCTACAGTAATTACCGATAATGAATGACATGAAACTAATTGCAATTTATATAATTTCAAAGTTATACTCTTAATAATGTAATTATTGCTTTGTGCATTGGCAGGGCTAATTGATGACAAATGTATGAAAAAAGACATAATATAGTGTAGGGAAATAAGTGATAGTTTGCATAGTATGTTAGTAAGTACAAATCACTTCACCAGCAATTATCTCAAGAAGCTGGCAACGTTTCCAATCTACTTCTTCATTCCATTTGTATTGGATCAGCAGATCAGTACGTTCTTGGATGAGTATTTCATGAAGTGGGACAAGGCGTACTCCTTTCCAGGTACCATTAGGCGGTAAGGTGATTGGTGGGCCTACCTGTGGGGGCAGATAAACTCTTACCAGCACCATCCAATGCTTGGTCTACTTCTTATTTAATAGGCCAGTAAAGAGTTGTTACTTGGGAAGACCTTTCCTTCCATATTTTCCATCCAAACCTCAAATGTATGATATAGAAATTGACAATGATAACTGGTACAAGGGATTATGGTCAGTGCCCGCCACTTCACTTTACCACTCCCTCTCTCCAAATCCCTCCACTGGCTTCCAATTGCCCAACCAATAAAATTCAAAATATCAACAACAACATACAAAGCCATTTACAACTCTGCCCCAATCTGCTTTACCAGTTTGTCTCAATATATAACCCAAACCGTCTTCTCCGCTCCTCTCAAGACCTCCTGCTCTCTAGCTCCATTGTCACCCCCTCCCATGCTCAACTTCAGGACTTCTTCAGAGCCTCTCCCATTCTCTGGAGCTCTCTACTTCAATCTCTCTTACTATCTCTTAGGCTCCATGCACACTGTATCTCAAAAACGACAGTTTTTGGTCGTTTTGGCGTTTTTTTTAACAGCCCAAAAACGCCACTTTATTTTATCCTATGTGTCCATGCACACATGGTCGTTTATTGTCTTTTATCAGCAGTGGCGTTTTTGGGCTGTTATCTGAACGCCCTGAATTGGCGTTCAAACGTCGTTCTCCTGACCACAAAAAACGGCAGACGCCAGTAAACGCCGCTAAACGCCGGTATATCGGCGTCTGGCGTTTTTTGCAGTCAATGGAAGCCAATGAAGAAAAAAAAAAGTCAAAAAACGCCGACGCGAAAATCGCCGCTAAACGCTGCTTACAAAACACTGCAAATAGAACGTTTTGTGAGCAGCGTCTCCTACCCGACGCTGAAACAGCCCTATAGCGTCCAGTCTGCATGGAGCCTTAGTCTGTTTATTTTTAAACGATCCCTGACAACTCTTCAGAGAAGTCTATCCCACCTTCACCTACCAACTAAACTTGCATTTCTTCCATTAGCATATCCCTCAGAGATATTACCTTATGTACCACTTGCCTCTCCCTATTAGATTGTAAGCAGGGTCCTCTTAACCATTAACTGTACTGTCTCCCTTTATATTTAAAAGCACTGAATAAACTTTTGGTGTTATATAAATCCTGATTATTATTATTATTATTATTGTTATTATTATTCTCATAATATGAAGAATATTATTAGTAAAATAATTATCATGGGAGGACAAATATGTGTACAGAATTATCTATAGCCCAACTCTAAGCAGATAGAAAAGACACATAGGAGGGGAATTACTAAAACTGGAGAGTTTAACATCTGGTGCAACTCTGCATAAAATAACAATCAGCTTCCAGGTTTTATTGTCAAAGCTTAACCACTTCAGCCCCGGAAGGATTTCCCACTTTAGGACCAGAGCACTTTTTGCAATTTGGCACTGCGACGTTTTAACTGACAATTGCGCGGTCGTGCGACGTTGTGCCCAAACAAAATTTGTGTCCTTTTTTCCCCACAAATAGAGCTTTCTTTTGGTGGTATTTGATCCCCTCTGCGTCATTTCTGATCACCGCTATAAACAAAAGAAGAGCGACAATTTAAAAAAAAAAACAATATTTTTTCCTTTTTGCTAAAATACAAATCCAAAAAAAAATAAATAAAAAAACAAATGTATTCATCGGTTTTGTCCGATTTATATTCTTCCTCATTTTTTTGGTAAAAAAAATAGCAATCGGCGTTCATTGTTTGGTTTGCGCAAAAGTTGCCGCATTTACTAACCATGAGAGTTCATTTCTGGTGTTTTTAAATTTTTTAAATTTTTTTTTTTTATTAACGACGGCAATTTTTATTGGGACTGTGATTTTGCTGCGGACATGTCGGACATTTTTTACACTTTTTTGGGACTAATGACATTTATACAGCGATCAGAAATCAGAGAAGTTGGTACAACAAAGTTGTATTGTGCAAAACACGCATGCTCAGAAGTCAGGAACAGTCGAATGCTAATTACATGCAGCTGAACGTCCTTTCTGTGGTCGTACGATCGTGTAGTGCAGTCAGTATGCTAGATACAACAGCCAACATACGATTTGAGACGATCGTACGTACGATCGTCGTCCCGTGTGTACGAGGCTTTAGGCTCCATTTACACGGGACGCTATTTCAACCTCCCCTGAACTATTTTTTTTGACAGCTAGAAGCCAGCGTCTAAAACGACAGTTTTGCATGCCGCGTGTAGCGATGTTTTTGCTGCGATCGCTTCTAGGAGCGTTTTTTTTAAACATTTTTTTTTAAAATGGAAGCGCCTGTAAACGAAATGGTCCTAGACGCGAGTTACCGCGTTTAGGTGCTTTTAGCGGCGTTTACAATCTGTTTGGCGTTTCAAATGCCTCTGAGCTGGCGTCTGAACCCATTTTTTTGCATTCCAAAAAAAAGCTTTTAAACTCAATTAACTGAAAACGACCTTAAACGACCCTGTGTACATGTCTTGATAAGATAACAGAGGAAAGTTCAGGGGCAGCTGAAATAACCACCCAAATGCCTCTAAACGTCAGTTTACCAGCAGCAGTATAAATGAGGCCTTAAAGGAATTGTAAATTCTGTATATAATTGTATTCTATTCTGTATGATTTGCCTATGTATTGCACATTGCACTAATAATGTTTTCATTACATGTTTGCATTCTTTTTCGTCCTGATTAGAAATTAGCCTGCCTATGTTACACCCCTTGTTACTCATAAAAGTACAATTGTAATATTATGTGATACCTACATAATCATGTGTATAAAAAACTTCAATTGCATTGAATAAAGGGAACAGTTGTTTGGAAAGATGCTGAGTGTATCTTTTTGTCTGTTTCTTACTGCAGTAGTTATTATTAATTTGGAACCAGAAATCAATATGAAAGGAGTTGCCTATCTATAAAATTTCCAGAACACTCCATTTGTATTTGATCCCCTGCTGATTTTGTACGTTTGCCCACTGACAAAGAAAAGTTATAAATTGATTTGCATTTTAACCACTTCAGCCCCGGAAGGTTTTGCAGCTTTAGGACCAGAGCGATCCGGCACTGCGTCACTTTAACTGAAAATTGCGCGGTCGTGCGATGTTGTACACAAACAAAATTTGCGTCCTTTTTTTCCCACAAATAGAGCTTTCTTTTGGTGGTATTTGATCGCCTCTGCATCATTTCTGATCGCCGCTATAAACAAAAGAAGAGCGACCATTTTGCAAAAAAACCCAAATTTCTTACTTTTTGCTAAAATTCAAATCCAAAAAAAAAAATATAAAAAAAACATTTTTTTTCACCGTTTTTGACCGATTTATATAATTCCTCATATTTGCGATAAAAAAAATTGCAATTGGCGTTTATTGATTGGTTTGCGCAAAAAAGGCCGCGTTTACGGATGGTGAGAATTAATTTCTGGGGTTTTTATTTATTTTATTTTTTTTACTGGTAATGGCGACGATCTGCGATTTTTAGCGGTACTGCGATATTGGGGCGGACATGTCGGAACATTTTGACACTTTTTTGGGACCAATGACATTTATTCAGCGATCAGAAATTTAAATGTCCAGGGTTTTTTCACAGTTTTACAAGGCTGTACAGGCGGGGTTATAGCGTCATGGCGATTTTTAGCGTCTAGCAGCGGTAATGGTCATTTTTTTTATTTTATTTATTTTTGGGGTCTTTAATTAAGAGTGGTAGGCATTTGCGCCGGAAAAAACGCGTTTGGTTAGTTATTTGCGGTTAACGTTAAAAAAAATAGCGTTTATACTCCTTAATATATTTAGCCAGTTTTTGCCACTTTTTTTTACAAAAAAAATATAAAAAAAAAAACCTAAACTTAAAATCGTTTTT
>BLSH010219584.1:288881-304894 GCA_018402905.1 Glandirana rugosa | reverse complement strand
TCACTCTGTCCAGATTTTACACAATTTTAGATACACAAATAATACTGCAAATGTAAGTTAAACATGGGAGAAAATGTTGAATTATTTTTTTTTTCATTTTTCTTGTGTTGCTTATAAATTTACCCCCACAATCAATATCACCAACATCAATCCATCAAAAGTCATGGCTCCCTTCAGGAGCTTCTACCAGGACCACAGTCTAACCTTTCCTGATTTGTTTTCCATTTCCATCCTTTAACCACTTAAGGACCGGAAGGATTTCACACTTTAGGACCGGAGCCCTTTTTGCGATTCGGCGCTGCATCGCTTTAACTGAAAATTGCGCGGTCGTGCAACGTTGTACCCAAACTAAATTTGCGTCCTTTTTTTCCCACAAATAGAGCTTTCTTTTGGTGGTATTTGATCCCCTCTGCGTCATTTCTGATCGACGCTATAAACAAAAGAACAGCGACAATTTTGCAAAAAAACCCAAATTTCTTACTTTTTGCTAAAATACAAATCCAAAAAAAAAATATATAAAAAAACATTTTTTTCACCGTTTTTGGCCGATTTATATTCTTCCTCATATTTGTCATAAAAAAAACGCAATCTGCGTTTATTGATTGGTTTGCGCAAAAGTGGCTGCGTTTACGGATGATGAGAATTCATTTGTGGGGTTTTTATTTATTTTTTTATTTTTTACCAGTAATGGCGGCGATCTGCGATTTTTAGCGGTACTGCGATATTGGGGCGGACATGTCGGAACATTTTGACACTTTTTTGGGACCATTGGCATTTATACAGCGATCAGTGCTATAAAAATGCACTGATTACTGTGTAAATGCCATTGGCAGTGAAGGGGTTAACCTGCAGGGGGCGCTCTAAGGGTTAACTGTGTTCCCTGTGCGTGTTCTAACTGTGTGTGGGCTGCCCTAGCTGGGGAAGGGAAGCGATCACAGCTTCCATGTAGAGGAAGGCTGTGATCACAGCCCTTCCCCCTCACACAGAACGGAGATCCGTGTTTACATTCACGGACCTCCGTTCTTTCACTCCGGGGGGGGCATCGCGGGTGGCCGGCGGAGATCGAATCCGCCACACCCGCTCCCTGGCCCTCCCCGGACACAGTGAGCGTGCAGGCGCGCCTCCGGCGGCATGCGCGCGCTCACTGAGCTCAATCTCGCGGCCGCCGTCATATGACGGTGATCCGCGCTATCGAGCCACACTGTCGCCGTCAATTGCCGATCAGCTGTCGGCAAGCGGTTAAAGCAGTAGTGAACCCGCAAAAAAAAAACCCTGCAAGACAATAGCATAATGTGCTAGTATGCACCTCATACTAGCACATTATGAAATACTTACCTTAGAAATAGGTCCCTGCAGCCCGACACAATCAACGCTGAGGAAGCGGATGTGTTCTATAGCTACAGCGCTGTGAGTGGCCGGAGGCGCAAGACAGGAGTTGTTCATTCCGGCAAGGAGCTCTGAATTTCTGGAATGATCCGCCCATCCGGCGTTAGCGGCTGCATGCAGGGGGAATAACTCCTGAACAGCGCAGGTTTAGGAGATATTCATTTTATCTACAGGTAAGCCATATTATAGGTTTACCTGTAGGTAAAAATTACAGTTGGAGGGCTTTAGGCCTCATACACACGGACGTTTTTTGACGCCGGCGTTTTCTGGCGTTTTTTGCAGCTCTCCATGTTAGTCAATGGCCCCATAAAAACGTTGACATTTTTGAGCTGTAGATGGCGTTGGCGTTAGTGAGCTGAAACTAGAACCCACGGCCAACGCGTTCTGAGGCTGTAACGTTTTGGCGGTTTTTGACGCCGCAAAACGCTCACTAACGCCAACTAACGCCGTACCGGTGTTAACCGGCATTTTTTGACGCCAACGTTTTTAGGTTGAAAAATAGCAGAGGGATGATTTTTTTTAAAAAACGCCTATTGACGCCGATGCTCACTAACTCTGATGCATAACGCCGAAAAACGCCGATTTTTTTTTTCCTTGACATTGGGCCCAACGTTTTGTTTATTTTGTAAGAAACGTCCGTGTGTATGAGGCCTTATCATTGTAGTTCTCCACCCATTCTTACTGTCATGCTTGAGACTTTTTTCCATTGTGCAATAAAAGTGGCTCATCTACTGCAGTTTGTCTTAACCACTTGCCGACCACCCGCCGCAGAGTGACGGCAGCAAAGTAGCTCGTTATCGCAAACCGCCGTCACCTGGCAGCGGCTGTGAAAACGAGTATTGTGAGTATGCGCGTGTTCCGGGGGGGGGGGGGGCAGAGAGCGGGTAGGGTGGACTCGATCACCGCCGGCTACCCGCGATGGCCCCCCCTGGAGCAAAAGAACAGAGGTCGGTGTATGTAAACAAGGATCTCCGTTCTCATAGAGGGGGAAGGGCTGTGATCACAGGCTTCCTGTATATGGAAGCCGTGATCACTCCCCTCCCCCTGCCAGCCCAGCCCCCATACAGTTAGAACACGTCTAGGGACACAGTTAACCCTCAGAGCACCCCCTCCAGGTTAACCCCTTCACTGCCAATGGCATTTACACGGTAATCGGTGCATTTTTATAGCACTGATCGCTGTATAAATGCCAATGGTCCCAAAAAAGTGTCAAAATGGTCCGACATGTCCGCTGCAATATCGCAGTACCGCTAAAAATCGCAGATCACCGCCATTACTAGTAAAAAAAAATTAGAAAAATAAAAACCCCAGAAATGAATTCTCATCATCCGTAAAGACTGCAACTTTTGCGCAAACCAATAAATACCAGGCCCTATGGGTCTGGTATGGATTTTGAGGGGAACTCCATGGCAATGGCAATTTTTTTTTTAAAAAAGGTTGTGGGGTCCCCGACCCAAAATCCATACCAGCCCCTTATCAAGCATGCAGCCCGGCAGGTCAGGAAAGGAAGGGCAGATTGCAATAAGAAGATTATTAAAGGGGTTGTAAAGCCTGAGAATTTTTTCCTTTAATGCATTCTATGTATTAAGGTGAAAAACTTTCTGTGCTGCATCTCTCCCCCCCCCAGACCCCCCTTTTTCTTACCTGAACCCGATCCGATCCAGCGATGTGCACAAGTGCAGCTGCTCCAGCTGCACTCTCCCTCCTCATTGGACAGACTGATAGCAGCAGGAACCATTGGCCCCCCTGTTGTCAATCAAATCCAGTGACACAGGAACTGGGCTGAATCCTGCTGTCTGTGTCAATGGAAGCATCAGCGGTACTTGGGAGCGAGTCCGCATGGGTGCCCCTATAGATAGTGTCTCTACGTGGGGGCACCCGATGAAGAGGAAGAGCCAGGAGCGCCGCTGGAGGACCCCAGAAGATGAGGGTCATGGCCGCTCTGTGCAAAATCAAAATCGATCACAGAGAAGGCAAGTATTACATGTTTGCTTCTTTTTTATTTTAAAAAACAAGGGTCTACAACCCCTTTAAGGACTTTATGTCACTGTGGTCTATTAGCGCTGTTTCAATTATTTTGTTTTCACAACAGTGACACAAGGAACTTTCTGTTTGTTCATTGGTTGTTAATATACTTTATGTATGGTATCATTTATTTACATCTTTGTTTATTCATATGTTTTTGTTTTTTGTTTTTTTGTTTTTTTTATGTTTAAATTGTAGTATTATTTTTCACCACTTGAAAAGGTCTCATTGGGGAGTGCGGCACCAACTGGTTTATACGTTATAATACACGTATATACACTATATCACCAAATGTATTGGGACTCCTGCCTTTACACACTCATGAACTTTAATGGCATCTCAGTCAAAGACCCCATACACACTATTAGATTTTCTGCAGATTTTTTCCTTCAGATTTACCAAAACCATGTAGTGTAAGACCCCATACACACTATACAACTTTTGTTGTCTGATTTCCTTTGGATTTACCAAAACCATGTAGTGCAAGGGTATACCTGATTGAATACAAAACGAAACTCTTTAAGATTTGACCTCATATTATATGGTTTTGGTAAATCTGAAGACAAAACTCTGCAGAAAATCTAATAGTGTGTATGGCGTCTTAGTCCACAGGGTTCAATATTGAGTTGGCCCACCCTTTGCAGCTTTAAAAGAGTCAACTCTTCTAGGCAGACTGTCCACAAGGTTTAGGAGTGTCTATGGGAATGTTTGACCATTCTTCCAGTCATTGATGTTGGATGAGAAGGTCTCCACTCTAATTCATCCCAAAGGTGTTCTATCGGGTTGAGGTCAGGACTCTGTGCAGGCCAGTCAAGTTCCTCCACCCCAAACTGGCTCATCCATGTCTTTATTGACCTTGCTTTGTGCAGTGGTGCACAGTCATGTTGGAACAGGAAGGGGCCATCCCCAAATGATTCCCACAAAGTTGGGAGCATAAAATTGTCCAAAATGTCTTGGTATGCCGACGACTTAAGAGTTCCCTTCACTGGAACTAAGGGGCCAAGCCAAACCCCTGAAAAACAACCCCACATCATAATCCCCCTCCACCAAATGATTTGGACCAGTGCACAAAGCAAGGTCCTGACCTCAACCCGATAGAATACCTTTGGGATAAATTAGAGAGGAGACTGTGAGCCAGGCCTTCTTGTCCAACATCAGTGCCTGACCTCACAAACGCACTTCTGGAAGAACGGTCAAACATTCCCATAGACACTACTAAACCTTGTGGACAGCCTTCCCAGAAGAGTTGAAGCTGTTATATCTGCAAAAGGTGGGCCAACTCAATATTGAACCCTACAGACTAAGACTGGGATGCCATTAAAGTTCCTGTGGGTTTTGAATTACCCACTGTCTGCTACACAACCCCCACATACATATAGAAGTACACCCACACATTTGGAGGTACTTCTCATCCTCCACTACAAAAACTAAAGGCATTACATTATTTTACAATTTACCCAGGGACAAGATCTCATTTACGAAATTCCTGCCAATTAAAAAATGGGAAAAAGACTTAGGAAATTCTTTAAGTGAATCCCAATGGCTAAATGCCTTCAAAATGAATCCAAAAGCCACTAAATCATCAAACCTTCAGGAACTGGCCCAAAAAACCGCCCTCAGATGGTACATAACTCCTACTATGGTTCACACCTACAGCCCTCCCTCACCACCCTCATGCTGGAGGAACTGTGACGAACTAGGAGACTTATTCCATATATTATGGAAATGTCCTAAAATATTGGAATTATGGTGTAGATCATTTCAGCTTCTTACAGAAGTAACTGGGATAAACTTAGCCTCCTCCCCAGAACTTGCCCTCCTAAGCATTGGCTTTGAAAATACCCCCTGTACTGTTTCCGCACTGTGACTGCTCACATTCTATTAGCCACAAGACTATCTATCGCTCAACAGTGGAAAACCTCAAACACTCCATCCATAGCTGGAGTAATTAGCATGGTCCATACACATGGATCATACGAATGCATGTCTGCCATGAGTGAAAATAATCTATCTTCAATTTTGGAAAAATGGTCCCACTGGCTCATATGGTATAAGAAAATGAATACTCATTAGAACACGACATTTAACCTAACAAAATTTTACACTACCTTATATTGGCTATAAACGAGGGGTTTCCTCCTTCCCTCATGACACTAAATGATCCCAATGGGGTGTCTGGGGAAAAAAGGAGGATACCTATCATCGTGGTTATAACTTTAGCAATAAGTTCAAATGTTTATTTAAATCTGTAATCTTAACTCTTACCTATGCAATAGCCCATGTAAACTTCACAGTATGACTTGATGTATCACTGATTTAGCTACTGTTATCCTTTACATCTTTCTGTTATGATTAGAGCTGAGCGGACACCTGGATGTTCGGGTTCGTCGGGTTCGGCCGAACTCGAGTTTAGCACCGAACTTGACCCGAACTTGACCCCGGACCCGAAGTCAATGGTGACCTGAACTTTTGGCCACAAAAATGGCTGTAAAATAGTCCTGGAAAGGGCTAGAGGGCTGCAAAAGGAAGCAAAATGGGGGTAAGAGTAGGGCAAGTGCCCTGCAAACAAATGTTGATAGGGAAATAACTTAAAATCACATAAAAAAAAAAAAAAAAATTGGAGGAGGAGGTGGATGAGGAGTAGGAGCCTAGAGGTTGAGGAGGCGGTGACCATGGCGGTGTAGGTGTAAGTGGCGATGGAGGAGGAGGAGGTAGCCAACACTGTCTTTTGTTTGTTTGTTTTTTTTTTTCTAATTGGGGTAGCCCCCAAAATATTGAGACACATTAAAAAAAAAAAAGTATACCAATGGTTGTGTGAGGCCGGTTTAAATGTCTATTCTGCACAAGGTACAGACAAGTCTTGTGTGATCCATGCCTGGTTCATTTTAATAAACGTTAGCTTGTCCATGTTGGCTGTGGACAGGCGGCTGCACTTGTCTGTGATAACGCCCCCTGACGTGCTAAACACACGTTCAGACAATACACTGGCTGCAGGGCAGGCCAGCACCTCCAAGGCATAAAGGGCAAGCTCAGGCCATGTGCCCAATTTGGAGACCCAGTGTAGGTGTGTGCACACATACTGTTCCACCATGTTGTCAAATGCTGCCTCCTGCTAAGACGTTGCCTATCAGCTGGTGGTGCTGTTTGTTGTGGCGGGCTGCTGACAAAGCTTTTCCACATTTTGGCCATGCTAACCCTGCCTTCTGAGCTGCTGGCTGTGCTACAGTTGCGTTGGCGACCTCTTCCTCCTCCTCCACTGCCTTCACCTTGTGCTTCCACTGAGCCCCCAGTGTCATTTGGGAATGCCCTCAGCAGCACGTCTACCAGCGTGCGCTTGTAGTCGCGCATCTTGTGATCACACTCCAGTGAGGGGATTAAGGATGGCACGTTGTCCTTCTAACGGGGATCCAGCAGGGTGGCCACCCAGTAATCAGCACAAGTTAAAATGTGGGCAACTCGGCTGTCATTGAGCAGGCACTGCAGCATGTAGTCGCTCATGTGTGCCAGGCTGCCCAGAGGCAAAGACAAGCCGTCCTCTGTGGGAGGTGTGTCATCTGTGTCCTCCGTATCCCCCCAGCCACGCTCCAGTGATGCCCACGAGCTGCGTTGGATGCCACCCTGCTGTGAACACGGTTCCTCCTCCTCCTCATCATCCTTGTCCTCCTCATCCTCCAGAATTGTGCCCTGGCTTGAAATTTTTTTACCTGGCCTATGCTGGTACAGGAACCCACCCTCCGAGCCACTTGTGAATGACTGGCCTGATAACCGTGGAAATGACCCCTCTTCCTCCTCCTCTTCCTCCTGTGCCACATCCTCTTCCATCATCGCCCGAAGTGTTTTTTCAAGGAGACATAGAAGTGGGATAGTAACGCTGAGAACAGTGTCATCGGCACTGGCCATGTTGGTGGAGTACTCAAAACACCGCAATATGGTACACAGGTCTCGCATGGAGGCCCACTCATTGGTGGTGAAGTGTTGCTGTTCCGCAGAGCGACTGACCCGTGCGTGCTGCAGCTGAAACTCCACTATTGCCTGCTGCTGCTCGCACAGTCTCTCCAGCATGGAGTTCCACCTTGTGGGCATGTCGCATATGACGCGGTGAGCGGGAAGGCCAAAGTTCCGCTGCATCGCAGACAGGCGCTCACAGACGGCCCGCACTTTATGCAGCAGCTCTGACATATCCGGGTAGTTTTTTAGAAATTTCTGCACCACCAATTTCAGCACATGTGCCAGGCAAGGGATGTGCGTCAAACGGGCTCGGCCCAGAGCCGCTACGGGATTTCGCCCATTATCGCACACCACCAGGCCGGGCTTGAGGCTCAGTGGCAAAAACTACTCATCGGTCTGTTGTTCAATGCTCGTCCACAGCTGCTGCACATTGTGGGGTTTATCCCCCAAACATATCAGTTTTAAAACAGGCTGCTGTTGTTTCCCCCTGGATGTGCTGAAGTTGGTGGTGAAGGTGTTACGCTGACCGGATGAGTGGGTGGTAGAAGAGGAGGAAGCGCAGTAGGAGTAGGAGGCAACAGGAGGCAAAGAGAAATGCCCTGCAATCCTCGGTGGTGGAAGGACATGCGCCAAATGGCTAGCCGGCTCAGGCCCACCCGCCACTACATTTGCCCCGTGTGCAGTTAGCGAGATATAGCGTCCCTGCCCGTGCTTACTGGTCCACGTATCAGTGGTTATGTGGACCTTGCCACAGAGGGCGTTCCGCAGTGCACACTTGATCTTGTCCCCAATTTGTTTGTGCAGGGAAGGGATGGCTCGCCTGGAAAAGTAGTGGTGGCTGGGAACCACGTACTGTGGGACAGCCACCGCCATTGGGTTTTTAAAACTGTCCGTGTCCACCAGACGGAATGACAGCATTTCAAAGGCCAGGAATTTTGAAATGCTGGCATTCAGGGCCAGGGATCGCGGGTGGGTAGGGGGGTACTTCCTCTTTCTCTCCAGTGTTTGGGAGATGGACAGCTGTAAGCTTCCATGGGACCATGTGGAAATGCTTGGGGATAGTGGCGGACATGATGGCGTTGCTGTCACATCATTTATTTGCTGGGTGGCAGGTAACACTGGCACTGTAGAGGTGGAGGGAGAGGCCGAGGCAGCAGCAGAAGAGGAAGCAGGAGGAGGCCGAGATCTTTCTTGGATTTTGAGGTAATTATTCAAATGCAGCTTGTGCCTTGAATTTAGATGCCTGGTCATGCAAGTTGTGCTCAGGTTTAGAACATTTATGCCTTGCTTCAGGCTCTCATTGCACAGCTTGCAAACCACTCGTGTCTTGTCGTCCGCACATTGTCTGAAGAACTGCCACGCGGGGGAACGCCTTTGAGCTGCTTTTGGTGTGCTAGGTCCCTGGGTGCGGTGGGTAGTAGCAGGCGTACTGTCTAGGGGACACTCGCTCCGCTTTTGCAACCTGCTTCCTCTTTTGCTGTGCTGGTGCCTCTGTACGACCACCACCTCTTCCTCCAAACTGCACACATCACTCGCATGACCTTCATTCCATGTGGGGTCTAGGACCTCATCATCCTCCACATCATCTTCCACCCACCCTTGAACACTGCCCTCCTTGTCAGTCTGCACACTGTGGAAAGCCACAGCAGTTAGCACCTCTGTTTCGCCATCATCAGAGACGTGCTGCGGTGGTGTTTCCATGTCCTCATCCTGCAACAGAAGTGGTTGGGCATCAGTGCACTCAATGTCTTCCACTTCTGGGGCAGGGCTATGTGGATGGCCCACGGAAAGCACACCAGCAGAGTCATCAAAAAACATAAGAGACTGCTGCATGACTTGGGGCTCAGACTGCTTGGCTGATTTACAAGGGGCTGAGGTGAAAGACAAATGGCCATGGGGTTCAGGTGCCAACTCTGAGCTTTTATCAAGGTATCGGGTGGGAGACAATGTGAAGGAACTGGAGGCATTGTCAGCCACCCAATCTACTATCGCCTGTACTTGTTCTGGCCTCACCATTCGTTGAGCGGCATTCGGGCCTACCATATACCGGTGAAGGTTCTGTCGGCTACTCGCACCTGAGGAAGGTGTTTCACTTGTGCGTGTAGCTGGCATAAATCGACCACGTCCTCTCCTTGCAACAGGAACTTCACCAACACCACCAGCACCAGCAGCACCAGCAGCACCACGACCACGTCCCTTATTTGACGCTCTCCTCATTCTGGACGCAAATGTAGCACTATTTATTAATAATAATAAAAAAATAATAAATTATTATTCTTTTTTTTTTTTCTAGCAATGTAGATGCACTTTTTATTTTTGTGCAAGAAATGCACCGCTCACACCAGCAGCAGGAACCTCTCCCTACACCAGTATGAGATGATTTTAGAACACTAATCTGCCCCTCACACCAGCTGCAGGAACCTCTCCCTATAGCAGTATGAGATGATTTTAGAACACTAATCTGTCCCTCACAGCGGCAGCAAGAACCTCTCCCTATAGCAGTATGAGATGATGTTAGAACAATAATCTATCCCTCACAGAACCAGCAGGAACTTCTCCCTATAGCAGTATGAGATGATTTTGGAACACTAATCTGTCCCTCACAGCAGCAGCAGCAGGAACCTCTCCCTATAGCAGTATGAGATGAATTTAGAACAATAATCTATCCCTCACAGCAGCAGCAGGAACCTCTCCCTATAGCAGTATGAGATGATTTTATAACAATAATCTGTGCCTCTTCAGCAGCAGCAGGAACCTCTCCCTATAGCAGTATGATATGATTTTAGAACACTAATCTGCCCCTCACACCAGCAGCAGGAACCTCTCCCTATAGCAGTATGATATGATTTTAGAACACTAATCTGTCCCTCACAGCACCAGAAACCTGTACCTACTCCCGTATCAGATGGTTTTAGAACGCTAATCTTTCCCTTCGCAGCACTGCCAGGAACCTGTCTCTAATGCAGGATGAGATGATATTAGAACACTAATCTCCCCCTCACAGCGGTAGCAGCATCCTCTCCCTACTCCAGTACAAAACAATGTAACACGCGGCACTACGTGACTCCAGCTCATATAGAGGCTGGGTCACATGATGCACTAGCCAATCACAGCCATGCCATTAGTAGGCATGGCTGTGATGGCTTCTAAGGGCAAACGAGTGAAACGCTTGTTGATTGGCTGCTCTGCAGCTATTCAACAGGCGCCCAAAATAGTCTGGGTCACATGATGCACTGGCCAATCACAACCATGCCATTAGTAGGCATGGCTGTGATGGCTTCTAAGTTTTTCAGGTGTTTTTTTAGGCTTTTTTTGCAGCTTTTTAAAAGTTTTTTTTTTTTTTTAATGTTTTAGAAGGGTATTACAAGCATTTTCCAGCTTCAGGTGTTTTGTTTGGCCAATAGCAAACCCTGGAGGGGGGGGGGGGATTAGGGATGGAGAGCTGCTATTTGAGTGTATTCTGAGTGTTTTTCTGCTCAGGTCCGGTCTTTTTATTGAAGTCTATGGGGCCAAAAACTCTTGTAATCTGCCAAAATCTGCCAAAAAGAAGCTCATGTACTTTTTTGAGCTTCAGGAATTTTGCCTCAGGTGACAAAATGCTTTTATGTAAACAGGGGCCATTAAAATGAATGGAATTTTGCTTGTTTCGTGTTTTGGAGCTTCAGAGGTGAGCGTTTTACAAGCTTTTCAGCCTAAGGGGTCTATTTATAAAACATTTCTTTGACAACATCACACACATTCCTGCAGGCTGGACAAATTCCTTTATATTTTCTTCAAAATAATAATTCCTATGATCATCAGCTTCATGAAATAGCCAAAATGCTGTATAGTTTTTTTGCACTACCTCAAGGAGAAAATATACCACATTTTGGCCGTTAGGTGGAGCTGGTGGTCTTGGGAATTATTTTATTTTTGAAAATACAGGGAATATTTTCCAGCCTGCACGAATGTGTGTGACATTCGTCCAACAAACATTTTATAAATAGACCCCTAAAGCAGTTGCAATGATATGTACAGTTTAACTAGCATATGCCAAAGTTGCAAAACGACATTCATCTGATAAGATGTGTTTTACCGTTTTCATTAACAGGTTAATTGAAAGTATAATTTTATTATTATTATTTTCATATTTTACCAGGTCACAGGAGGCCCACACAGTTTCAGAAAAGACTATCCACTTCTGGGGTAAAACATTTTCCCATCATGTATCAATTACTATCTGTATTTTGTATAATAATGAATAATTTTCAGAGACAAATATACAGTACTTCTCATGCTACATTACACACATACAGTATATAAACACCGTGTAGAGTAAAACGTCATATAAACTCTTCTTCTCAGGATCAGAGGAGATCAGGACACAAGGTCGGGATCTTTTGTACGGAGGAGATGAGACCCAGATGGCTGGAAGAAGTGTTAACTTCTAATCTTTTTAATGATGAAGTTAAGGAGATTAAATGCATCATAATTAAAGATAAAAAGAACATAAAAAAGGAAGCTTCCAAGTACACTTTCTGCATCTGCCTTTGTAATAGGCGAAACTGGACCAACATTCTGTCACCTCCATGGAGAGAGCCGGTGGAGATACTTTTGGGTAAGAGCCACACAGACCATTCATATAGATCCAAAATTAATTGGAACAGGAAAAAAGTAAGAAATAGAAGGCTCAGTTTACATAGATATTTGTTAGGGTTAGGTTTTAAACACTGGTCTAAATAGTATCACATACTGCAAACACTTTAAAGGGGTTGTAAACTCAGAAGGTTTTTTATATTAAAGAAGTTGTAAAGGTAGAAGGTGCATTCTATGCGTTAAGATAAAAAAACCTTCTGTGTGCAGCACCCCCCTCAGCCCCCCTAATACTTACCTGAGCCCCTTCTCTCTCCAGCGATGTCCACGAGTGTCTCAGCCATCCCAGACACGCCTCCTGATTGGCTGAAACACAGCAGTGGCGCCATTGGCTTCCGTGGCTGTCAATCAAAGTCAGTCAGCCAATGAGGGGAGGGGGGAGTAGGGCCGGGTCGGGGCTCCATGTCTGAATGGATACACAGAGCTGTGACTCGGCTCGGGTGACCCCATAGAGAGCTGCCTGTGGGGGCACTCACCAGAGGGAGGGGCCAGGAGAGCAGAAGTGGGACCCAACAGCACAGAAAAGGTAAGTATAACATGTTTTTTATTTAAAAAGAAACAAAAAAGAGACCTTACAATCACTTTAAGTTCCCTTCAGTTCCTTCCAGAAGTGCTGAATTGATATTGTAAAAAAGCACCTACAGTCAATGTTTTTTGTCTACTCAATTGAAGGTGCATTTTGATTCCCCCTCCCCTACCCTTCACAAAAAAATGCAACATTTTTGTAAAAAATACACTAAAGTTAACTTTTAGTAAATCAGAAATACTGCGCTAAAATAATTCAATATTAAAAGTGTTGTACATATAATGACATTTGTACAAGTGCAATAATAAATAAATTAATGAATTAAACATATATGTATAAGAGTGCAGCCACTATTCAAAATCTCAAAGAAAATGTGTAAAACTAAAAAACAATAGTCCTATAAGCGGCGCAGGTGTATGTGAACAAAACACATTCACCACCAAATACCCCTACAAAAGAGGAGTGGTTTCGGAGGTTAACCTACACTGAAAGAATCGAAGAACTCATCAGTATTGCACATGAAGTGCACCAAAAATTCCTAGCAACATGGCATAAATGGCATCTATTCATATTTAAACATGACTAGTTCCCCATATCCAAGTACTCTGGCGACCCACAGATGCGGGGGCCCGGCGACCTGGTGGTTGGAGGCCGGGGCTCCCCCCCTTTCTTTTCCCTCACTTATTCACCCTTACTTTCTCTTCTCTCTTTTACCCTCCCCTCTCTTATACTCTCTTTAAATTCGTGTACTCTGACAATACCCAGAAAGTCAGCAATTTCTCAATCATAATTATAATTAGGTGTGACCACAAACTATTAATCCAAGTCAAGGACAAATTACGTTTCCCAAGGAGACCTTATCCTAGCTAGTCCCAACTTCCTCTTTACTATTCCGGGATTTAGGCCACAAGCATACCCTTGTCTGAAATCATATAATTCAGTTTGACTTATTATGGTTACATACTTATGTGAAGTAAATTCCAATCCATAAAGTAATCGCACCCTATTGGGTCCAAGACCTGTACTTCTATGTTCTGTTGATACCTCATGATATCTGTATCTGATACATTTGTCTTTGTATTTTGTTGACCTTTCTCTTCAATAAAAATTTATGGAACAAAAAAAAACACATTCACAACAAAGGTATTTCAAGTGCTCTGGCAGTTCATAAAGTGACTTGTTCTGTGTAGTAAAAATCAAATCTTCCACGGTAAAAATCCTCCACCTGTGTCACCACATGAATAAACCACACACACTGAGGCTCACCAGAACATCAAGGGTTAAACAGCCCATCAAGATCGCCTGTCAGGCACTGCATCCACCGGTTATATACCTCCGAATTCTGGGAAATCTGCTTTTAACAAGCTCTTGCTATCTCTTCAACTCCCTCATCATTAGACACAGATCTGTGGTGAAGCTGATCCAAGCTGAGGAGACCGTGGCTGGGTGGAGCACAGCCAATCCACATGTGCAGGTGCTGGAGTTCAACTCTCCTTAATGCTGCTGGTTTGTATATAACCGGTGGATGCAGTGCCTGACAGGCGATCTTGATGGGCTGTTTAACCCTTGATGTTCTGGTGAGCCTCAGTGTGTGTGGTTTATTCACGTGGTGACACAGTTGGAGGATTTTTACCGTGGAAGATTTGATTTTTACTACACAGAACAAGTCACTTTATGAACTGCCAGAGCACTTGAAATACCTTTGTTGTGAATGTGTTTTGTTCACATACACCTGCGCCGCTTATAGGACTATTGTTTTAAAGTTAACTTTTAGGCACATAAATGCAATATATTCCCCAATTTTTTAGTAAAATATAAAATACGAGGTTGTGCCAAGTTAATAGACACCTTCAGTGACAGGTCAAACCTTAAAATTGCGTGCACCTGTGAAACAGTAAAAAACAAAATGCTTTAGAAACCTCTAGAAGACACAAGAGCTGCTGGTGATTGAATTATTGCTCTCACTGCCTCCCCTCCCCCACCTATAACTGACCTTTGCAGCAAGGAGCACATGGAAGGGCAATGTATGTCAAACAAAACCAGAAAAATTCCCAACTCAACTTACCGATCAGCTTGCAACCAATCAAATTATCCTGTCTAACAGTATGCATTAAAAACAGGGGTTTCATTTGCACACATTTACAAATACATGCGTAAGGTTTAGAGCCTCTTCACAGCACCCCAATATTATCTGCATTCATAACTCTATAAATGTTGAGAGCCTCCATAGTAGAAGCGCATGCATTATAATGGATAGAGAGAGGGCCGGTGAGCCTGGAGGGAGCTCTTTATGAGACATCGTGGGTTTATTAGACCCTTGATGTCACCCTTGTACTCCACTGCAGCTGATGGAACACACATTATGTTCCATCAGCTTCTTCACCTGGCACCAATCCCAGTGATTGACAGAGCCAGCCAGGAAGTGATGTCATAAGCGTCATTTCCTAGTCTGTACACAGGAGGCAGGCTTAGCGAATGGAGGTCCGTTAAGCTCCTGCCGCCTTCCCAGCAACACCCACCATGACCATCATAGGCGGGCCTCACGGGGGGGGGGGGGCACATCACACGAGTTGTGGAAGTGATCATCAGCTTTGCTGCCACTTTTAAGCCATCATCAGTAGAGATATGAGCGAACCTCTGGAGGTTCGGGTTCTGCTGGTCCGTCCGAACTTCGGGACAAAGTCCGGGTCCGGGTCCGGACGGAACCCAAACGATCGCACGGACAACGAACCCCATTGAAATCAATGGGGACCCGAACTTTTAGGCACAAATATAGCTGTAACAAAGTCCTGGAAAGCCCTAGAGGGCTGCAAAAGGAAGTAAAATGGGGGTAAGGGTAGGGCAAGTGCCCTACAAAAAAATGGGGACAGGGAAATAACTTTAAATATTTAAAAAAAAAATAAAAACATAAAAAAAGCAAAAATGGAGGTGAATGTGGATCATCTTCAAACTGTGTCTGAAAAGTATTAATTACCGGTAGAAACCATATAATTGTTCTAAAATCATCTTCAAACTAGGGCAAGTGCCCTACAAAAAAATGGGGATAGGGAAAATAAATTAAAATCAAGTAAAAAAACGGGAAGGGGGGTGGATGTGGAGTAGGTAGTGTCTGTTCGCCTCGGCAAACAGGTGTAGGTTGCACCTGTTCGATTGGAAATAATTTTACTTAGTCCGTACCTAGGGTGTTCTGAACAGACATGGAACACGTCTTATTTGTAAATCTGGCCTGAGGGTGTCGGTAAGTATATGAAGAAAAAAACTTATCCGGAGTTATGTTTTTTTTTGGTACAACCGATGGAGGAGGATGAGGAGATGGTGGCGGTGAAGGTGGATGTGACGGTGCCAGTACCGGATCAGTTGGAGATCCGAGGATGAGGTGTAGGTGGGGGGAAGGGCAAAAAAATGAACTAAAATTAAATAAAAGGGATAGGGGTAAAAAAACATCCCGTGAACGGGATCAAACTTCTACTAAAATCTTGTTAATATACCAAAGATG